>JAGFML010000077.1:0-181085 GCA_021030945.1 Pyrenula aspistea
CATGACCTTCTACCGCACACGCCCTCCTGGCTTTGACAAACCGCGCTATAAACTCCTCACCGATCCCTCCACACGCCCCCGACCTCCTCTCCACCACCCTCCTCATCAAAGAAACCCAAATCACGCACCTCTCGAAGCGCATCCTGGACCGCCACTTGACCGCAACCTGCTGCGACCCCCAAGGACGAACCCGCGAGGGAAAAGTTTGCAACAAGCATGAGAACGAGGATGATAGGGATCTGGATAAGATTGACAGGCTGAGGGAGGAGTGTAAGAGGTTAAAACGGTGGAGAGACGCCAGAAATAAGATAGTGGGAGGCGGGGGGGGGGGGGGGGGAAATATAAGCCTTGACAAGGAAAACCAAAACCAAATCAAACAACTCTGGAAGCGAATTCTTGACCGCCACCTCGAAAGTTCTTGTTGTAATGCTGAGGGGAAGACCCGCGAGGGGAAGGTTTGTGGGAAGCATGAGAATGAGGATGATGGGGATTTGGATAGGATTGAGTGGCTGAGGGGGGAGTGCGGGAGGGGGAGGCTGATTGATTGATTGATTGATTGATTGATTGATTATGGTCGAGTGGGTGCCGGGGTGGTTTCTGACTGGTGCTTTGATGCTGGGGATAGAGCATAGAGCATAGATCTGGGGATAATAGGGTTTTTTCCTTTTTCTTGACTGTGTGAATGGGCCTGGCTGGGCTGGCCGGCGTTGTGGGGACTAGGGACATGAAGCTGTCTAATTTAATTCTAATTTCTCTTCTTCTAGATCTTGACGACTAATGAATCAAAAGGTTAACTTTTGAAAAAAAAGCAACAAGGGCGGCTCGCGGAGCAACATACCTAGTACCCTAGGTACCTTACCTACCTCACCTTATGCAGGCAAACTCATCCCTCCCGCTTTCCTCTCTCTCTCTTTTCCAATGTCTCCTTCTCCATTCCCATTCCTCACCTACCTACCCCATCCAACCCAATCCAATCCAATCCCCTCCCCTCCTCCTCACTCGCCATACATGCAAAACAATCGAACCGAACCGAGCCTCTGACTGAGACTTCCGTCCCGTCCCGTGAGGTCCAGTCACGGCAAGGTACGGAACGAGCGACGTACCTAAAGTAGGTACCTGAGATCGTTCGTTGGCGTGATTTTATTTTCACCGCAAATGCAAAGATTGGGTTTGGGTTGTTGAGCTTGGGCTTCTAGAATATTCTATCACTGGCTTCGGTCGGAGGGAGGGAGGGGGGGAGGGATGTGTGCATTCTCAATTGCGCGCGGCAACCGGCGGCTGTGTGTTTGTACCGACAGGCGAAGTTGCAAAGTAGTTCGAAAGATTCATTTTGTGAAGATCTCTTTCATTTCGCAAGAGCTCTTCTCGGTCGTATCGCGAAGATGGGGACATTCCACCTAGAAACGCCACCAACGCCGCCCCAATGTTCCAGTGCTTCCGTGTATGTGTAAGTACAAGGGCTAGAGACTCGCTCCAGCTGGTTTGCTGTGCAGAAATGATGACGACCGTCATGCCTCTTCATCTTCAGTTCCTCTGCTCACTTATATCGCTCTTTTGTCTACACAACCCTGCAGATACTGCAACAGCCTCACAGCATCTTACACGTGCGCTTCTTAAGCTTCCCCTTCCCCCGTGCCCATGCACCACCACCTCCGTTCCCACTCTTCTCGCCTCCCATCGCTAGAGAGTACCCTTCCCATCCCTTCTCTTCCACGCCCACTGCTGTGTTGACTGCCAGTTCAAAAACTTCTTCTACGCCGGTCATCTCTTTGCTGCTGCATTCCACGTACGCTGCGCCCATGCGCTGCGCTACCGCTTGTCCCTGTTGGGGAGTGACAGGAGTAAGTCCTTGGGTTTTGAGGAGTTCAATACAGGTACGTTTTGCTCGGAGGTCTGACTTGAGGCCGACAAGGATAAGGGGAGTTGTAGGGCAGAAGTGAAGGACTTCAGGGTACCACTAGACAAAGAACATAGTCAGTATAGGCCAAGAAAAGGTCAATGTAGGAAAGACTTGTATGACGGGCGGGAAAGAGTTGCGTACTTTGTCCATAACATTTTCCAGCGAGTTTGGGCAGTCAATCGCAAAGCACACAAACAGCAAGTCTGTCTCCGGGTAGGAAAGCGGTCTCAGCCTGTCATATTCTTCCTGTCCTGCTGTGTCCCAGAGAGCAAGCTCGACGCTCTTGCCAGAAGGTCTGTGGGCGGTCTGAGTAATGTAATTCTCGAAGACGGTCGGGACGTATTTCTATTAGGAGTTAGCCTAGCCATTCAAAGCATCCTGACATCGTTGTTCGAAGAGAAAAACCCACGTCTGGAAAATATCCTTGCGAGTAGCTGATTAGCAGACACGTCTTCCCACATCCACCGTCTCCAACCACGACAAATTTCTTAGAGTATGAAGGCGGCTGTGTAATGTTCGTAGCTTCCGACAACCGTCCACCTGTAGAGACACTCATGTTGGTGCTGACAGTGCCATTGCTCTCGCGGGTACTTTGGCTTCTAACCGGCTTTCTTCTCGGCGAGCTAGAAACAATTGACGGGGCTTTTTCACTCATATAGCTGGGCTGGTAGGAGTGGCCATACGGTTGTTGGCCATAGTGCTGGTTATCGTACATCCGCACCGACATGGTGTTTTGGGGAGCTAGACCAGCAATCAGTCGGCAAGTGCGGCGTGTGATTCAATGGCTTGACGGTGGAACTGCTTCTGCTGTGCTTGAAGGCTTATTAAGATGCTCTTAAGCAATATTGACAGAGAAATAAACTTGCTGTGGTGGCTTGTGGGTTCGGGTAATTTGCAGCAACCTTGGTGCTCAAGAAGTGGGATCTGTTTGGGATTTGGTTGCTGGGGCAACCAATCTGATAGGAGTTGGCATCCGCGCTGCATTCTCTCAGCTGTGGGGTCGAAGCGTCATTGTGTGAATTTAAGGTTCCGAATAATTCCTGGACGCGAAGTTGGCGTTATTTGGTCACTGAAAGATTTATGCAATGGTAGGTGTCGCGATATGAGGCCCCGTGGCGAGGACACAGGAGAAAGCTCGGGTGGGCTGTCGCACTGCCAATTCCAATTCGTCGCCTACCAGTCTAACCACGTCGCATTGCGATCATCTACTCGCTCTCCATCCGAAGTCCTACGTCTGGCTTGAGATATGAGCTGACCTTAGTTGATCTCATCGAGTCCTGCCAAACGATCAATGGCCTTAACCTATGTGGGCATTGCACGACCATGGAGAAAGCTGCGCCGATGACCGCAAAGCCAGACGCAGGACTTAGGAGCCTTGACCACTGTAAGATCCCGCTTATACAAGTACTAGAGCCTCAATTGACTGACTCGATCTCCCACATATGACAGATAAGAACCGATTGCCAAAATGGCGGTACCGTTTGCGGCAGAGTCTGCTGCCCCTAATCCGATGGGAAACGCCGTACCTGGCTTGGCTCCAGGAAAAGATGCGCTCTTCAGGGCTGGATTCATACTTTGCTATGATGGCGAATCTAGGAACACATACTTTCTTTATGATATGCCTACCAATTCTGTTTTGGTGCGGCTACACAAGTCTGGGGAGAGGGTCTGTCCTACGCATCTGAAGAGCATCTGCAGAAACTGACAAGGTTGCAGAATGGTGCATATTCTAGCGGCTGGCGTATTCTTCAGTGGTTTTATTAAGGACATGTTGTGCCTTCCCCGTCCTCTATCGCCTCCTTTGCAGAGAATCACAATGTCAGGATCTGCGGCACTCGAATACGGCTTTCCCTCAACCCATTCAACAAACGCGGTCTCCGTGGCTGTCTATGCCTTAGAGGTTCTGCACAGAAGTGGCTCAGAAGCATCATGGACGCTTTTCGCAGTGAAGGCTCTCTTCTATTGCTACGCCTGCTCCATTGTCCTTGGCCGCCTGTACTGTGGCATGCATGGCTTCTTCGATGTCGCATGGGGCAGCGCTCTTGGGGTTTTGCTCGCATGGATCCAGTGCGCCTATGGTGACGCCTTCGATGCATACCTACATGAGTCTGGGACAACAAAATCCCCATTGATCGTGGTGCTCATCATACTTGTACTTATCCGGATTCACCCCGAGCCTGCCGATGACTGCCCCTGCTTTGACGACAGCGTAGCATTCACTGGAGTCACCATCGGTATCAATGTCGGCTGCTGGCATTTTGAGAAAAGTGGACATGCTTGGTCGCATTTTGGTCCCGCAACTGTTCCTTTCGACTTCCATGTTCTGGGACTCCCGCGAACAATCATGCGCATTGTGCTAGGTGTGGTCATCATTGCCGCCTGGCGTGAGATCATGAAGCCCGCTCTTCTCCGATGTCTGCCGCCACTTTTTCGTGTGATAGATCGGTTAGGTTTGATTATCCCCCGCAAATTCTTCATGAGCGCTTCGTAAGTTGCCCTCCTACCTACCACATTAGAATGAGCTGACCTACTGCAGCCAGTACCAGAAGGTTCCGAAGCATTTAAAAGACGACAATGTTATTCCTGGAGTATCGGAGCTGCCTGCTTTCCTCACTTCTATCCGTCACCCACGACGTCGGGCAGTGTCGATAGGGCCACAGTCAGAGGCAGACGCATACGAGACACTCGCCTACCGGGAAAAGCGACGACGAGATAGCTTGAATACTGCATATGGTGATAGTTCTGCGGTGCCGGTGAAAGCAGGCGATCTTGGCAAAAGTGCGACCACCGCCCCAGATGGTGGCAGTGCGCACCACCCACTGAAGACGTCAAAGTTGAGCGAGTACGAGAATATGATGGGAACTGGATTTGACAGTATTCCTTCTTCTGCTGTCGACGATAAGCCTCTGAATGAATTTGATAATGCATTCGGCGATCGGTTACCTCGCGAACAAGACGAAGCAGAGATGTTCTCGAGGATAGAACGGCCTCGGGTTAGATATGATGTTGAAGTCGTTACCAAGCTTATTGTATATGCAGGTGAGTCATCGCTAACCATCCATTCAAGTGTTCAGCCAGCTGATGTCAAAATTGTAGGTATTGGGTGGTTGGCAGTCGAATGGAACCCAAGACTATTCGAGCTTGTGCACCTTGGAATGGGAAGCCCTACTAGCTGAATGAGAAGACCACAGTGTTCCTTGATTCCCTGTACATGATTTTATTAGCGGGAGGTCTTAGACTTCTCCATACGTCACCAATAGATTATTATTGACATACCCCGCGATGGAGTCGTCAAATTCAAATGGACTGTCTTGTTCAATGTACTTTTCCAAACCACTGATACTTACCTCCGCCCTGTTCAGCCAATTTTCGATTACCACTCGTCACGAAAGAGCTCGTGCGATACTTCTCAATACGGACTCTTCCCCTATGCCTCTCAGCATTGAGGGGGAGAACATTCATGAATGGTTTTCCCCGGACAGAAATGAATGCGTAGTGCATAAGGTATACCAAGTTGCATCCACGGTCCTGGTGGCGAGATTGTCCGGGAGTGACGGACATGGGACGAAGCTTGTGCACACAACACAATGCTTCTTCTGGCGCACCATCCCAATTTATTGCTCTTCAATCAAGGTTAAGGCAGAGAGATATTTGATTACTGGCGTCCCTTGGTAGTGATGACATCTAGCGGCATTACCGTGGACTGCGGACAAGGTTCTGAGTGACATATTTGACGATGACTCTACCTATCGTGCATGCTTCTATCAAATTCTGATGACAGCATCGTTGGAACATCTCACAGACGCCCATATTAAAGCACGGGCCGCGAGCTTTGAGGTTAACACCGCCGTTGGAGCCATCGTGGGGACGGAAACAACCGAAGGCAAAGGAGGCTTGTAGGATCCAGCGACCAGGCACATACCCCTGCTAGCGCTGTGAATCTTCAGCCTTGCATGTTTTTTTGACACAATCACCACGCACTTTTCAATTGGCTCAAAGACGCCAGACCTTCGAGTAGGTGTCAGGAAGGTCTCTCCGAGCGACTTTCTCATCGCAATGCCTTTGAACAATGCAGCTCATTGTTAGAAAGCCTTTCCAGAGCTTGCCTGGATTCTTGACCACTACAAAGATAGCATATTCAATGAATAGGATGCCGGAGGTAGGGTGTTACAGTTGGAGAGCTTCGTGATAGGACCCACGGTACCCGATGGAAACAACTGGGACGCAAGGCCAAGGAGTCAATTAATTCATGTGCTGAGCGTGTCGCGTGGCGAAAAGCTCTCGGATTATATCTATCTAACTCAGAATTTGGGTGGACTTACGATCGTTCCACCTGCAAAGGCCGGTAGATGTTAGCCATTTGCAAGTAACGAAACGAGTATTTCTGGACTGGGAGCATAGAAAGTATTTATGTCGGAGGTACATAGCGGATCAACTTGTTTCGCCAAAAGCAACTTGCTGTGGAAAAACTGTTCGGAGAAAATATTCCATGCTTTAAGAGTCGCATGTGGTCCGATTTGGCCGCAAGGTAGATCAATTGCGAGCCAAGTTATTGAAAGGCGAATTTGACACTTCGGTCAACAAGAGCTGATCGAAAAATGAAGGAACAAAGCTATTTGATCCCAATTGATATCGGCAGGTAAATTACTGTTCAGCATAGCCAATCCGTGACAGAAGTCGAGTGCTACAGGTGCGGAGCGACGAGTATTGAAGAAATATTTTCGCTCGACACGTAGAGAAATATCGATGAAGTCTGCAGTGTGGCTGGAAAAAATCTCCTGGCGCCTCATGTTGGGGGTGATGGCGAGGTGGACTGCGTTGAGGAACGTATGGCGTGCCTGAGAGCGCGGCGTGGGAGGGAGGTGTGCCGAGCAAGGCGCTAGGAGAGAGGACTTCCAGACAGTGCTGCCTCGCCCAATTCTTCTCCTAGACATCTCTGTTGACCCTCACCAGAGAACATTGTAAAATCATCGATTGTCACCCGATTTTGGCGGAAATCGATAGGGCTCATCACGAGTAACATATCTCCGGGTAAGAACCACGCACGCCCGCCCCACATAGTAGTCGCGGCTGAGACATTCCAGTGTTTCAGGCTTTTGGTGCTACTGCAAGCACTGTCGGCTCAGATCGCGGCCAAGACCTTTTAACCACATCGGGAATAGTGTCAGTCACAAAGATAAGCATGCTTGGCATGGATCGTCAACTCTCCTCGGAAGCATTCCGCCTTTGTGCGCGGCCGAACATCTTCCAACTATTTGTCGCAAAGTCCCCAGCCGAGATCGCGCTGCCTGCAGCCATGAAGCGACGAATTGACGAGCTCGAACACACTTCTCCTACTCGCAGCGTTAAGCGCCATTGCTCGCATGTCATCGGATACGTTTACAATACCATTTCCACTGCTGCGACTCTCCTGCGACCTATTAGTGGCTTAACTCTTGTCTCGCCTACACCTGAGAGAACTTTTACACCTGTCGCAACCCTTTCACACCACCATGAAAAGGATCTTGAGAGCAGCATCAATCAACTCATTTTTGAATCTCACTCTGAGACTATCTCCCAGACCGCAACACCCCCACCTTCTTCTCCGACCGTCGCAAAGCTCTCGCCTCAGTCAGATCTTACTGAGGTCTTCGAACAGCAAGCCGACGAACTAGACGAGGCTGACATCTTCGCAAAGCTCGAGCCTCTGCCAGATCTTAATGAGATCCTCGCACAGCCAGCCGACGAGCTAGACGAAGCCGATATTAGCGAAGACATATCTGATCACATTGACGCGGACTATTCTCCACAAAAGCTCCCGCCGTTGCCCGATCTTAATGAGATCTGGGGACAACGAGCCGACGAGCTAGACGAATGGGTTGAGGAAGATCCTAAGCCTACGGTCAAGGAAGATCAACCTGCAGGCTACGATTACCAACTCACGAGCTTCCCACATCAGTCTACGGACTACCAGTACCAGCCTACGGGCTATGAACATCAACCTACGGGTTACGAATACCAGCCTGCGGGTTATGCCTACGAGCCCACGGGCTTCGAAGACTGCGCCTATTACGGTGCTTACGAGCCTGTCAAGACTCATCCTCTCAACGACTTCGAGCCAACTGCTCTGAGTGACATTGCCGAGGAAGACGAGCCAGATGACATGGACAACGAATCACACCATGATTCGGATCGCGATGAGTGCGCTGATAGCCACTACACGAACATACTACATGAGTCTGTTCTCCCTGATGAAGAGACAGAGGCCGACGGACAGCGCGAGAGACTAGATCTCGAAAGAAGTCCTGATAGGATCTATTGGATCTGGCCACGAGAGTCCGACCGTTCTGACGAGGGAAAGAAGGCGGACAAATCACATGATGAACGAGGTCTGGGAAAGAGCAGCGATAACCTCTACGCAATCGCACCACCTAAGATCGGTGCTTATGATGAACCGAAGAAGAGGGATATATCACACAATAAACAAAAGGTGGCAAAGAATGCTGATAATCTGGACGCGAACACGCCTCACGACTCTGCTCTCGTTGATAATGAGAAGGAGAATCGCGAACCACATACTGAACCAGATCTGGGAAACGGCTTCGATGACCACCCTGCCGATACATTAGCGGATTGCACGCTTTCTGAGAAAGACCTGGCATTTCTCACCGCTGTTTCGCCAGAAGGCTCGCCGTCCTTCGGCCCGACCATCATCCGCCCGCCCCGGACGCGATCATCCACTGATAATGACGGCGGAGACCTTCCCCTTCCGGCAATACAGACTCTGAGCATTACAAAAAGCAGGAGGAGGGTCTCATGGGCGGAACCCCTTGCCGTTTTCGATGAGAGGCTTGCCGTTTCCGATGATGTGACTGCACAACGCGATACGAGAGCCAGGACAGCACGCGAAAAAGCCCTAAAAAGCCCCTTTTCCCCCCTTTCTGCCGAATGGGAGAAGAAAATACATGAAGCACTGCGAAATGGAGCAAGTGGCTATACCGCAGAGACTCTCAGGAGGGTATATCCGAGGGGATACGGCCGGGAGGCCGCCTGGTTGGACGATGAAGCTGTTAATGGCTATCTGAGGCTTATTTGCAAGGCTGGGAACGACAATGCAAGCGTTAAGGGCGGTTCTACACCATTATATCACGCCTTTTCGTCCTTTTTCTTCGATACATGGGTTTCCGGAGGCTATTTCAAGGTCCAGAGATGGTTCAAACGGGCTAAACTCGATGGGGAGGACCTCATGAAGGCGGAAATGGTGTTTTTTCCAGTATGCAAGGGCCAAAATCACTGGGTTTTGCTTGTTCTTTGCCCAAAAAGGAGGGAAATTGCCTATTACGACAGTTTGGGGGGCGATGGAGCGCAGTACGTGACTGCTTTGGAGGACATTTTGCGTCTTCACGTTGGAGTTTTGGCCTTCCGAAAGAGGCAATGGGGCATTTTCACTGCTGCAAAATGCCCACAACAGACAAATGGGGATGATTGCGGCGTTTATACGGCTACGACGGCCAAATTATTGAGTTTGGGGCTTGTTTTGGAGTTTTCTGCGGCCGATATTCGCGTCCAGCGAAAGGTTATGGTGGCGGAATTGGTAAATGGTGCTTTTGTTAACTGAATTTGCCGGTTTGGGAAGGTTTCTGGGCCGTTTTAGCTGGGTTTTTTGATGTTTATGGCGTTTCTGGGCATTTCCGAGCGGTTTCCGGCGGGTTCTTGCGGCCTTTTTATCGGTTTTTAGCTAGAAAACCCGAAAGACTGTATGAATTAGCTGAATTTCCTATAGAAAAGCGTGTTATTCCCACTATGAACTCTTCCTAATGCGTCCCTACCTTTCTATTACGGCGTATAGCCCAAATGATACCCCTATCCCGCCCTCACCGCTCCTAGTCACGTGATGCCGAAATATCACCAAAATTGACTGAACATATTATCCATCACATCGATTATTTTTCTTCTGAAAACCCTATGGTATCCTTCCCTATACTATTTCAGAAAAATATTCTCTGTGAGAGTGAGAATTTTCCTAACGTGAAAATTCTAAGTCCTTCACCGCTCTCAGTCACGTGATACCTAAAATTCACCAAAATTGACTTCTGAACACATTAACATCGAGTATTTTTCTTCTGAAATAGCCTTAATATCCTGCGGCATACCATTTCATAATAATTTTACTCTGTGAGAGCGAGAATTCTCGACGTGAAAATTCCAAGTCCTTTACCAACTTCTTCACCGCTCCCAGTCCGTGATACCTAAAAATCACCAAAATTAATTTCTGAACGCATCAACATCAAGTATTTTTCTTTTGAAATGACCTTAGTACCCTCTATAATGCTGTTTCAAAGTAATTTTACTCTATGTAAGCAAGATTTCTGCAACGTGAAAATTCTGAGTCCTTCACCGACTTCTCCACCGATTTCTTCACATCCCTTTATACAACACCCATTTCATAGTGTATTAAAATTTCTATATAGCTCTGATGCTCTCCCTCGCGTTGTTTCAAAACAATCTTACTCTCTGAGAGCGAGAATATCTTCGATGTGAAAATTCTAAGTCCTTCACCGACTTCTTCACATCTCTCAATGTAACACCTATCTCATAGGGACGTAAAATTTCGATACGGTTTTGGTATCCTCCCCTGCGTTATTTCAAAATGGTTTTACTCTATGAGAACGAGAATCTGTCCGATGTGGAAAATTTTAAGTCCTTTTTTCGGCCTGGAAATCTCCTAAGTCCTGCGCTGATTCCTTTACATCACTTAACATGAATACCCTTCTCATAGAGAATTGGAATTTTGATACGGCCCTAGTGTCCTCCCCTGCGTTATATCAGAAAGATTCTGCTCTACGAGATCGGGATCTTTCAAAGTCAAAAGTCAAAATCTCTGAGTCCTTAGCCCGCCGTCGCTGATTTTCCTACATCTCTTAATGTATCGCCCTTCTCATCAAGGATATGGATTCTAATAGGCCCCTAGCATCTTCCTCTTGCAACCTTCCCGGATCAGTTTACTCTATGAGAACGCGATTTTCCGACGTCAAAATCTCTGGGCCTGCGGTTCGCTTAGCATGTCCATCGAGTATTTTCCTCCCAATACTCCCGTACGTAAAGAAATTTCTATATCTTGTATCCTAATGCTATTTACCATGACTTTGAATATCTAGAAGCGGTTCAAGTAAAGTGCTGGCAGCAGATGCGCGTCCAATTTTCCGACCCCCATCCTCAGTTGTAATCTTCCAGACATCAGATTTTGGGACACCGATATTGCAACGCCCTGTATCTCAGGGAGAAGCCAATCTTCGTGCTGCTAAGCTCCTGGCTCTACATCATTGAGATACGCTGGCTCGGCAATAATCAAACAAAGAGTCTTTGAAAGAGTGAAGGACGTGGATGAAGGATAGTTCTCATGCCTGCAGGCGAGGATGGCGAGACACCAGTTCCGAGATGACGCATAGGAACTGAGATGGAAGTTGCAAATGTGAAGTATCGCCTTTTAATAAGTGCGTACGTTATGGCTAGACTTAGTGACAAAGTAGCGCTAGGCGGGCAAGGAGAAGATGGGCTCGAGGCGCGCATCTACATATCGTTTTAAGCTGTCGATAGAGCCGATGGGCCCTCGCCTTATGGATACAAAAATATCTATCTTATCCACTGCTTTTATGGAGATAATGCCACCTGCGGAAGGGATGTTTGCACTGCCGTCGTACGATGTGGTGATGGTCTCGGTTCTAACCGTTGTGATGCTCAAGCGCCACAACGACAAGTATAGTAATGCAGTAAGGTAAACCCACCTCCCTGACTGAAGATCCCTTGAAAATGCTGACCGAATGCTTATTGAAAGAGTTCGTACAATCTGGAGAATATCGATATTACTGTTGAGTGAGTCAGATACCTCTCCTTACTACTACGCTTTAATTATCACACGTTTTGGCTTGCGTCGTTCAAGTTGAAGTACTATGTTATGCTTCGATGTTTTCCAAACTAGCACACTGCATAGCTATTGTTTGTCAGAGAATCTGCCGGTGAAGCGTCCCGTATCCGTGGTAGAAGAACGACCACCCGATAACAACACAAAGAACTTGATCTCATGCGGCCAACCCATGCAATTCCAACCTTAGCTATGTAATCCCAACCTTAGCTATGCAATCCCAACCTTAGCTATGCAATCCCGACCTTAGCTATGTAATCCCAACCTTAGCTATGCAATCCCAACCTTAGCTATGCAATCCCGACCTTAGCTATGTCATTCTAACCTTAGCCATGCAATTCTAACCTTAGCCATGCAACTCCAATCTTACTGTAAGACATGAGGGGTTTAACTTTCGCGTTCTATGCATTTTCCCTCTTAACCTGCTGCTGCCCACTATCTTCCCTATTTCGCTACCGCAGTTGGCTTCTGAAATAACTTCTCCCACTTCATGGCCAGACTCAGCAGGATAGTCAGGGCAGATGCAACGATGCAAAGAACGAATGCTCGGTCTATCGCCGTGACAATGGCAGCAATGACGCGGGCTCGCGTTCCAGAGTCTAGGTTAGACACAAAGTTAGAGCCTGTCCCTGATACGGCGTTGACAATTGATTGGTGAGATGCGTGGGGGAGGATCCAGCCGATGCCTTAATTGCAGGTTAGTTACAATCGAGTCGAAGATTCGAGGGATGAGGGAAGACCAGTACTTACGTTTGATTGCTTCGTTATTGAAGATACATTGCGAGAGAACGAGGGCTATCGTGATCCCGTTCAATAAGGACGTTGTTGTAAAGACCACCGCAGAGGGTATTTTGGGAGGCCCAACAGTAGCTTGAACGATGGAGTGTCCGATCTGCATGTAGATTCCCGCGCCAAGTCCAATGATAGCCATGTAACCATAGATCGCTCCAATTGAGGTTCCCGTGTCGATAGTACAGAGCAGAGAGGAGCCAATAAGACATAGAACACCAGCGAGAAGGTACATAGGCGTGTAGTACCCCACTTTCGGTAGAATGAAGCCAGCCGCCAGACAAGAGAAAACGAGTAGACAGATGAATGGAAGGAGACGGTAGGCAGATTGCAAGGTGTTGTCGCCATTGCTGAATTGGAAATAGAGTGGTAAGATGTAAGTCGGAACTGTCACATTAGTAGCTGAGCAGAAAAACTCGATGAAAACCAGAGCAGGTATGCCTCTTTTCCACACCAGGACTTCCACAGGAAAGAGACGTGTCTCGGGAGTGGTAAGGATGCAGAAGACCTGTTGAATGCAGAAAGCGGTCAGGCCGACTGCACCTAGGACCAAGGCCACGATGATTCCTGGTGAGCCCCACGAGTACAGGACACCCCCGAAGTTGATGCCAATAACGCTGGCAGCAAAAGTGCCCATGATCAGGAGCGTGCCAAGACCGTCGAGGCGCCTTAGCCGCTCTTTCACTGTCTTCCCTGGTTGAGGGTTGATTGGCGGCAGCAAGAATAAGTATGCAGGAGCACAAGCTGCACCGAGACAGAGATTGATGTAGAATGACCATCGCCAGCCAGCTGAGCTGTCGCTGAAAGCTCCACCAATCACAGGACCTAATACAGTTCCTAGGCCCCAAGTCATTCCAAGACCACTGAGATAGACCGGCCGCTCATTCAGCGTTGTGAGTCGTGGTATAAAATTCATGCATCCGCTGTACATGGCTACTCCTCCTACTCCACAGATGACACGGCCTCCAATGAACATGTTCATGTCTTTGGCTGCGCCACAAACGGCAGAACCGGCCTCAAATATAAGAACAGCGGATATGAAAAGCCACTTGATATTGAATTGTTTGTACGTCTGGAGCCAAGTAAGGCCTGTCGAACTGGAAGACACTGCAAAGGCAACACCGGCCCAGGCAAGCTTGTCTGCTCCATTCAGGGCAGAGACGATTTGCGGCTGGATGTTTGCGACAATGGTGTTGTCCAGGGCAAAGAGGAAGCTCGAAGTGTAGAGAGAAATGACGGTGAGCACCCAGAGCAAACCATGGATGTTCCGTGGAGACGGCGGAGCTGCTGGAGGTGCAGGCTCTGGTTGCATTTCTGTTGCAGGGACGCCATTCGTATGGTTTTCCTCGCCGGTTGGAGAGTGGAGGGATTTCTCTTCGTCAGAGGGAGGTGGAGATGCCATTTCAGAAGGATCTCTTGAGCTTGTCATTTCAGGTTTGAAGATGAAAAGCTATCTATCCGGTAGGACTTCTATTGTTTTGGTCAACGTATTCCGTGACATTTTTGCGAATGTTTACCATGACGTACCTCGAATAGAAAACCATGAATAATGAGCGGGCCAACGTTTCCAGGGCGTCTCACCAGCGCTCTTTGGGACAAGTTCAATTCTTGGCTTGAGATGCAGCGACTCTGTTCCGAAGGCTTGAAGTAAGATTGTAGTATAGTAGATAGAGACGAAAGCAGGTGCAGCAAAGGCGAGGCTAGGTGAAGTGATTAGACCCATTGGTGCAACTGATCCGCCGCAGCTACGTCCCTTGCTGACAAATGGGTTTTCCATTATAAATTCTGAGAATTCGATGATACGTCCGGACTGTCCTCCGCCCTGGTTACACAAAAGGGGGGAAAGGAAGGAAAAGTTCACGAAAACCACCCGATCCGTAGATCCGCGCTTAAGGTTCGGCTCGTTTCCCGCACAGACCACTTTTGGGATTGCAGCAGAACTGATGAAGCACAACTCCCCATGTGAGCCGTGTTTACCGCATCGTAGATGGTTCATGATGCCCCTTATCTCAATCGATCAGCCAATATGGCTGGCAGTAGCGACGGTAGGTCTGGCTTTACCACAGCACGTCCCGTCCCTCTCCAGGTATGCCCAACTCCAACGTAAGCGCCTCCGCGGTCCCTGGAGCGCTCTTCGAACAAACACTGCTCCGCTTGCAAGAAAGCCATGCTCAACGCGTGCCTTTCCCGCCTCTAGTCGCGAAGCTCACCACACCTGGATTCTATGCCTTAACCGTCCTAGTTACCCTGCCGCCGCCAGGCCCTACTCGAGTCATCGTTGGCCTAAGTGTCTTTACCAGCGTCTGGATCTATGCCCTCACTCACTGGAAAGCCGACCCGTCTTTCTTTGTTGATGCGGTGTTTATGTACTGCTATACCCTACGATGGATCGTGATGGTCATTGCCGGCACCCCAGAAGTGGACTATTGGCAGGTAAGCAAGACTGCAACCAAGCTGGCAGACGAGGGTCCCTGGCATAAGAGGTACTTGAAGAAGCTTAAATGGTCTGCGGAACTTGCTTGCAATTGGCGGGGAGTTGGATGGAATTTCCAGGACAAGTACCTGCTGAAGGGGGGAGAACAGAAGCAGTCGAGAGGGTAAGGTCCTTACTATGAGAGGAACGAGAACTTTGAATTAATGAGTTGAAGCTGGTATCTGCTGATGAATGTCATCTATGTGGGCTTGGAAATGCAAGCGATGAAACGGATCATGAAGGTTGGCTTCTGTTCGGTTTGGACCCAACACAATCCCGACGCCGGCATCGACTTTCGCTCCCTTCCTGCACTCCACAAGCACTTCTTGGTTGGCTGTCAACTTACGCGAGACTGGATCATGCTTGATGCTTTATACCGCCAATTTGCCCTCGTCTCCGTTGGACTCTTCTTTTCTACTCCTGATCGATTCCCGCCCTTTTTCGGAAGTCCCCTAGAGCTATATTCTGTTAGAAACTTCTGGGGAAAGGGTTGGCATCAGAGTTTTCGCATCGTAGGCGATCACATCATCACGATTTTACTCTACTTACCTTCTTTAGCTGTACAGTAAATGCGCAAATCTTGTGGCCAACGGCCTTTCACTGAAGAACGGTACCTTGATCTCCAGGTACGCCAAGCTTTACGTCGGCTTTTTGGTATCGGCGGTTCAGCACTACTTCATCACCCTGTTCATCCTATCACCAAATTACAGAAATGGCATGTTTTGGCAGATGCCCGCTTATGCCGCCGTCATCACCGTGGAGGATATTCTGAAGTTCTGCGGCAAGAAGATGGGAATTCGAGACAATAGTACGTGAGAAGACTCTTCGCTTCAAGACTGAGACTGACATGGAAAAGTGGCGGTCCGTGGCTTGGGCTACATTTGGACCGCCTACTGGATGACGAGAATCTACGGCTGGGTTTCGGGGTATCATTCGGACGTTGGCAGCTTCAATGGCGTCTGCTCGTGACAGATTCACGGCACTATTATTGCAAATTTTTCATCGAGTTACAACGGCTAGAGATAGGTGGTTCTACGTTTTGCAGAGAAACTGCCAAGGTTGACTCGAAACTAGTCTGTTGTCGCAGCCTTGGCAGTTGACGCCGATGGGCCAACAACGGGAATACTGGAAGTTTTGAAATAGAGGGTAAGAAAGCTCAAGATTGGTTAGCGCAGGTGGACTGCTTTAAAGTGGGCTAGAAGCTAACTTGCAATGGTTTGAAAAGTGTGTTACTTATTCCAGAAATTCCAAAATCTAAACACATCTGTTTGCATGAAGACACTTTATTCGGCTCTGGAGAAAAACAAGTCTAATCATTCCGCTTCTTCACTCACCTTCACCATCATCTCAATCCCACAGTCTAACTATGAACATATCCTTCTACCTCTGCGTCATCCCTCACCCTCCCACCGCAGCCCTCGTACCCTCCACCCCCGCCAGCACAGCTCCAGGCCCCACCAGCCCCATCGTGCCCACCACCGCCACACTAACCCCCACCCATCCACCCGATCCCTCTCCCACCCCACTCCACAACAACCTCTCCACCGCCCGCGGCGCAAACGCCGCCGCCACAACCACCATATCCCACTGCAGGAACAAGTGCGCCGCGTCCGCGAGCACCGCCGGGCCGCCCGGCCGCGTGCAGCGCGGATCGAAGACGCGCTTGAGCAGCGGCGGCAGGCCCGGCTGATGCGAGAGTGCTAGAGTCACGGCGAGCGTGGAGGCGTGGGCGAGGGCCGGCGGGGCGGCTGCGACGGCGTACGGGGCCCAGGGCGGCAGTTGGAGGGTGGGGAGGGGCAGGGATTCGAAGAGGAGATGTGCAAGGACGTGCAAGAAGGGGGCGAGGCGGTAGAGGGCGATGGCGCGCTGGCGGGTTTTGGGAGGGCAGCGGTGGAGGAAGGCGGGGAAGAGGAAGGTGGAGGGGAGGAGGGCGCCGAGGAGGGCGGAAAGGGTTAGGGCGGTTGTGGTGTGGGTTGTGAAGGTTAAAGAGGAAGGGGGGGAAGAGGAGGAGGAGGTGAGGGTGGAGAGGGCGAGGTAGAGCGGATAGATGAAGGCCGCGCCGTAGAATTGGTTGGTCGTGCCCCAGAAGGCCGGCAGGCTGGGGATTGTGGTCAGAAGCGTTTCTCTGCAGTACAGAGGCAGTGCTTACGCCAGCCAGGCTTTTCCTGTGCCTTCCGTCCTCACATCTGCCAGCATGCAGAAAGCAGTCGCCTGCATCGTGCAGTGGACGTTCACCACCAGCAACCGGTTCCTCGTTGCATTAATGCCCTTGGGATTCAAAAGGTCGTTGTAGAATATCACTGCGGCTTCGAGACGGCGATCGATTGCTGCGATGCCCGTATACTTCCGGAGGAATGGCGTACCGTCGGCGAAGTGGCCGGTCTTTTTGACCAGGCCCATGGCGGCGAGTGAGCCATTGCGGACGGGGACGTGCCAGAGGAGGTCGTAGCCGAGGAGGGCGAGGAAGCAGTATCCAGCAGATAGGAGAATGAGCCAGTCCATTGTTTCTGGTAGGTGTAATGGCTTAGGTTGTCAGAATTGTAGTTTAACGTGACTGCTCGGCTTTAGAGTGTTCTGTGGATTTCCCAATTGGGAAATGGGGGAGTGGTGGGTTACAGAGTGGGAAAGTAGCCGATGTACCACATCCTGGCATTCATCATATTTCGATAGATTTCCTGAAAGCATTCTGAATATTAGAAAATTGCAGCGACTTGCAATCGCTATGCGCATCCTCTGCCTTCATGGACAGGGCACTAACGGCAACATTCTACGTGCCCAGACAGGTATGTAGGCCATGAAATTGCACGGTTGCAACAAGCTAAGAAATAGCATGGCTCTCTAGAGCCATTCCGCCGCCTGCTCTCAGAATCGCACGAGTGCCATTTTCTCGAAGGTCTTCACGAATGTGACCCTGGAGAAGGCATCCAAAGCATCTTTCCTGGGCCATACTTCTGGTACTACCCCGTACCGGTGACGGCCGGTAATCTAGCTCGAGCGCACGCCATGGTCTTGGACGCCATCGAGATAGATGGTCCCTTTGATGCTGTCCTTGGCTTCAGCCAGGGCGCTGCGCTTGGCGCATCGATCTTGCTTCACCATCAAGCTGCACACTCTAGTGCGCAGCCTTTGTTTCGAGTCGCAATATTCCTCTGCGCAAGCCTACCGTTCTGCCAGAACTATACAGCCGATAGTGATAGCGTCAGCTCCGGCGGCTTTGACTACGAGGCTATGTTGGATGAAGCGATGGCCGAGGGGGATGCTTTAGGTGGCACGGTCAGGAGTCCGCTGAACGAATCGCTTGTTCGTCGATTTGACCCAGACATTGATAAAGCGAGGATCACTATACCCACAATACACATTGTTGGCGAACAAGACCTGTTGGCGCCACACAGCCGGAAGCTTGTGGAGCTGTGCGAGCCGGCGGCGGCTGCCACCTACACTCACCGCCAGGGGCATAATGTTCCTCGTGATTTGGGGACGAGTCTCAAAATCGCGAAATTGATTGAAACGGCGATACAAAGTAGTTTGGTTACCATTTAGATGAGCAATTTGGCAAAGTCTAGGTTGGAAGATACGGAAATGGATTGTCGTGTTGGTTGTTGATTGCAGCTGAGAAGGTTTGCCGAACCAGGTTTCTGTCGAAGTTTTATTAGGTAGGCTTTTCAACCTTTCGAGAGCTGTAGATACAGCCTACAATGAGATCGTCATCATTGATAAACCAATTCGTGGGAACGAGCTGCTTGGATGCAGCATTATGTTGGTGGCCTTGGCTTGATTGAAGATTTCAGTCATCGAAGCAAACCTTTGATTACAAAATGGCCTTCCACTATTAGGAGTCTATCGACTTGTTAAGCACAATCCTCCTTTGAGCAAACGCGTGAAGATCCTCTTCGCTCACTTAGAAAAATGATATGGGCGCTGCGAAAAGGTGAGTCTAGGTCCCTTACGATGTACCCACACTCTCCGGTCTCTTTCTGGAACCAGTCAGAAAGAGGTGACTCCTCGGGACTTTTCCCTAAGTTCAACGGGCTCGAGATGACACATTCGGTAGCTTTGCTGAGATGGATTCTATTCTGCTTACAAACTCAGGGATAACTTGGTCCGTATCGTGGTCCGCGGGAAGTTTTGTTCGTCCGAGTTTCGCCCTTTTACCTTGAAAAGGTCTGCGTCACAACCACCCGTGCAATGATCCCTTTTTCGATTGACAACCTCTCCCGAAGGATTGTTGGCTTGGTATCACCCCATGATGCCAGGTATCTCCCACAAAGCATCCCCTCGTTTTCCTTCGGGTGCTTCCTTTGCTCGAAATCGCGTATGGATTGCAGGTGGTGGTATAGAAATGATGAAGGAATGAAACATGGATTAGTGCCCACAGACTTGCGTGATATGATTTCCACCTCTACCTAAACTGGCGCTTGTAGGAAACGCATAACTAGCATTTCAATTTTGGGAATGACCGTGGCGATGCTCTTGGATTACCGTCCATCACCTTCGTTCGTGGTCGTCGTCGTTGCTGTCTTGATTGTTCTTACGTTTCTCATCCGTACGATTCTTAAGATTGGTTCAAGGCCAGCCAAGCTGCCTCTTGGTCCGCCAACGCAGCCCATATGGGGGAATTTGATGCAGGTAAGTTAATTTATTCCTTCATTTGCGCCTTCACTATCCTTAGAAAACAGCGAGACTGACAAGCTGTACAAGATCAACCCTGGGTACCCTCAGAACAAATTGACAGAATGGGCCGAAACCTACGGTCCTGTCTACACGATCATGCAAGGAGCCACTCCACATGTCGTCGTTAGCGGCCATGCCGAAGCCCGCGAGCTGTTTAACAAGCGCGGCCAATCCACGTCTGCTCGTCCTCCTCTCCGCTTCCACCTCCTTATACGCAACAACTTCACCCCCTCGCTCATGAATGGTCCCAAATGGCGCAGCTCCCGCAAACTCTGGCACGCGATCCTCAATGTCGGCGCCGCGCGACAGTATCTGCCATACCAAGCGCTCGAAGCCAAAAGGCTGCTCGCGGACTTTTGCGCGGATAATGGACGCAGCGGTAGGGATGGCACGTGGCGGAAATATATCGAAAGGTACAGCAATAGCGTAGCCATGACGATGGTCAACGGCCGCCGGGTCCTGAGCCAGAGCGACCCGAGCGTCAACGAGACCCTGGCGGATCTCTTCGAGCTCTCTCATCTCGGAATGAAGGGCGCCTTCATGGATTTCTTCCCCTTTCTCTGGAAATTTCAGTGGCTATTTCCGCCGGTCGCTGCCGCGAAGCGGTCCAGCGTGCGACACATGAAGATCATTCTGGGGTGGTATAATTCGGTGCGAGAAGGCAAGCTGGAGAAAGGTAGTGTTTTGCTGCCGAGCTTCAATCTTGCGGTGCAGGACAAGATGAGGCAGGGGTGGGATGGCCTAACTGATGCGGAGGGCGCGGAGATCGCGCAGACATTGCTGGGTGCCGGGACTGACACGACAGCGAGTAGCCTGATCAATTTCATCGGAGCAATGGCGTTGTATCCGGAGGTGCAGCGAAAAGCACACGAAGGTGAGATAACTCTTTGAGATCACATCTACCTCGCACCTGCCCAAGGTAACAACTAAACCCCCATCCACAGAACTCGACCGTGTAGTCGGCCCGGACCGCCTCCCCACCGAAGACGACAGCCCTAACCTCCCCTACATCCGCCAAATAATCCTCGAACTCCAGCGCTGGATCACCGTCGTCCCCTTAGCCCTCCCTCACGCCGCCAGCGACGACTTGACCTGGGGCCTCTCCCACATACCCGCCGGCACAGGCATGTATCTCAACGCGTGGGCCATCCACCGCGACCCAGCCCTCTACCCGAACCCGAAGTCCTTCATCCCCGAGCGCTGGGCGGCCTCTTCCCAAGCCGACCTCTCGGCGCCGCCCTCCGACGACGCGCTCGGCTCCCGCACCGAGCTCTTCACTTTTGGCGCCGGCCGCCGTGTGTGCCCCGGTCAGCACCTCGCGGAGCGCAGCCTCTTCCTCGCCATCTCGCACCTGCTCTGGGCGTTCGAGATGCGCAAGTGCCGCGATAAGGCCTCGGGGGAGGAGGTGTCGATCGACGCGGATGATCTGCGCATGGGCACGATCGTCGTGATGAATCCGTTTGCGGCGGATGTGCGGGTACGCGGGGAGGAGAAGCGGCTTTTTGTGGAGAGGGTATGGGAGGAAGAGAGGAACGCGTTTCTGGATCAGAATGAGCAGTGGAGTCGGAGTCCCGAGGGGGTGGCGAAGGTGATTGAGAAGTTGATGAAGTGAAGAGGCAGGCAAGGGGAAAGTGGAGAAATGGGGAACGGGCTATTGCGCTGGGATGGGATTTTTAGTGGGCATGAGTGAATGTGAGATAGCTGAGATCGTTGTTGGGGGCGGGTGGGATACCTGTTCTGGATAGCTGGATGCGAGACATAGTCATCATGGTAGCCAGAGTCATCGTTTGGTAAGATAACGGGATGAGAAGAAACTAACGCATCACCCATAGACTAGCAAAGGAGGCCGTCTCGAGTCCTCCGAAGCGGAATGAGACTCCTCGAAAGTAAAGCCATTATCATGTGGTGGTATAGGCTCCAACGTGTATGTAAGCAATGTTCAACCAACGGATGATGATAGGCCGGTCATTTTGTCCAGGTGTTTGAGGGTGAGCTGATCCCCACCAAAACTGTACCACTAGCACGTGTCGCGGGGGAAAAACTAGACAAATTGCTTTTTCACGGACTGCAACTCCTTGCGGCACGGAGGTACACGTGTGCCAGCGATCTGTGACCATCGTCTCCAAGTCGGATGTATATCCCAAAAAGAGCAAATCTGCGCAAAATGTTGACCCTGGTCTTGATGATGCGCGGCTCGTCTCGCGTCATGGTGAACCGCATGCTCGGTCAATCAGCCGAAACTTCTCCGAGATGCCTGTAAGCGTGGGGGTCGTGTTCGATGGTAAAGCAGAGAGATAATGCTCTAAAGAAACGATTTGACAAGTTGGATAATAGATAGACAGTATCGGGCGGCGTTGGAGTAACTGTCCGCAGTAAATCACTCTCACGTGACATAGCACGTGACAGTCTTGACATTTCCTGCCCTGTCAGAAACTGGCGGATTTCTGACAGAGTAGGGGATAGACCTGTTTCACTACGTACCCATCGGTATTCGAGAGATTTCATAGCATTCATTCGCAAATGATCTCGCCGTTTGCGTCTGCGGTGCAGCGAATCTTTCAAAAAGAACGACTCCCTTAATGATCGCTTTCATGTGACCTCTTGGGACGGGACAGTAGAACGACGACTCGCTAGCGGGGTAGAACGGCAGGGCCTTCTATTGCGCATACAAACCGTCTCGGGACGAATCTAGTTGCCATCGCGGGTAGTCGGGAAGCAGATCCGTGCTGCGTTCCCCACACTCTCGAACCTTCGGTGAGTTTTCACTATTTCACAGTCGTGACATGACAAAGCAAAAGCCTGCCCTCTAGACAGTTAGAGACACCACCTTCGGACTCATCCGCACGCACTGCACTAGCCCACAAGCTCTCGGTTCCAGCCTACCGCTAAATCGGGATCGTGACACCGATAGCTCGGCGTGAAGTATCAAGCGCCAAACTCCACGCTGCAGCCACAAATGCCACCGTACTATGTCATGCAGATTTCTGAGGTTACCCGATCGGCATATGACGACACCGTCATGGCAGGATAGAACCTTGGCGAAACGAATAGTCTCTGAAGGGAATCGTCCGTGCAAGACCAGGTTTGCTTGAATCAAAAGGCCCGACCATCCGCAGTTAGATTCCAGGCAGCTCTAACCTCGGACCCTCCGATGCCGTATTTAAAATTGTCTCAGATAGCCGATCAGGAGATCTCACAGTTTGTTATCTAGGACAAGAATCGTAACAGTCAAAATCAACCTGAAGTAAAGAGCGAAAGGCATCGAAAACACACAAATGTCGTCCCTTTAGATCGAAATAGCAAGATCCTAGTCGTGCAATTCGACGGAGTACAGGCTAACTGAATTTCGCGTCTAGCATTACCAATAATAGTAGTCGATCAAGGAGAAGTGAGATTCTCGTAAGCCTTCTTTCTTCGGCTAGGTTTCTTTTGGAAGGGACTGTATCTAATGATGAGTCAAGGCCACAGTTGTATTTTGCCTTTGATTGATTCCAGGCGTCGAAGTGATTCGCTAATAACCATCTCACCAGCGAAATAGATACAGTCCCCAGGCATTATGACCGTTATTTGCCGGAGTTCGCGCAGGCCGACGGCCAATTTCTTCAGGCGAAAGTGAAGAAGTCTCTTCATAAAGCTCCATTTATCGTCACCGTCAAGCACGGCGCTACCTACGACCAGCTGGAGGTGGCAGGAGTTCCCCTTGGAGGAGAGATTGCTGCTGGCCCACGGCGGACGTGCCGTCAAGTAGTGTGCTGGGGGTACGCGACCTGACCTGAGGTTCTCAGCATCAAGCACGGCTTTGCGCTCAACAATCCACTCGAGCAGTTGAATTACGCGCTCCACGATCGCAGTAATTAATAAGAGACTGGACCGGTTTTGCGAGCAGGTGCTGCAAGCGAGTATTTGACCCTGCCGTGTCCGGATGTCCCGCTCAACCTGCAAGATGGTATCTAGCGATGGCTGTGCTCCCTCTGGAAGATGCTGGTGAAGAAACAATAACTGTTTTAGCAGCGCCGCATAGCATCCTGATTCGCAGCTTTTGGTACTACTGACCCTAGAAAGATCAAGAGTACTGCGGCCAGTGAACGTACGGCTGTTGCTTGTCGTGCTGTCACCGCCTACTTCAACTTCAATGGGCAAAGGTGGTGGCGATGGGGAAAACGACAGGTTGTATTCATCTGACAGAAACGTGAGATCACTAAAGGGATCTGGATCCGGCCGTGGAGGACTTGGCGCCGTGGTGGCAGTCTTAGCTGGAGGTGGAACTGACGGCGCAACGGAGAATAGGGCTGTTGTGAACGGGTGGCTTGGGGCGGTTTCAGTCGTTCTTTTCCTCGGTCGACCAGTACGGCGCTGGACTGAATAGACACATCGTTGCTGATGGCTCAAGCATCTTTGACAAGAAGGCTTTGTCTGTGTGCACTTGACTTTGGCTTCTTGACAAGCATCGCAAGACTTTCGGAGTCGATCTGAAGCTTCGCTGCCTTCAGACTGAGCAGGCGCCATAAGGCATTAGATATAAATTCCTATTTGCGAACGGCCTCTTCTAGAAACCACAAGCAGTCCGTGGTGCTTTGCGTCTTTGAGGATGATCGGAGAAGCAGGGCGCAAAACTTAGACCGCCTCCTGCTGTTTTACACTTCAGATTCCAAAAATCAGATTTTGACCACTTAGGGCAATATTGAATGAGATCATTGATGCTGTCGTTTATTAGCCTTTCAGGTCATGAGGCCCACACGTTGGCTTTTATCAGGCCGTGCGGACGCCAATTGGAGACTGTCTTGAAGTGCGGTGTGGTGTCTTATCAAGACGTACAACACGAGACGCCTATCCCTGCACTACCGGGGCCGAGTTTGCCACAGGAGTTGTTGCTTTTTCTCCCGCGGCCAAGTACAAGAGCTTGCGTAACTTTTCCCTAATGGCAAGTCAGGAACAATTCAAGTCAACTTTGACACATGCGCATTCTGGGAGCTAGGAGCTTGCTTATTTTTGACTTTCAACAAGTTCTGTCGGATGTGGAGCTGGCCCACCAGGTTGTCACATTCAAGCTTGTATTAGCGAATAGCGCGCAGCGATCGGCGACCTCATTTACGGCACAGGTGAAAATAGGAACCCGAAATACCGCAGTAACAGGTGGCAACGTTGCCAATCCTTCATGGATCCTGTGCCATCTCGTAAACCTACATGCTGCAGTTCACAAATCGCATCGGGGTTCGTATTTATGTATTTGTATGTCGCATATTCTAGATTAGTATTTCCGGTTCAGTAGGGGACCCACTACTGAGCCTCAGGGAACGGGTCGGAAAAAAAAACCGCTTCTAGCGCACATCAGCATGTGTCAAGGCTTGGGCACTTGGGCTTGACGGTTCTGGAGTGAATGGAAGCGAATCAAGTAAGCTTGGCATTGGCCAGACCCCTGCGACGCGGCACGGAAGCTCCCAAGGGGTGGCATCCCACCAAAACCCATGGAGACATCCTTGCATTTCTATTGACATTAAAACTCGACTGGAGGCTAGTAAAAATTCAATTTTACCGCCGACTCCGCGGCTGGTTTGCAGCGAAATTCAATACGAGGCTAGGCTCGCGTTCTAAGCGTGGCAATAATGTGCGTGAACTTTACGATTGGCTTGGTCGGACAAGTTCATTGATCAACTTGGCCCTTCATCAATCAGACGCAAGGCTTAGCTGCACGTATCCATATCCCAAAAAGTTATGATCGTGCAGAGTGGGGCACATCCGTTGTCTCAGCCTCGTCCATCCAACAAGGGCAAATCCGTACAGGACCCAAATAACTCTTTGATATGTACAATGAAGCATTTGTAGTTGTACTATTCTTAATCCGGACGCGTACCATAGTCAGTGTGTAAACATTGAAGATAGATGGGGACTTAACCAACTTGTCCTTAAAAGCTTATCCAGGGGTTTGAAATAAGGCCGCCAATTTCAAAGGTACTTCGACTTGTACAGCAGTCCCGTACAACCAGGTGTTTGATCTGGGAGTGGGGCATTACATCTACCTGACTTAAGGTACCTGCTGTCAAATCAATTGTAAGCCCGGCTTCGTTTCTAGCCGCTCGCCATTATTCCTTGCGTCAGTGTCGGCGCTACTTTCCTCATCAGAGTCTTATGCCGCTGATCTCGTGCGGCGTGAGTATCATCATACGTAAAGTAGTTGCCACTGCTTGCGCGTAGACAGTTGCAAATCCGTGTTTGCGCTAAATCTGTTTCGGCCCCAGTGACAACCATTTTGGGCACGGTGATAACTAAGATATGCACGGGTAGCTGTTGTCAGAAGGACGGTTGCCATCGAAGCTTCCTCACGCAACATCAGACTACTTCAGTCGCCACTCAAAGACAGCAACTTCTTAGTATCTGATTGAACGACAAGCATGTTTAGTGAGAGTTAGACTACCTACAATCCACGTACCGAAACGCTTGCATACCTTGTCAAAATTGCCGATCTAGATGGCCAAACCTTCGGGTAATCGATGGGTAAGGGCAAACCACCTAAAAGTGCATGGCACGCATATCAACTCACAACGTGTGTCTGTTTAGGAAGACGCTTTGAGTTCGGCATCATGCGATTGTGCTCGCCATGCAGCAGCTTTGGCCATCAAGGTTCCCAGCCAGGGCTCAGTTCCCGTCGAGAGTCTAGTCGACTTATCACCTTTATTGCGCGAGCTCTGGGAGCGCATCGACTCCTGCAGACGATGTCAATCAGATCGGCAGCTAACCGACGCTGTAACAACTGTAGCAGAGAACGTCTTGCAGCTCAGTCATCTTATTTGTTCTGCATATTCGCTGCTCGAGCCGGCGGACTCCGACCCTTTCTTTCTCGACTCTCAGCCGCAGCTTTTCACGCCTACGTCCTTGTCCCGTGTACCGTCTCAGTCTCCAGCTGCGGAACCGATAAACTGTTCAAGAAGTACGATGAGCTTGGGGACTCTCAAGCTCGATGATGACGAGGCACCTCTACTTGCTCGTCAGATTGTATGCACGAGTCTGACCAATCTTGGCGCCTTTCTCCGAAATCTGAACGATAGGGCTTGCGAATCCGGAAACGCTTCGACCGATCAGTGGGATAGGTACAGCTATGGATCGGATATGTCCGTTGGCCCCCTACTCTCGCGCGTGCTATCGCTGTTGGGAAAACTGTGCTCTGAGTAGCTTCGGAGTTAGCTTGTGTAAAGCCGTGGACTGGAAGGCTCCATTCAGGGTACGGATAGACGGATAGATCATGGAGCATATGCAGATAGCACCAGGCGTATCACGTCGTTCAAGCAGGTTTGTCTACCCAGATCATGTCTCTTTGCTCTGGCGTGGCGTTGTTCAAGATTTGTGCGGAGCAAGGTTGTTTTGAAGTTACAAGATGAAGAGCTTCAAAATTTATCCATGCAGCCTCGCGCCACCTTCCTCCTTCACAGCGTCCATTCCTCGATTCCCGTCCGGGCTCTTCTCACCTCGTCCGAATTTCAGCCGTCGATTCTTTAGCAGTTTGCGGAATTGCATCATCACTTATGTGTCGAGTTCATCAAAATACCGCCCAGAAGCAGTCATGGGCCCCCAAGTTACGCTCATCTTGGCACTGTCGATTATAAGTAAGCGAGCACGAACGGTGTTTCTTTCTTTTCTATTCGACTGCATCGCTCTCTATGCAGAATATGGCAGCGACCAAAAGCTTCCGTGATATCTTTTGGAGAACTGAGGCCTCTAGAATACTAATGCCTTCTGGATTTACGGATAGGACGAAGAGATTTTACAGGAACCATATTATGTGTTCAGTTGGTTTAGCAACCCTCTTGCTATTGAAGAGGCCTGAGTCGGTGAATATTCTAGTTGCCAAAGCTAAGACCACTATGGTAAGGTCAGACTTTTGCCCAAAGACAAGTATCTGTAATGCTATGCGATCATTCTTCCAGAGCTTGCCCATTTACAGAATATGTTCGCATCTTCTCTTATAGAAGAATCAGATGTCCATGTTTTTAATGATATTGATCTGCTGCCTTAGCACTATGCCTCTATCAGGAACTCGCATTTGATTAGACGGTTGAACCTCGTCGTTGGTACGGGTGTCGGGTGGAAGCAGCCTACTATAACCCCAGAAAGAATCGAAATTAGCTTCTCTCTGTTGAAGAGTCTTCACTATCTCCAGTTTAGCTCTGTTAAATATCTCCCTCTTGAGCTTGTTACTGAAGTGCTCAGCTACGTTCCTTTATTATAGCTTTTGAGTCTCCTAGCCTCTGAGAGGCTTCAGCATGCCGACTAGGCGGATGCGGCTACTCTTTCAGCGCCGGACATCAAAGCTTGGTAGCTAGCCATGAGATCCCTTGATAGATTGAGCACACCATACGAACCATATCATCTTTTCAGGATGATCTAATACGCAAGAATTTGGGATAGCTAGTCTTAATACAGAAGATCATCCAGATTTTGTTACCCGGTCAGCAGACTACCCTAAATAGGTCCCGCTCTACTCAATCTCCAGACAAGATCCAGATCTCCCGTCTCTTTCAAACATGCCCATTCGCTGAAACTCCATGCCCCTCCCCATGCCAATTGCCCCTCCTCACCGCCCTCGCATAAAAATTTACCGGCCTCACAACAATGAATTCCGGATCATATACCACGGGCTCTTCACTGGCACTCACCCACCGATATCGAATCACCAGCTCCGCTAGCGCCACCTTCACCTCCTGCAACGCGACGTTAAACCCAACGCACCCGCGCGGGCCCGCGGCAAAAGGCACGTACGCGCCCTTGACGCGATTCTTGACCGCGTCGGTCCCCCAGCGATCCGTGTCGAACCGCTCCGGGTTGTCCCAGAGCGCGGCGTGGGTGTGCAGGTGCGGGATAGTTGGGATGATAATGGCCCCCTCTGGAAGGGCGTAGCCGCCGGGAAGGATGCAGGCGTGGCGGGCGTTGCGGGCGGGCTGGAAAGAAGGGGAATGGAGGCGCTGGGTTTCCTTGACGAAGGCGTCGAGGTAGGATAGGCTTTGGATCTCGTCGTAGGTCCATTGATGGCCCGGGGCGGCGGCGCCGTGGTCGAGGAGCTCGCGGTAGAGGCGATCTTGTGCGCCGGGGTAGGTGACAAGAGCATAGATGAGCCAGGAGAGGAAGGCGGAGCTGGTCACGAAGCCGGCGCCGACGAGGGCCAGAGTGTTGCTGAGGATGTATTCGTGAGAGAGTTTCTGGCCTTTGTCGTCGGTTGCGCGGGCGAGGTAGTCGACGACGCTGGTTGCCTGGATGGCGGCAGTGTGGATTGGAAGATTGGTGGTGCCGCCGCGTTTGCAGTCTTGAACGGCTTGGTCGATCAGAGAGTAGAGTTCCTTGCGCACGCGTTGAAGCGCGACGGGGTCACCTGGTTGGTGGTCAATTGGTGGGTATTTCTGGAAGGGGGAGACTGCTTGCCGAATGGAAGGTATGAATACCAGGTGCCTCTTGTTTGTACTCGACGGTTCAGCGCCAAGTATTCCTGTAGGAGAACGATGATTCGATGCATTGGTGCGTTCGCTGAATCGAAGTTGTGTAGGTCAACGCCAAGGATTAGCTGGCAGATTACCTGCGCGGCTAGCTTTGCGGTGTATCTATATACATTGAAAGCCTCTTCCCTAATGTCATACTCATCGAACACTTTGAATGAAGCGTCAACTGCTTTCTGCAGCAATGGAGTGTAATGTCGAACCGCCTTGGGCGTCATGCTTGGGGGAACGAACTTGTGCGCCTCCTTCCAAGCGGGATGGTCGGTGTCACATAAGAAGAGTGCGGTCTCATCTCGAATGCCATAGAGGGGGTGATTGGGGTCAGATGGAGCTTTCGTGAAATCTTTCTCTCTGAAGACGAAGTTGGTGACCTCTGGGTCATTAGTCAAGTACGTAATTCTGCCCATATTATTTGTTCTGATGACGCCTCCATAACGAGCGAAAAGCCGCTTGTGGTTTCCGAGATGGTCAGGATAAAGCTCGAAATGATTTCCAAATACTGGAATGCCGGGAGCGCCTTCAGGCTCCCTGATGGCATGCCCATCGACTGTAATTCCAATGTTGTCACATTCGAGCAGCGCATCAACAGTATCGAGCTCCTCTTTCGTGCTATGGAAGCCAATGCCTAGACTCGTAGTTCAGATAGTCAAGCTTAAAGGCAACATAGGCAATCATACCGGCAGGACCTAAAATTGCATACTGAGAAGCAACGCCATTGCGAACATCTGCCAGCTGCTTTGGTGCTCCTATATCGAGATGGCAAGTAGAGGTTTCGCCTCGTCCAATCAGGTAGAACTTCTTGACTACCATAGCCCTTGGTATAAAGATGACAAACAAGAGACACGGGAGAATGGAAGGACGGCAGGCCGAACCAGCACATCAACAGTAACAGACGTAGACCACAAGCGGTGATGGAAAGCACTGGGTGTCCTCTGATAGAACAGCATTGTTGAAAGATAGTGAAAACATAGGGATCAAAACTGACCGGAATATGCTTCAAAACGCCCCGAAGGGCTGAGCTCTTCAGCGTCGCTCCTCACGGCTTGGTGTCGAGGATGTAACTTTTCTTGTGCTGTTTCGATAGTCTCGACTACGAAAGACACTGATGACTACCATGGGCGAGTTCCAGCAGACATATTCCCTAGACGAAGTGGCACAGCACAATGCCAAGGAGGATATTTGGGTCTCCATCCAGGGTAGAGGTAAGAGGGGCGACATGACCACTGCCGCCAACAGTGCGATTACTGATTCCGTCAGTGTACAACATATCGACTTACTTAGACGATCATCCCGGCGGTGAAGAGATTCTTCTCAACGTCGCCGGTCAGGATGCTACAGAATCCTTCCTTGACGTCGGTCATTCGGATGATGCGTATGAAGCACTGGAGAAGCTTTCTATTGGAAGGTTAGCATCCTATGTGAGTCTTCCCACGAAAGCGGACGAGGATTCCATTGATGGATGAGTTTACAGGAACAACGCGCTGAAACCGTTGGATTTCGGGCCGTAGAAGTCCCGGCCCTCGCTGTTCCCGTATCTCTCCAATCGAACACCTGGCGGAAATCTGCCTACGCCATCTTCGGCGGAGCCTGCGCGTCAACGGTGGCGGTCTTTGTCCTTCGACGGATAAGACTGGATTTCCGGCACCCAGTCGGCAATGCTGCCTTGCCGTCGAGTTTCTGGGGCGGCGCAATGGCCGTCGCCTTTTTCAACGCCTCGATCCTCGCCGCGGCGGCCTACTGGCTGAAAGACAACATTCAGCGACACAAAGAAATCGAGACCTACCCAACGAGCATCAAGCCGACGATTCCAATCCCGCCGCACAATGACGCACTCGTCAAGCACCTTCAAAAGCCGATCCTTGACCCCCGAACATCGGAATCTTTCCCTCTTTTGTCTCGAATCCGGCTTTCACCAAATACCTACCGTCTCGTGTTGAAATTGCCCGATTCGTCCGAGTCTTTGGGTCTCCCCATCGGACAACACGTCAAGATCTCTGCCGAGGTGGATGGCCACATCGTCCAGCGGAGCTACACGCCTACATCCGGCTACAATGACCGTGGAGTGCTCGAGCTGACGGTTAAGGTCTATCCCAACGGGCGAATCGGAAATTATCTGCTAAACCTACCGCTTCAGGCGGCTGTTTCCATCCGCGGGCCGTTCGGTAGCTATCGCGAGTACCATGCAGGTAAGTGGGAACGGCTAGGCTGCATAGCAGGGGGCACGGGAATCACACCTATGTACCAGTTTATACAGAAGATATGTGAAAATCAGGGGGATTCTACGAAGGTGACGCTATTGTATGCAAATGAGACAGCCGATGATATCTTACTGCAGGAGGAGCTGGATCGATATGCCCGAGCCTTTCCCGACAAGTTTACGGTACATTACGTTCTGGCGCATCCACCTCCGTCATGGGAGGGCGAGACGGGTTGGATTACTAATACTTTGATGGAGAAGTATCTCCCGAGTTTGGACGGAAAGACTCAGTGGCTTATTTGTGGCTCAGAAGGGATGGTCGCAGCGATGAAGAGAAACATCGGGGCCTTGGGGCAGGATGTTCCAAAGGCCCCGATGAAGGACTCAGAGCAGATATTCGTGTTTTAGACTGGCTTCTTCAAGGAACACTTCCAATTGCTATCTGGAGACTCCCAATAGGATCAACACAAGCCATTTAGTAGATGGCATGTATACATGACATAGATTGCGCAGCGCCGTCTCTGAGCTTTGTTCCTTCGCACGTTTAAGGGTGCCTATGTCATTCCACTTTGCCTATGTGTTAGCTGTTCCATGAGTTCTAGCAACCGTCTGCCATCATGAGGATCCTCTGCCTTCACGGCTACGGCACATCTGCCGCGATTTTGGAGAGCCAACTCAGCACCTTTATAAACCAAGCTGACCGCAGCTACGACTTCGTCTTCTTAGACGGCGAAGTTGAATGCCAAAAGGCTCAAGGGGTTGGAAACTTCGTCAAGGGGCCTTTTCTCACCTACAACGCGAGTTTCTCGCCCGCAGATGTCCGTGACTCGCTTGAGCTCGTAGCCGCGTTCGTCGAAGAAGAAGGGCCTTTCGATGGAGTACTCGGCTTCTCTCAAGGCGGCTCGCTTGCTCTCACCTACCTTCTACAACACCATATGGAGCACCCAAATTCCGCTTGGCCGTTCAAATTCGCCGTCTTCCTCTCCAGTGTCGCAGCGTTCTCCCCTGACGAGACATTCCGAAACGATATTCTCCGGTCACTTACAGATAGGGAAATCGAGTTGTTATCCGCCTTTCCACAGAATGACCTGAGCTCGCTTAGCAAGGAGAAGCGCGACCTCTGCGAAACGACAGCAAAAGCTTTCGAATCCGCCAAGATAGGCGGTTTTATCGCCAATGCAACGAATACCGGAGATCTTGCGAAAAGAGACGACCCCTCACAGCCCCGGGTCTTCCATCCTGCTCTCGTAACGGAGCGACTTAGAATACCGACCGTACATATTATGGGGAAGAGGGACCATCCTGGCATGGTGGAGCTGTCAAAATTGATGGTTGAGCTCTGCGACCGGAAGTTTGCAAAGGTACTCGAGCATTCCGGAGCGCATGATGTTCCAAGGAAAGCTAGCGACGTGAGAGCCGCGTGGGCTGCTGTAGACTGGGCCGTGCAGCAAAGTCAACGACAGTCTTGGTGAGATCGATTTGAATCTATCCAGCTTTTAGTCCGTTGTCCTAAAAATTGCGTAGGGTGAACAGGTCGTCTATGCATGCCAATTTGTAGCAGGAGATAGAGCTTGCAGAGGGAGGGGGAAATGACTCGCATTGCCAAAATCTTTAAAGATTGATCTAGATCGCGGGAAATCAGAGCGTACGAGACTGGACTTAAAGCGGGCATTCAATCTTCAAGTATCTGTTCTTACAATTGTTGATTTGGGTCCCATTGATCCGGGTTTTGCTGTAATCGAGACTGGAGTGAGATGGCTTCGCGAGAGTCCAAATCTTACAACACCCTAAGGGTTGTTTCCTCACTCTATAGTTTATGGCAAACGCTAGTTCGGCCTGCAGAGATACTGCCTTACATTTGCATTGAACGGCGGCAAAGTATCATTGGGCATAAATCGTATGGAGGGGCTACGCCTGGCATCCCAACTAAACAAATAAGTTTCTGAGACTTAGAATACCATGACGCTCAGCTCAGGTGACTTATATCGTTGTAGGCCAGAGACAGCCTTAAACATCAGAAAGACTAATAGAAGGTATCTAAACGCGGTTAGGACCCACTGCGGATATTCTTGTCATGGTATCTGTTAAAGCGGGCAGTAGAATGCGGAATGTAAGAGCCAAGAGGTCATAGGTAGGATAGAGCGTCATAGGAACCCCGAAAAGTCGAAAGAAGCAATTAAGGAAGTCTTTCTAACTTCGTGAATTTGCAATTCGCGACGTAAATATGCATTTGATTCTTGTTCCGGGGCCTTTTCGTGTGACTTTCGAGACACATTCTCTTGGTACGGGCAATTCTCCGCAGCCAATATCGTGCAAATACAACAGCCCGAAAGGGTTACATCTGCAACCTGCCCTTTCAGGACACAAGCCTCCTTTGGGAAATGTGCGCGCTTGCACTGAGGTTGAGGTCCGCAGAAGGATTTCACGTGTGGCCACATAATTGTCCCTGCATCCTGCCCTCGGTATTCAAGTAAGGCTGTAGAAATTCGATGCGAACCGCTGTTCAAACAGAAAGTCTTGCATTCCGGCTCTGCTGCATCCAACGAGACTTTCAGAGGTGACTGCGCCATGGCATTCAACGATAAACCAAACTATGGCGACAGCATTGAGCCAATCGCTATCATTGGCATGGTAGCCCGTTTCCCGGGTGAGGCTTCATCCGTCGAAAGATTCTGGAACATGATATCGAAGGGGCGGACAGGGCACTCAACAGTACCTTCAGACAGGTTCGACGCAGAAGCATGGTACCATCCAAACCATGAAAGACATGGCACGGTATAGCTTTACAGAAACCCTGAGGAGCCATGGACGTTTACTAAACCAAAGACATGATAGATTCAACCGCGAAGTGGTTTCTTCCTAGAAGAAAGTCCATCCGTATTCGATGCTCCTTTCTTCTCTATCACGGCCAAAGAGGCGGCGGGTATGGACCCGATGCAGCGAAAGCTGCTCGAGGTATCATACGAAGCCTTTGAGAACTGTAAGCATGAAGGAGAAACTATTTGGCGTCAGCAGAAGATAGGCTAACGCTCTTTCCTATCACAGCTGGTATTCCAATGGAGAGGCTTCCAAAGACGCAGACAGGTGTCTACACTGGAGTGATGACCGACGATTATGAGCACTTAACGACCGGTGACCCCATCAATCTTCCACAGAATGCAGCCTCAGGCACTAGCAGAGCAATGCTATCAAACAGAATTTCTTGGTTCTTCAATCTGCGAGGTCCGAGCTTTGCACTTGATACGGCATGTTCATCCAGTCTCTATGCATTGCATTTGGCTTGCCAATCACTGAGGCTTGGTGAGTCCTCTCAGGCGCTGGTCGCAGGAGCAAACCTGATCCTAGGTCCCAACTTTGTTTCACAGCTTTCTTCCATGCATATGCTAAGTCCTGACGGAATAAGCCATTCTTTTGACGCAAGAGCCAATGGATATGCCCGGGGCGAAGCTGTTGGTGCTATAGTTGTCAAGACTCTGCGAAAGGCGATCGAGGACGGCGATACCATTCGAGCTGTTATCAGAGGAACAGGTGCAAATCAAGATGGCAAGACTCCCGGCATCACTATGCCCAGCGGAGAAGCACAGGAGGAGTTGATCCGATCAACGTATGCGTCTGCTGGCCTGGCATTCGAAGACACAGCTTACTTCGAGGCACATGGAACGGGAACCTCGCTCGGAGTAAGTTCAATGTCTTGAGATCCAGTCACCTGTATTAACCTATACCAGGATCCTATTGAACTTGGTGCGATTGGGGCGACATTTGGAGCCGTCAGAAACCCGGAGCGACCGCTATATGTCGGTAGTGTCAAGACCAATGTAGGACATACAGAAGGAAGCGCAGGCGTGGCTGGGGTCATCAAAGCTGTTCTCTCTCTCGAGCGCGGGATGATTCCCGCGGTCGCAAACTTCGAATCACTTAATCCCAAGCTGAAGCTCGATGATTGGAGGATAGCTCTACCACTTGAGACGATAGATTGGCCGACACGAGGCGTCCGAAGGGCTAGCGTAAACTCGTTTGGTTTCGGCGGAGCGAATGCCCACGCGATTATTGATGACGCCTTCAGCTACCTTCGAAGTCATAATCTTAAGGGCAAACATCAGACGATCTGTGATGACAGTGGAAGCTCAGATTCGGGAGTCAGCCTGGACTCAACCTCGTCAGATAGCGAAAGCGAAGGAAAGGCTCGCGATCCACGCAAACTTTTCGTCTTCTCCTCGTACGACCGAGCGGGCATCAAGCGTCTCGGATCATCGTATGCCGATTTTCTGCAAGAGGAAGCCGAGAAAGAACACACTCGAGTTAATATGGATGACCTTGCGTATTCCCTTGCTTCTCGCAGATCCAAATTCGACTTCCGCAGTTTTGCTGTGGCACCCTCGCTAGATGTTTTGAGGACGCAGCTGAAGAGCGGTTCCTTGAACGTTAATCGGGTGTCTCGCCATGATAATATTATATTTGTTCTTACCGGCCAGGGTGCACAATGGCCAGCTATGGGGCGCGAGCTTCTCAGTCACCCCGTGTTTCGGCGAAGTATTGAGCAAAGCCAATCATATATTGAAGCACTGGGAGCTGACTGGAACATTTTCGACTTCTTAACCGATCCCAAGAACAGCAAGCTAGATGCTCCTCGCTTTTGCCAACCAGTCTGCTCTTATCTGCAGATCGCACTCATCGACCTTCTCCGACATTGGGGTATCCGACCAAAGGCTACCGTCGGTCACTCGTCGGGCGAGCTCGCAAGCGCATACGCTGCAAAGCTTGTGCGGCATAAGGATGCTGCGCGTATCGCGTATTACCGAGGCGTCTATTGCGAAGATGTTAAGTACAGACTTGGAACAAAGCACGGCACGATGCTAGCAGCGGGGATGTCCGAAGTGGATGCTCTTGAATATCTTAAGCGAGTGCCTGAAGGCTCCGTGGTGATTGGCTGCATCAACAGCCCTTCAAGCGTCACCTTATCTGGAGACGTTGAATCGATTGAACGGCTCGAAGGTATGCTTAAGGAAGATGGGAAATTTGCTAGGAAGCTTCGCGTTCAAGTGGCGTACCATTCGCCCCACATGCAAGTCGTTGCGGATGATTTCTTACAGGCAATCGGCACCATCGAGCCGTGTCCCCCATCAGACGTTCGCATGTTTAGCTCGGTAACCGGGGAATTGGTGGAATACCCTGCTTCACTTGATGCCTGGTTCTGGATGACGAATATGATCTCATCAGTCAAGTTCAACAGTGCCGCTGGAAAGTTGCTGAGTTATTCGCCAGAAAAGTCGAAGGGCCGCCGTAAAGCAACGGTGCCTTGGAGTGCTGCTGTCGAGGTCGGCCCACATGAAGCGTTAAAAGGCCCCTTCCAGCAGATAACGGCTGCCTGGGACAGTAAAGCAGCCGAAAACATTACGTACACATCGTTCTTGAGCCGCGGGAAACACTGCGTCGAGACAGCAAAAGCAGCTGCCGGCTTGTTATGGAGCACAGGCCATCCAGCCGACCTTTCGAGGGTCAATGATGAGGAAGGCAAGACGCGTAACTTCAAGGTTCCATCGGTGCTTCCACCTTACGCTTGGAACCATGATAAGAGTTTCTGGCATGAACCCCTAGCTTCACAAGCTTCTCGCATGCGAACAAAGGCGCGCACTGAACTCTTGGGCATGCCGATTCCAAATCAGAATCCGATGGAGCCAATTTGGCGCAATTCCTTACGGATTTCTGAATGTCCATGGCAGGGGGACCACGTGATTACTGGGACAGTTTTGTACCCAGGAGCTGGAATGCTGATCATGGCTATTGAAGCTGCGTTGGAGATTGCATCGCCTGGGAAGCCTTTGAAAGGTATCGAATTAGAAGACGTGCGTTTCGAAAAGGGTCTTGTCATACCCACTGGAGATCAAGCCGTCGAGACATTCCTCAGCGTGAAGCCTCATGAGAGCCTGATCAACTGCTTCCACTACACCGTCTTTTCCATACCTCCAGGTGGATCATGGACAAAGCATTCCTGGGGTAAATTCACGATCCAGTATAAAGAGGAAGTCAGTGAAATCGGTAATTTTGCGGAATCTGACGACTGGGCGGCCCTCACACGGACTTTCATGGATATTAATGGCCGCGCGACAGAAATTGAGCCAAAGATGTTTTACGATCAACTGCAGAGCATTGGCATTGAGTATGGACCATCCTTCCGCAATGTCATTAGTGCAGGAGCCGTGCAAGGCGAGCATAAGGGGATTGCCACAATTGCCATCCCGGACACAAAGTCAACAATGCCGCATGAGTGCGAGTTGCCGCACCATATCCATCCGGCTACCTTGGATGCATTATTCCACCTCATCTACATTGCAATAGGTGAGGGAGGTCCGGTAAAAGAAGCAGCTATTCCACAAAAGGTCGACAAGATATTCGTATCTGCAGACCTGCCTTCTGGGACAGGAAACAACCTCGTTGGGTTCTCTAACACAGCTGCAGCGGGCACAAGAGGAACGGTTGGCGATATCGTGGTATCCGACGAAGCATGGTCAGAGCCAAAAGTGATAATACGCAATATGCTGATAACTGAAGTGTCTTCTGGCGCATCAGGAGGGTTGCAGAATACAGCCATATCAGCCAGGCCGAAGCGTGTTGCTCGCCTGATATGGAAGGAAGACATCGATACCATGACCGGCGATATAGCCGTGAACGCGCTCAAGGTTAAGACAGAAGGCTCGCAGGCATCAGATCTCACACAAGCTGCCACTCACCTCAGCTCGTGGCTAGAACTGGCTTGTCACAAGCATGCAGATTTGAAGGTTTTAATGCTTGGCGCAACAAGCTGGCCAGAGGCAATAACCCTATTGACGCGATTCGCACCCAAAGTAGGCGGGAGGTTCCGGTTCAAGCATTGCACAGTTGTCGGTGGCTCGGAGACAGAGACTGAGCAGCTGGAAAAGAAGCTTTCAGATTCGCACTTGGACATTCAGTACAAGGCTCTGAACATTGCAGCTATATCCGCAGAAGATGTCAGCGCTCTTGGTTCATACGATATCTTGCTGGTGCCGACTAAAGTTGAGTCCGAGGAAAATTCTCCCCTTTCACGCTTTGTGCGTTGCTTGTCTCCAGTAGGTCGCATCGCTCTTGTGGGCGCCACTCAATACCCTAACGATGGTGAGGAAGTTGTCAGGAAGGCTGGCGTACAGAGAGTCGACATTGCTATCAACGGCTCAGGTTCCTCGTTAGTGATTGCGTCTAGCGTTAGAGACACGAAACCTGACGTGGAAACCCCTGAGGTAGTTATTCTTGAGAATCCGGAACAATCTGAAGCAGCAGCAGCCTTCGGCTGCAAGATTACTGAACAGCTTTCTGCACTTGGCATGCTTGTTAGCACCGCCCATCTGTCAGACGTGGATAGTCTGAGCGGAAAAGCCGTTATCTCCCTTATCGAAGCTGAAACCCCATTTGTGATAGCATGGAAAGAGGAACAGTTTGAGCAATTCAGGAAGCTTGTCTCTTCAGCCAAATACCTGCTGTGGATCACAAGGGGCGGCATCCTTACTGCGGACGAGACCTCACTGAACTTCGCCCCGACGACCGGTCTACTTCGAACAATTCGAATTGAAAAGCCACAAATCACATTGCCACATCTCGATCTTTCGCCAAACACAGATCTGGACAGCGAGCGTGCAATATATTTTGCATTGGCAGCATTCCGCTCGACAGTGCAAGCACGTGTGAATGAGAAGAACAACGAGATGGAGTTTGTCGAGTCCAACGGCGCACTATTCATACCTCGTGCAGAAGCAGATGACGGTTTCGATAGGGAGATTGAGCTGCACTCTGACAATGTCAGAAGCAGTGAGGGACCTCTTCAGGACAGAGGATCACAACGCAAACTCGAGGCGTCCAGGCCCGGCGACATCAGCAGCCTCCGCTGGATCAACGACGAGGCTACGGGCACCCTTTTGGGAGAAGACGAAGTTGAAGTACAGACAGAGTTTATCGCCCTCAAGCCTTCTGAATTGAACTCGTTTTCAAGGAGCGGTATCCCTAGCTTTGGCCGAAATGGTACCGTCGGCAGAGTCACAGAAGTCGGGCCAAAAGTCTCTGGTATTTCTGTAGGCCAGAAAGTATTCGTTCTCGAATCGGATTTAGTTAAAACACATATTCGCCAGAAAAAATCCGCAGTCCGCATCGTCCCAGAAATTATGTCCTTTGAAAAAGCGGCACCGTTGCCGCTAGCCTTTGCAAATGCGTATTATGCCTTGATGGAGGTCGGACGATTTGTTGGCAGAGGCGAATCGGTTTTCATCGATGCGGCCGGCGGATGCATGGGCCAGGCTCTCATTCAGTTGGCAAGAAGGCTCAGTGGCCAAGTATTCGTCTCTGTCGATTCAAGAGCGAAGAAAGACCTTCTCATGGACAAATATGAGCTGTCAGAGCCGAGCATCTTCGATTCAAGGAGCGCATCTCTGGCTAAAGGTCTGTCGTCCCAAACGAAAGGCAAAGGCGTTGATGTTATCATCAGCTCAAGCTCCGGTTCTACCCTCAAGCAATTGTCCTCCTGCCTCGCTGAAGGAGGACGTTTCATTGATATTGGTCAAAAGACGACCGTTACCGACCTTGATCCGGCCTTCTTCAGGCGCAACGCTAGCTTTTCTTCTGTCAATCTGGACAAGCTACCCAGGGCAAGAATCCATAGTCTCGTTGACAAAGTTCTCAGCTTTATGCACAGTGGTAGCATCGGCAGGTTTTACCCGACAGCGATCTACTCAATTTCAGAGCTTCAGAAGGCGATTTCCGCGGTCCGAGCTGACGATTCCAATGGCGCGACTGTCGTTGCGTTCAATGAAGATGCTGTTGTACCCCTCGTCCCTCCTCCGCCTCCTAGGTTGGTATTGGACCCTAACGCTTCATACGTCTTGTCTGGAGGGCTCGGAGCTCTCGGTCTGACCATTGCTGATAACTTATGCGAGCATGGCGCACGTCATCTGATATTCTTGTCGAGATCAGGTGCATCAACCACACGACAGCACGAAGCTCTGCAGAATTTCCGCGACCGCGGCTGTACTGTAGATGCAGTAAAGTGCGATATCACTGATTTAGCACAAGTTCGGCAGTTAGTGGATACTGCTAAAGAGAAGCATTGGCGCATCAAGGGTCTGTTTCAATTAGCCATGGTCTTGAGAGATAGCATCTTCGAGAATATGACGTACGAAAAATGGCGTACTACGGTGAATCCCAAGGTCAGAGGCACGTGGAATCTCCATTCTCTAATGCCGAATGATCTTGACTTCTTCGTGCTCCTGTCATCGATGTCCGGAATCATCGGCAATACAGCGCAAGCCAACTATGCCGCTGGGAACACATACGAAGATGCTATTGCGCATTACCGCCATAAAAATGGTCTGGCCGCTACAACACTCAATGTAGGGCTAGTCACTGATGCTTCCCATTTCAATGTCGACAGCACCATAGAGGACTATCTCAAGAAATACGGGCATTGGGTCTCGGCTCAAGTCACTGACAAGGAACTTCAGATCACACTCACGGCAGTCCTCCGCGGCAAGACGGCCGATGGAAAGGTGACGCCTCAACAGTTGCTTGTCGGTATTACGGATGACATCCGTCGCGACGGCGAAGTTCTCAATCTTTGGCCTCGAGACCGCAAATTCGATCACCGCATCACTGCATCAGCAGACTCTGCTGCAGCAACTGAGGACACGACAGGGCAGAAGATGCGAGCAGCACAGACTCTTAGAGACGCCGCAACAGTGGCCGAAGATGCCCTTAGGACTAATGTCGCGAATGCAATGACTGCATCCCCAAGTGATATCGATGTCGAGAAACCGCTCTATTCCTTCGGAGGTTGGTACCCTAAGATTCGTTATACGATTCGAATAGACGAGTGAGCTAACTCTCGATCTAGTTGATTCGTTGAAAGCCATCGAGGTTCGAAATTGGATATTCAATGAGCTAAAAGCTGACATCTCGGTGTTTGAAGTGCTGAGCCCGTCGCCACTAAGTAAACTGGCTCTGAAAATTGTCAGTAAAAGCTCATTTGCTTCAGTTGAGGTGACGAAGCAGGCGGCAGCCGAAGTAACAGATGAATGAGAATGGATTGCAATGTTGTAAAGCTTGCTTGAGAACGGTTATTTAGAGCGGGATGGAGGATGTGAGAATAGACTAGATATAGAAAGATTTCTCCGAGATGGCGGCGTTACACGGGAGGGAAGGCAAGAGACATGACATACCATCAAGTACATTTTACCTGATCTTGACCAAGTCGGCATTGCTATTTTAGCGGGGAAAAGGACCAAAATGCTTAGAGAACTCCTTCGTACTCATTCGGTTCTTCATGCTTTTTACATCTGGCTTGCGTGGCTCACTCTTTCACTAGCACAATGCCCCAGGGATCCATCCACCTCTCTTTCCAGACCTTACTTGCTTACTAATAGAGGAAGGTGATCCTTTTATTTCCAGTCCCCCATGACACCAAAAGTCCCTGCCACTGATCTCGATGATGATATCTCGATGATGATGATAAAGATTCGTTGGCTGAAGAGGACGGCACGAATCAGGAACACAAGCGTGCAGATGGCCGCTTGCGTTCACTTTCAGTAGGAGCTTTAAATTGAGTGAATCGGAGGAAGAGATTGTCGTCATATTTCGGCCAATCCAGCTTCTGATAAGTCTTTTCTCATAGCCGCCCTACTCCGCTGCAGTAGAAAGGCATAGAAAACCGTAGCAGCAGCCATTGCTTCAACAACAGGTAGAGCTCTGGGAACCATACACAGGTCGTGATACAATTTAAATTTTTAACAAGCTCCCCTATGCATTATAGCCGGTCGGTGTTTGTGCTCGATCTAAAATATCCCATTAGCTTCTCCTTTTGGGCTCAGACAACCCATGTTAGACAAGATCACTAAGGCAAGGATCTCCTATCAAAGAACAGAAGACTCACCAATCGTGGTCGGTAGCTTAAACGCAACATCAAAGTAGTCTTGCGCGCCATAGCTGGTCCTACCCTGCGCACCAACACCGTTATTCATCTTCAACATCCGCCGTGGCTTGTCCTTCCTGCCGCCATTCCCCTTCACAAAAGCATCATTGTCCCGAATCCCAATCCTCCAAGGCCCGCCAAGCCCCCTTCTGATCATAACCGCCTTCCGCCGGATATATGAACTATTTTTGCAATTGCTTCCCTGCTGAATATTACGGTTGTCGATATGCTTGTCATGGTACGGGCCAGTATCGCATCGAGCTTCGAGACACGGCTCGCCCAATCCCGTCAGCAGATCACGGATCACGCACGTCGCCATCCCGGATGTGCTATCATCTGCGTTATTCACGCTCAATGAATTTGACTATGCGCGCGTTGGCCGCTACGCCCGGGACCCGGGGTAAGTCAGAGGACTCGTCCACTTGTCGTCGAGTAAAAGTATCGACAAGCTTATGAAATTCTGGCTGCGTAGTAGCAGTAGGATGGTCTGGCAAGACGGGCGGGAAAAGGAACCGATACTGCTCATAAAAGCAACAACGTCGATGTCGTAGCTTTCGCGTGGAGTTTAAGGCGATTGCGCCGGCAGCCACCTGAGCAACGCTCTCGCGGGCAGCTACAAAGTCAGCAAGAGACTCTAGATCTTGGTTCCGGAAACTTACAGGAACGCCTGTCCCTAGACGATACTATCATGCTTGTAATTTTTATAATGCGCCCAATTTGCATACAATGATCGAGGCAATCGGTCTATTTTATCCCTCTTCTCTTCATACCCCCATTGATTCTGGTTGAGAACGCGGAGTATGATAGGTGTGTCCATTGTTAAGACCGGGCTTTGTGCCGCTCTAGATCCCAATGCGATTCTTTTTGGTCACGGGGAGTTGAGATAGCTAAATATCGTGGTCTTCGATGTGTAAGTGACGATTGAATAATATTCTCAGCTAGATGAGAACTCAGAGGCAGTTCTCGACAGTGGCTGTTACGGAACGGCGATGGGATTTGTCAGCCCTGAAATCAAAGCAAAAATTAGTAATAGTACTTGAATGTCGTGATGCAAACGTACTTACACGGAATATGTGGCCGAAGGACGACGATTTCTTTCATGTCCGTAAAGGTTTGTAACGGTTGTAGCCTCCGCGAAGCTGTATGAAAAAGGGATAAAATTGTAGGTTCTGAAATACTATTGTATGTTCCATGTATCGCTGAATGTTGCCAAAGCATGAGACGAAGGTGCTCGCGCGAGCATAGGGCGGCGACGTAAGTACGGTGGCGTGGGTGGGCTACAACTGAAAGTGTAAAAAGAGATTTTTCGCCCCCATCATCTCTCTAGTTGGGTTTATTAGCTCCTAATTGCCAGAAGTATTTGTTTACTTTTACCCAGCCATTATTACAAGATGTATTTTACGTTATTTTACTAATTCATACTTTACCGCTCTTTCCAATTCTCATTCTAAATCTCTATTATATAATACGCTTTTGTAAGTAGTGTAATTTAGACGTCTATGAAGGAGAGTGTGATTTCCGACGTCAAAATCTCGAAGCCCCTAGTCCACGGTTGATCAGTATGATGGTTTGTTCACGACTTTTAACATACTGCCCTTCCTATCGGGTAAAACTCCTCTAGTGTAACTCTGGTCTACTCCATTTCACTGTCGACTGACAGTTTCACACGCTATGAGAGCTAATTTTTCGACTGTCTCGACATGAAAATTTATAAGTCCGTAGTTGCTTAGGGAGTTCATTGAATACAGTACGCTCCTTTACGCTATCCTCTAGTGAGCCTACTTGACCGTCCACTCCATATTAAAGCGTGTCAGGCGGCCAGCCTTCCGTCCCAATTTCAATCTGTTTCTTAGAGCTGAGGCCCATCCCCCCACCAGACTCTCTCGTCCGCGCCCATTCCGTTAGCCTGTATATGTCCTCACCGCCATTATCCTCGTCACGGAGCGAACCTCTTTGCCCGTAGTTGATGTCGAAGATCCGATAGTCGGCATGCGCGAAACAGGTCCCGCTGACGGCGAGTCTCATGAAGCTGGAATGAGAGACCACAATAGCGAGTTTTTCGGGCCTGTGATAGAGGCTGCGAAGGGCGGACTGGGCGCGGGCGAGAACGGCGGTTCGCTTCTGTGCGTAGCGGAAACCAGCGGGCGAGGTTTTGTCCGGGTAGATGGAGTCTAGGTTTGAGAAGTCGAGAGAAGGGAATTGAGTTTTGAGGAAGGATAAGGGACTTCCGGTATCGCAGGGTTTGTCGAAGACCTCTTTGAGCGAATACGAAAATGTCAGCCCCCAACGGCTCTTCACGATATGCAGAATCACACAGAATTGAGAACGCTTTGGTATAAAAAAAACGAGGACAGAAAGTCGGAACGGAAAAGCTATCTTGTTAGAGTGTGGCTGACATGAATTGCAGTAGGGTTATGAATTGTAATGAGCGCTAGAGTCCAGCATTGAACGTAGAATGATGGAAGCAAACTCTATGCTTACCTTGCCAGTCAGCATTGATCTCCACTTTGACTCCTTTATCTATCAACCAATCCAAGGCGGTCAAGGCAGTCTCTAACGCCCTCCGCATCGGACTGACTATGATCAGATCGACGCCAGCGTGTTCCGGCAGATTGCGCTTCAAGCTATCACGGAGAGCAGCACATTGTTGGAAGCCAAGTGGGGTGAGTCCCGGGTCCGGAATTGAATGATCTTGTGGCCGATTTTAGTAGGTATCAAAGCACGTAGACCGAGGGAACTTATTGTTCAAGTTGTGAAATGCTTCTGCATGCCGAACTAAAACTAGTGTAGGTGGCATTTTTAGATATCGAAGGCAACTTGTATCAGAAAATTGCCTATGCTCATATGCATAAACCTCTTGTTGGTTTGCGGAGCCAGCGTTTTGATGATTGTTGGGCCTAGCTATTATTTCCAACAGCAATTCATCAGGATCTCCGATCCCACGTATTTGGGTCCGGGAGATAGGGTATAAAGTAAAACTTGTCAAGACGATAGAATCGAAACCTTAGAGATATAGATAGTCGCTAGGATTTACCACAAAAACAAGTTTTCAGGAACGCCTGATTTAGTTTTATCTCTGGCATCCTTAGCGTCCCCGCGTGTGGTGGGTATTGCTGACATACCTATCTGAATTGTCATTGATACGTGATTTCAAAATTGCTTCTCTAGAGCGCGTAAAGCAACTAGACAATTCAATCCTCTCGATCACAGCGTATATTGCAATGATTGGAAGGCTGACTACAACTTTTGGTTGGTCGGTTTGAGCTTTGGCTCCGATTCTGAAGTAACCGCGGTGGAAGACTGCTAGCCAGCCGTACCTAGAAGGGGCCCCCACCTGATCGGCGTGGCCGCAATGCTTCCGTTCCAGCACAAAACTTCCCAATCTCAGTAGAACTGCTTTCGAAGCTGCTTGAGATCAAAGAAGCTTAGCTGACAGATGAATCCTGGCCCGATCGTCCGCAGAGGACAGCTTGAAGAGCCTCAATCGCCGATCACATCCTCGGCAGTTGACAAGGTAATACAATTGGATAAGCAACATGCGCATACACTTACTCCCAGCCTCGTTTCAGACATGGCCGCTCTACGTCTTTCCCTCCTATGCGTATATGGGAAATCTATAGCATGCCCTTAGAGTACGAAATCTTCGTTCATGGAGCCTCTCACAATAATCGGCCTCGTTGGGAAGATCGTCCAATTCTTGGAGTTCGGCGGCCAGCTCGTCTCCAAGCCTGCCGAGATCTACCAGTCTCGCAATGGAACCATCGCAGACGTCGCAGACACCAAGACGGCGACAATTCACTTACGTCACCTCAATGAAAACTTAAAGATGGGGCAGCCACCGGTGGGAGTAGCCGATTGAGCGAGCTTTGCGCATCGTGCGGAGCTGTTGCAGACGAGTTGCTGGCCGCCTTGGACAAGGTGACGGTCAAGAACAAAAGTTCCAAGTGGGAGAGCGTCAGAAAATCCCTACGAACGATCTGGACCAAGGACGAAATCGCGGAGCTCGAACGTCGATTGGCTAGGTTCAGAGCAGAGCTCAATTTGGACATAACTGTCGACATAAGGTCTAGACTCGAATTCAACAAACATGACTAAGCTAGCAATTGATTCGTCTTAGGGACAAAATCTATCAATTTAAACGAGAGAAGTCGGATGAACTTAAAGACCTAGACTTGGCGACGAAAAAGATCATGGACGCTATAATCGATCAGCATGATATTTTCTCCAATGCTCTCAACATACAAGTTGTGTTTGATGACGGAGCTTCTTCAGAATATGAGAGTAAGCTTCATTTCATTAGACCTTCCATGCTAAATATACATTGGTCGCAGCTGACAATCCGGCAGAATATTGTGCAAGCTAGGGAGGTATGCTCTAAAGGTCTTGTTAATGGATTTAGGCTAGCCCGAGTCTAACTTTCAAAGAGTTCCGATGTCACAGAGACTTTACAGGTAGAGCAATCGCCATCATCAAATGTCCCTTTCCGTCGCGACCCTGACTTTATTGACCGACGAGCACTGCTTGACGAGATTCAGCAAAAATGTTCTGCACCGGCAGGTCGGGCAGTACTGGTTGGTTTAGGCGGAGTCGGGTAAGCTTAACAATAAGGGTAGATATTGTACGAACTAACTTGTTCAAAGGAAGTCGCAGCTTGCTATCGAATACTCATATCGGATTAGAGAATGTGAAGCGCAAACCTGGGTCTTCTGGGTTCATGCTGGCACCGCCGCGAGATTCGAGGAAGGTTATAAAGCGATCGCGGATCGAGTCAAGCTCCCGGGTCGAAATAAACCCAAGGTGGATATTCTACGAGTAGTATACCAATGGCTATGCGACGAGGAAAGTGGAAAATGGCTATTGATCCTGGACAATGCTGATGACGCCACCATCTTTTTCAATAATCCGGGAGATCGACGAGATCCAAGGCCTGGCTCGGTGGAAAGTTTACCTGTCCCAGTTTTGTCAACATATTTCCCTCAGAGTGGAAACGGGTCCATTGTCATAACGACCCGTGTCGACGATATAGCATTTAGACTGACTGGGAAATATGAAGATGTCATTAAGGTCGAACCAATGGACCAAGACCACGCTCTTGCGCTCCTACAATCCAAAATATGGGACCGATCGAATGAACAAACCGCTCGAGAGCTAATCAAAGCTCTTGAATATATGCCTTTAGCCATAAGCCAGGCCGCGGCGTATATACGGCAACGGGCTCCGCGTTGCTCCGTGGCAAAATATCTCCGGGATTTCCTCAAGAGTGAACATACAAAAGGTACTCTGTTAAATCACGACTCCGGAGACCTTCGCAGGGATCCAAGTGCTCCAAACTCCGTTACAATAACTTGGTACATATCATTTGACCATATTCGGCTTGTGAGGCCTTCAGCAGCCGAACTGCTTTCCTTAATGAGCTTTTTTGACCAACAGGACATCCCGGAATATCTGCTCCGGCGCGAGAACAAGTCGGGAATAGAAAGCCAGTACAACAGTGACAAAGATGACGGCATCTTGAACTTGAGTTTTGATACAGACGACGACGATAGTGACTTCGAAGAGGATATAGCCACGCTACGGAGCTATTCGCTCATAAGTATGAACGAGACTGGAGATGCATTTAAGATGCATAGCCTAGTGGAATTGTCAACAAGAAGATGGTTGGAGGACCACGGGCAACTTGAAAAATGGAAAGAGCAATTCATCACCAAACTTTCGCAAGCATTTCCCACTGCAGAATTTCACAATTGGGGAAAGTGCCAAAGGCTTTTCGCGCATGCTGAAGCTGTGATAAGGCAACGGCCGGTGAATCAAAATGCCTTGAAAACCTGGACTCTCATTCTCTACAACGCTGGATGGTATGCAATGGCTCAGGGGAAGTTTTCAGTTGCAGCACGCATGACAGAAAAAGCTGTGACGACACGAGAGACGGTGCTAGGGAACGAAGATCCACCTACTTTGGCAAGTGCGAGTAACTTGGCATTATTACGACGATATCAGGGGAGATACGAGGAAGCAGAAAGCATTAGCCGACAAGTTCTGGCTGCAAGGGAGAAATTATTCGGAGAGAAGCACCTCGAGACATTGGCCAGTGCCAATAATTTAGCATCAATGTTGCGATATCGTGGCAAGTATAGGGAGGCTGAGGATCTAAACCGAAGAGTTCTCGAAGAGAGGGAAAAGTTACTGGGTAAAGAGCACCAAGACACTTTGGCAAGTATGAACAATCTTGCATTAGTCTTACGGTACCAAGGAAAATATCCAGAGGCAGAAATTGTGCACCGCCAAGGTTTAGAAGGCACTGAAAAAGCGCTTGGAGAACTGCATCCAGACACTCTACGAAACGTGAGCAAACTCGCGGCAGTGCTGCGGTATCAGGGTAAGTATGAAGATTCGGAAGTGCTGCATAGACGAGCAATAGAAGGATATGAAAAGGTACTTGGCAAGGACCACCCAGACACATTGACAAGTATCAGTAAGTTGGCCGTGATGCTAGGAGACATCGGAAGGTTTGATGAGGCAGAGGCTAAGATCCGGCGAGCATTGGCTGAGAGAGAGCGGATTCTAGGGAAGAAACATCCGTCTACGCTAGCAAGCGTTACGAACCTAGCGTCAGTGCTGCAAAAAGGCGGCAAATGTCCGGAAGCTGAATCTATGAGTCGGCGTGCAGTAGAAGGGCGAGAGGAACTATTGGGGAAAGAGCACCCAGACACTATCATGAGTGTCCACAACCTAGCTCTAATACTACAAGGTCAAGCGAAATATGAGGAAGCAGAAGTTTTGCATCGGCGGGCACTGGGCGGGAGAGACAACACGCTAGGACAGAATCACCCCGACACAGTGGCATCCGTCCACAGCCTGGCCGCTACATTGGGTAAACAGAAGCGGTATGAGGAAGCCTCACAATTGTATAAGAGAGCGGCGAGCAGCTACAGCACGATTCTTGGCCAAAGTCACCCGAAGACTATTGCATGTAACGATGAGTACAGGGCTATGAGGGAGGAGATGGACGCTCGAAGTACCGTCGTAAATGCAGTCGGATTAGAAGACGGATAAGAGAAGTTACAAGCACTGTAAGACTACGTAAGAGCAAAAGGTGATACGTGATTCCGATGCCTTGCTCGACATTACTTCCCGACGTTCAAGTGCTGTGAGACACGCATTGTTCTACCTTTTCCCGAATCTACCTTTCCCGACACCGCACGGAACAAGTCTTGATACGACTTACCATATTCAACGTCTCTCACTCATCCTCTCACCGTATACTTGTCCACCTTCCGCTTCGCCCACTTCGCCATCTCGAGACCACTCCTCATCTCCAACATGGTCCACGATAACGAAGATGTGTCTCTAAATACCGTTAGCTAGCAGCCTCTCCTCCCGGACTCTCTATTTTCTCCGTTCCAGGTCTGCTGTACTGATCCACGTCCTCAGCTTAGGAGGCAAATCCAGAAGTTATGACAGAGTTGCGCGAAAAGGTCGTGAATCAGCTGATCCCAATGGTGATGCAGAGCGAGTACTGCATGAGAGCGGCGGCAAGAGAACGGTGAAGGAGGGGTTTGGGCAGGTGGTCGATTTGAGGACCGGAGGGCATCAGACTGTGGATAGCGAGGGGAGGAAGGCGGGGGAGGTTAAAGCGGAGGTCCGGGAGACTTTGAAAGTGAAGGGGGTAAAGACTGCGCCGTGGGAGGAGGGAAAAGGGTTTGAATTGTAGGCAGCTGCTGAGCACGATGGTTTCTGGTACCTGGGATATGTAGCGGCGGTAGTTGGAAGTCTCAAGCCCGTCTATGTCGTATTCGGTGTTGACTAAAGCTGCTCTGTGGCCTGAAAGGGGATCAACGAGGAGGTCACTTTGACTGACCTATTTGGTTGGCAGTAATACATCAGATTTAACCAATCAAATTTTGTCGGAGCTTAGCCTCATGTTCCTGTCATTGCGTATCTTATAGATCAGAATATTTGTCATTCAGCCATCCACATGCCTTTTTGTAGAAATAAAAAGTCGATATGTGTTGGGAGGTGTCATCAGATGAATTCAGAAATAAATCAACACTCAGTGCCAGTGGCAGTGCCATCAGATTTAGCGATCCTCTTCACCATCTGATGTTCCTGAGAAAGGCAACGAATGCCTCGATCCAAGCATGGTTGACATAAATCGAAATCGCGTTCTTTGCAAGTGCTGCAATGGTAACAAACATCAGTGGTTAGATTGTTGCATTCGTCGCAGAAAAGAGCGTACCCTTTCGGAATTCGTGAGTACCTCTTTAAAAGCTCTACTAGGCTGCTGGAATGGTCGTTGACGAATGCCGACTTTTGCAAGACCTCGGCCAATCTCCGCGTTGACGGTCTGAACTTAGGGTCTGGTGAACGGCACTCTTGGATAATGTTGTTATAGTATGCAGGGATGTCCTGACCGCAGGTAGGTAATTCCACAGGGTTTCTATGGGCGGCCGTGCAAGAGTAACGAGGTAATGTTGCACATGCATTCCTCGTACAAAAGTAGCTTGTCCCTACTCCTTGGTGCTCGGCAAGAAGCCATAAGATGAGGCCAAGCTGGAAAATATCTGTCCGAAAATTTTGGGTCTGATGGAAAATCGTCTGGTCATTCGGATAAGACTCTCGAAACTCTGGAGGCATTTCGCCTAGGCAGTTTCGGAGGAAGCCGGAAGTTGCGAGGGTTTTGAGCACCACTGTCCCATCTGCTCTGAGGCCGAAAGAGCCCATCCTAAGGGGCCCAATAACCAATCCTTTGCTATGGATGTCCAGAACAACTTTAATAATTTGCCGACCCCAAAGCTCCCTAATTGGCCATGGTATCCTTTCCGACTTTGAATTTGCGACACCCATGAGCATCAAGATACTATCGATCAACGGCGATTCGATCAGAAAGCTCCGTAGGTGCGTTCTTGTATCGTCGAGAACAACGCCAATAAATCGAGCAACGCTAGTGGAGCTGCGTAAAGAATTATACAACTTGAGCTCAGCTAAGAATTCTCGAACTCGGTTTTTGAGACCTTGCTTTTCGGCAGTCACAAATGGAATCTTCCGCTCACGGCATGCTGTAGACTCGACCCAAGCTTCGTAAGTAAATGAGCCAATGCGTGATCGCACGAGGATATCAGATTCCAAGAATCGTGGACAACCCAAGTCATCAATGTCTTGTAACATTTGCTTCTCTTCGGACATTTGAACTTGTAAATCATCCTCACGTACCTTAATTTTAGCTGCTTCGAGGAGTAATTGACCAGTCTTGTCTTGTTCTAAGGCTATGGAGACGTTAGTGACAGAGTCGAAAAGCTCCAACTTAGGAAGTAAGCGGCTCAGCCGATCTTGAATCTCGGCTGGTATGGCAAGAATCCCAAACTCCTCATTAATATTATTGTACATCACTGAGGGAGTAAACTGAACATCACTAGCTTCGAATGTAGCCGTTAAGACTATCCTTTGCCATTTTCGGGGTGTTTGTGCGTATGTAAGGTAATATATCTGCGTTAGACGGTCCTCTCGTGCTTGCATCATAGAAGATACAAAGATTCGTTCCTTGAAAAGTCCCTCTATTGTATACTGCTCCGGGTAGAAAGAAGATGTTGATTCGAATGGATAGTCAGGAGACCCATAGAAGCTCGTACGAAGCCGATCTATGGATTCAGAAGAATCATTTATATTGAATCGGGACACGCAATCAAGAAAGACTTCAAGATTATGCAGATCGTCCGCTGTCGTAGTCTCAAATCCAGAAAAAGCTGGCATGATGCTCTGAAGCGTGCTCTCGCTGTCGATCGGATCTGTTGTAGTACGCTCTCTTGCTATCATTTTCTGTTGCTCAATTGCTATTTTAAGTCTCTCCCCTAGGTCTCGATACAAACGGGCAAGGTGTCGATGAATGGCACGGTTTCCTGACATGAATGCATCTCGCGTCTCGTCAACAAAAGACACTAAAGATGTGGAGATTTGTTTCCTCGATTTGAAGAGACTCTCTGTCTTCTCGCCAGAGAACGCTCTCCCTTGTTCAGAAGAGATGCCTGGTCTCCACGATAAGACCGGACTTGCAGGAGTCATGCCAATAGATCGCTCAATCGGACGATGGATGCCAAATCTGGTGCAATCAGTCTGGCCGGGCCAGCTGACTTGCTGGGCGATATTTATATGACTTGTAGTTAACAGTCGCAGGGTAGAAAGTCTTCACTAGTCAGTATTTCTCAGGTTACCAGCGTATAGGAGGATAACGTACGTAGTAATAGCATCCAATGCGCTACTAAAAGTAGCTTTCAAGGTCTCTAGCCGTTGTTGTAGCTGCTTAATTTCATTCTTGTTGAAAAGTCCCCACTTTATGGAGCTCACGGAAAGTGCTTTGCCTTCAGAACCATGCTTAAGGAGCTTCTGTATCTTTAACATCAGCTCCCCCAATACTATTCGACAATTGTTAAGTGGGCCAGTCAAATTCCTAATCATCTCGACCATAGCTTCGTCGTTCTGAATAACGCTCTGGATATCTTTCTCCCTGAGAGCTATGTCCAGAGAAAAGACGATCGAGTAAAATGCGTGCACGTCTTTAGAAATGGATTGGATCTCGGTGGGTGCCCCACGAATGTCGTTTACGAGGTCAAGCAACGTCGTCGAGGCCGTCATTGCCAGCCTCGTGAAGCCGATCACCCCTGTTATAATCCCTGTGACACTAGAGACTGGGTCCATTGCTGTATGTTGTTCTGTGGCAGAGCCTGGTTGGGTCAGTGTAGTGCTGGAGTCACGGTAAAATTCCTCTGACGCCTGGAGTCGGAAAACGGAGGTTGCGGCTCACTCGTAATTCCATTCTGGCCGATACGTTCTGCTGTACGCGATAAGATAGCGGCAGATGCCTGTTCTAGATTCGTTGTAGCTTTGCGTTTACCCAGCCTACTGCTGCCGATCCGGGGGGCCACAATAGCAGGCAATTAGGCAGGTATACCTGCCTCCTGTCGATTGTCTCGCGCAGCCCATTCGGTAGAGTTTGGGGCACTCTTTCCTCATTCCAGCCTGGGAAACCTCCTTCAAGGAGAGCGCGTTCCCCGAACATACGTATCCCTCAATTCTGCCAATAATCTTTCCCCATCCTTATCAATAGGTCAAGGTGGGGGCCTCTGAGGCGTCCAGTAACCAGGGTAAATTTTTGACCAATGTACTAAGCGGCAGAAGCAAAATTCCTCTGCAGCATTCAGTGACACAGCAGTAAGGTAGCCTTCCAACACCAGTTCCGAACGCAAAGCCTTTTCAACATTGCCTTTCTTTGGACCTCGCTTTATGAGGCGATTTGAGAATATCGTAGACGAGAATAGAGTACAACATGTATTGATTAACTCTGACTAGCAGGCGTGGCAGGACAGTGCCGGTTGCTTGCGGGCCGGCCCGGGTAGAGTTGACCTGCATGCTCTGTACAGACACCCACGACACCTCAGTCCTTATCTTCGATAAGAATCTCACGCTTCTGTGCGAAGAACAACATCAACGAGCACATATGTTTACGCAATCGCTGCCGTGACCTATAATCAGCCTTTCGACATCTCTTATAGCCTTTTCTGCCCCATACGATCAATACAATCAGCAGCGCGAATAACGACTCTCAACGAGTCACGAAGGCTGCTGCCGCATCAGCTGAGTCTCGGGGACCGTTCAGCTCAACGCCACTCTGTACTTACTGTAACCCTGTTCAGCCCCGCAAGCAAGTCAGAAGAGCAAGCATTGGTCACGGAGTCCCCATCGAGCCTCAGTGCGTAGACGCTCCTCTAACCATATCAGTGATCTTGCTCGTCCATCAATCACCGATACCCTTAACGCTATCCGGACAATCCGGTCAACGCTGTCAAACGCTAGGCTATTGATAGTTCCCTTTCATCACGTCTCTGAATACATTTTAACCTGGGAATTTTTGAAGAATTGAGCACATTTATCCGCGCAAGGATACGCGGGGGAAGCTTTTGGGGTCACATTCATCCTGAAAAGCCCCTCTAGACGCTGGATTGGTAATTTTCCAGTCACTAAGTGAGCAGTGTTCTGACTTGAGGGCAAAGCGTTCTCAAAAATTGTTGGGGGTATTGGGCTCTCGGCCCCGGCTCGGTACCCCGGCATTACATGGGGTTTGGTTGAGAAATTTGATATTTTATCCACCTTGGAGCATGCTTTAGCTGCTCATCGTCGGGATAAATATCTCCTCTCAGCATCCAAAAGCGCTGCCAACTCTATGCAGGAACTGTTATGAGCTTTGTCCACGAACGAGGTGGAATCGATCCTGTCAGCGTCTGAGCGAATTCCATCCCGAACCAACACACATAACCGTGTCATTGAAACAAATGCGCCATGTACCAGAGCTGGTCGCGTGGGTCCAAGCTGCGCCAGATTGGTCGTTCGTAATGTTTTGCATGTTGAAGCTTGCAAAGGCTAAAAATCCACCGGGCTTCAGCAGGCAGTCAAAATGAGAAAGATCACATGCAGCAGACCAGCGAGACGGTTTATGTTTTTCAGTCCTTAAAAGAAGTGGAAAATATCAGAGATGCCATTCTCAATTCTTGTGAAAGTGGTCCGGGCGCTGGAACACTTTTCGGATTGCTAGAGGTGGTTGAGCCGGACGTGGCTGAGCTGTTTCGTTGCCTTGGGATGACCATAGCGGTGAACCTCCATCCACACAACATACTACAACGCCTATCTTTGGTGTCAAGCGTCGAAAAGCCTTTCATTCTGCTTGCAAAATCTGGATTGCTGCCTCTTGGAACGGGTCGTACAGTCGCCGAATTACGGTGTTAGCTGTTCCCTTGAGTGAATACCGGAGACGCCTTACGCAGCGCCTGACTCTGGAGCTCTAGCTCCGCTGAAGTCTACAGACGAAGCTAAATACTTCGCAACAGCCCATGGCTGCTAACATCCAACGATGGCGATACAAATATGAACCACTCCCCCGTTCAAAGTCTGATATTCGTCTCCTAAGGCTTCTTCCCACATTGGAGGTCGATGATCAACTGCAGTTTAGGGATCTACTCTCTCAAAGACGAACCCGGATATGTCGCATGCTCTTATGAATGGGGTGAAGCTGATCCTGAACTCGATGTCTGCGTCAGGATTGATGGCAAGGTCGCATGGATACGACCAAATCTCTACTATTTTCTTCGCCACTTGAAGAATGAGGGCAACAGATTGGTCGAAGCCTATGGCTCCAATACATTGATATGGATCGATGCCTTGTCCATTGACCAATCTGACATTGTGAAAAGGAGCCAACAAGTCGCGCTGATGAGCGATATCTTCCGCCAAGCCTCTGCCGTAATTGCTTGGGTGGGCAGTGCTGCAAAATTCGATCCGAAAGCAACGGGAACGATCGAGTTCATCTTTAAAATAGCAGCTTTCGACAAGGCTCCAACAACGAACACATTGGATTTTGCTATATGGGTCCTAGGGGAGATCCCAGAGATATATAAAGGGATGCCTAATATCGACCATTGGAAATACGTAAAAGAATTCTTACAGGTATCCTATTGGTCCAGACGATGGATTGTCCAAGAGCTGGTCCTGGCGAGAAAGGCGATTATTGTTTTTGACGGGAGGCAGATTGGGTGGACGGTTCTGGAAAGCTTCTTCCAAGTAGTACAACACATTGAGAAGGTTCTGCAAGATGCGCGAATTTCCCCTGGCTGGAACCTCTCGGTTAACAAGAGCTCCGCAGTCCTTGGTTCTCTGCTAGAATTGAAAGGTACGGTTCCATGGAAGATGGTTCAGTTCAAAGCAAGTATGGAGAAGGAAAGCGATGTCAAATGGTCCAAGGAAAGCAAAAACAAGCAATTCATATTCAAGTCGACGAAAGGGGGGATTCTTCAGCCTCTCGCATGGCTTCTCGTTCAGTTCCGAGCAACAAAATGTTAAGAGCTCAGCGACCGTGTGTACTCTTTGCTAAGCCTGGTTCCGAATCGGAAACATTTCGTTTTTAACTATAGCTATACCCCTATCGAGCTTTTTGCCAACGTCATATCGCCACTACAGCTTTCAAGGTGTTCACAAGGAGACATATACACAGTACTAGAAGCATTGGACCTCGATCCTGCGGCCCTAAGTCATCTAAGTACCGTAAAGGACGCAGGATCAAGAGTCAGGTGTACCGTATTTCCAACCGATCTCCACCGTGTTATCGAGATACAAAACCATCCAGACGAAATATACTATCCAGACGAAATCCGCGTTTCTACATGTGCAGGGCTTCTAGAACAGATCTCTCACAAATCTGCTCGAACTCGAGTGGAGTTTGTCGCTCCGTTGGGCGACGGGGGAGCTATCGTCAATCTTCGAAGCTGACGATGAAAACTCATTGAATCTTTGCTCCCCCACATTCGTATTTGATATTGATGTTTTCGATCTTATTCATCTTGGTATAAGGCCTTTTCGTGGCCAAATTACCAGAGAAATGCTCAAATCAGGGCATATCCTTGCGCAGAACCAGCATGGAGAACTACGAAAAGTCGACGATCATGTTCTTAATCTGTTTCAATGATTCTGAAGCGAGCGATGTTGTGTTACACAGAGAACAATGCTCCCGTCGTGGTAAAGTAGCTATCACGTACGCTTTAAGGTGCTTAGCGCGCTACGACAAATTGAATACTGATTAATTAGCCTATAGAATAGAATAAGTACAATTTCGTTATTCGCGGTACTAAAATGTTATAATTACAAGCTTAACTTTCTAACTGGTTTTAAAAGAATGTTTGTAATCGCGTTAATTATAATTCTAGTGTTCTCTGCGGAAAATTTCTTTGCAATTTTTCCTAAGACATTGTTGCTGCATGACCAACTTACCCAGGCAGCGGTGGCTCAGAGGTCCACTGTATGTGAGACCAACCAAAGAAAAGAGAATCCAGAGGCTACAAAAGCTAAAATTTAGCTTTCTTTATCCTGTGCAGATGATGCCAACCCGCTGGGCGGTACTTTCAGTCCATAGCTCTGCTACTGTGTGACTTTGTTTACCTTACGTAACTTTATTCATATCCTCGCCACGTCTACTCCTCAACCTCTCCCTACACGAGCTACTTTTTTCAGTCAAAGCAAATTGCGGGTAACAACGAGCGTCTACAAGCGCTCACAAGTTTCGTAGTCTACTCCTCGCTACCTTACCATAAGCGTGGCAAAGGACTAGAGAGCGAAAAAGTCCTCAAAAGGGAAGTGGAAACAACCGGCCTTCTCTATCTCACCCACAATATGCCATACCCTTCTCGAAATATTTCTCCGGATGGGGAGCGCCGTTAGAGCTGTACACACCTTTAACGTTATTGGGGTAGAATCCGTAGCGCAGACAACCTACGTCTGTCCAGCCGCCGAGGCCGCCATTTTTGATGCCCTTGTCTCTGCCTGTTGCTCTAGTGAGCGATTGCGTAATGACGGATGAAGATCATGGCGGAGGACTGGCTTAGGATTCCGCCGGAGAGAAGAGAATGGGAGAATAAACTTACAATTGTTATAGTTGCTTCCCAATAGCTTCTCCCAGCTAACACGATCGTCATTCGGAACCGGTTTCTCGATATTCTGTTGATTCACGTCGGAACACCCTGGAATCCAGCTCGCCACCATCGGTCCATCATGTCGTTCAAATTATCAGGATGGAAAACTTGGGTCACATTACCGGTGTCTGGGAACATAGTGTTATCCTTCAAGAAACCAAACCACTTGTAAATTTCGCTTGTAGTTTCTTTGACCTTGTTTTCTTTGACATCCTTGAAAATTTCAGGTCCCCAGGATCTTCGATGCAATGTGTATTGCTGACATAGAGACGTCTTTCGGATTTCGGAATCTCGACCCTGTAGGAATATATACCGCAGCCTGTATCAAGGCTGGCTTGTTCAGCCATGATGTTCTGCTCTCCGCCAGTCCGGCCGCAAGGGCTTTCAGTAATGGAGTAGAATGTCTTCGCGCAGTCGCTCTCGGGATAGGATCTATCGCCACCACTCTAGTCGAGGAAGAAGCGGTATTCTTTTTATGTATCCGGGTTCGGCGGATGTGTTCGCTCAGCAATGGTGCACTTGCCATCACGGGGGATCTGATTGCCGTTGACGTCGACGATTTGGCTGAGTTTTGACATTGGATTGCCCTTCACGGCGTCGTATAATTTGTTGTAGACGACGTCTCGGAAGATGTTGGAGGGGATTTGGGACGAACTGCCCGTATTGCATTCAGGGTTTGAAAGGCCAGGAACGACTTTGCCGATCTGCGCGACGACCCATACAAGGAGCGCCTGCTGCTCCTCTGCCAGTTCTTGATCAATCGTCAGCTTCGAGCTTTGGCTAACCAACAGGCTATAGAGCCGGGACGAGGCGTATCTAATAATAGTCTAGTACTCTGTCGCCGATATAGCAACGTCCTTCCTTAATAACGAAGAGTGATTCCCTTATCAAGCGGCATGGTGTGCCCTCCAGCACTTTTTCTCCGCTTCCTCCCAACGGCCAGTAGAGAAATAAGTCAAAGCTTTCCACAGTCCACGGTCCTGCGTCTCTCACCACTGAGAGGACCTTTTCTTCGTTCTGCGCCCATTCAACTGCCGTTCCGTCCATTGGCTGTAGCGCTACCTGGAGTTTCTTCAGACCTTTCATAGATGCGAGGCTTTTCCACAAATCCACCCACATCTGGTTGATCGGCCGGTATCGTTCCTCCCAAGGCTGCGAGAGACGGGGACAGTACCAACAGCCGTAGTGGAAATAAAGATCTTGAATAGCCGCTATACGCTGAGGAAGGAGCAGGCAGTCAAGGTGTGCCAATGCATACTCCTCACAACTGAAGTTAAATTTGCAGCCAGCGTAGAGGAGAGAGATTGTTTCGTCATAGCTGCAAAGAGAATATTCAGCTCTACTCGGTTGTGTGCTACCAGAAGAGCGAAAGCGAAACTGATCAGAGCGGATGAAAAAGTCGAAGTACACTCACTCTCGTCTGCAGGACAGCGCGAAGGACAAAAGACGAGACTCTTTGATGGGCTTGCAATTTCTAGGATTGCGACGACTAGTCAAGCGGATGATGGGATCGAGTGACAATCCCATGTCCACTATGTAGTTGACAAAGACAAGGGAGTAGATCTCACAGCAAATCTCGGACGGGAGAGCGTTAAAGAATGGCGCCTGATCTTGACGATATTGCGGATCCCCAAGGGAGGACTGAGACTGAAAGGAAAGCCTCCGGCGGGGTTTTGAGGCGGCGGGAGCAGGGAGAGGAGCGGAAACCCTATCCCCTATATCGTCAGAGATAGGCACTTTTTTTCGATTGGGTGAGAATTAACCTTAAAAATAAGGGGGCTAATAGAGTCGATGAAGTTGTAATCTTTATTTGGAGCTGATCTCTAAACATAAGCCGTTTAGGAGCGGAGAGATGTGTTTATAGGGATCGCTTATGGGGGCGATTTAGGGACGCTATGTCTCGAAGCGCCTAGAAGAGCTACCTGGAAGTTTATCTGTAGTAAATGCTTATAGGGGATGTTGGTGGGAATAGAGCCGAAATAGATCGACGTAGGGATTCTCACTCAATTAAAAAAAATTGCCTATCTCTGACGGTGTAGGGGTGTTGCGTACACTGGTACAAGGTACTTGTGCACACGGGTTGGTTCTCAAGGGAAGCCTAGTCAATCAACAGGAGGAATACTTGTGAAGGGTCACAAGGGTAGTTCAATACGCAACTAGCAATCACTAAGATAGCTAAGTGAGTTGAATACGACGAGTTGCCAAAAAAGGGACCTCATCGTTCCTATGTACTTGAGGCCTCTCACGGATCAAGGTCCCCAAGGTGCCCAAGCACCTTGATCCCCTTGGTCCACAGGGTTCAAGGTCATGTGACCTCACGTGACCTTGATCCATCCTCGGCCAACCTTCCGTCTGTACCTTGCGGCGTACCACCTGGGCAGGTCCGTGACAAGGGGATACACGTAGCTGGCGAATTGGCCCTCCCGTCTACGTCTCCTTGGTTGATAAACAATACGGTCTTCTATGCGGTCTGCAATCGCAATCAATACGCGGTGCCCTAATCTGCGCATCTTGGCGAGACCGATGAGGGACTTTGGGGGGAAAAGGTGAAGATTCCAACACTAAGAGAGAGGTAAAAATGTTTGCGGACGATGGGGAAATTTGATCTTCGATCATCTGTGGCCTGCGACAAAGGTGGGTGTGCAGTGTTCGAAACAAAAGGGCGATGCATGCAGGGAGTTTGTGCCGCTTCTTAGTGAGACTTCGCGCGCGTTGTACAAGCCGTGAGGTTGTCAGTCAGAACTTCGCCTTTTTCTTGCTGGTGAGGCCATGCTATGACATCTCCGCCGATTCTCCGCTTACAAGATTACGCGCCTTGGATCAATTTCAATGCTTCTGAAGCGAGCGGCGCGCTGGAAGCCTTCGTCGTGAGCTAAAGCTTTTCAAGAATAGTCTTTTTACGGTTTTTTGCCAGGTTTGCAAGCCTTTTGTATCTTCCACTTATCGTGATCATTGAGAACCTTATTGAAGTCTGTCACCCGCAACCAGCTTGGGTCGACGTGTCAGACATCAGCATAATTGCCAAGCAAATTCACGAAACGCATGATTGAAGCAATGGAAAATGCTAGAATGGCCGGCAATTTGTACTGAGATAGTAGTGACGCCTTAATCTCGCCTTACACTAGATTACCGGTCCATCTACGAAACGTCGGCTCCTTTTACATTGCATGGCCGTTCCTTGTCCAGTACGGCTGCTTTTCTATTCTCCTTGGAATGTTCCTGGCGATCTGAACAGCAAAAGTTCCGCCCCATTCCGGAATGAATAGCGAAGCCCCAAAACCCGTGCCTTCCATCCATCACCCTTTTTGGTCATGACCGCGTTGAATTCGCTCTTCAATCTCCTTGTGTCGACGAATCATCGATATTACTGTACATTCGCTCAATTAATCAAAAGGTCCCCCAAAGCCCTAAAGCGTTTGCAGAGATAGCAGATTGATACTCTGATGGCTCTGCGCAACAAAGCCGATACTTCTGGCTGCCGGTATACTAACCCGTGCAATGTTTTCCGAATCGACGGCGGAACCGTCCTAGTCTTGAATTTTATGTACGGCAGACGGTCGGATTCATCACTTGAAGGTCTATTCCTGCGTCAGCTTTCCTGGTCCCGGATTGGTAGATGAAACAACAGCAGCCACTTACTACCTTGATCGCCTGGATCAGATTCGGCACATTGGTATAAGTCACCACTAATGTCTTGCCCGACTCATCGAAATATGGATGCGGCACTGCTGCGTATATCATCCCTCCTGGCATTGTCGGAAGTCCTTGGTACAACTCGATTGGATCCGACCATTGACCTTCAGGAAGGTACGAAACTCTTGCTAGAATTTTACTACTTGCCGTGGTATCTATATCTTCCGGTCAGCCAGGCCCATTTCACTTCACCATAGAGCTTAAACAGACTCACCGATATAGGCAAAGACATAACATCCCCAGTATTGCGAGAAGAAAACCTGGCCTTGATTGACCTGCCCAAAGACCGCTTCCTTTTCCCCATAGTCCACCAGCATCTCGCTCTGCCAATCCTCTCCATTCCAGTACTCATACTTGGAGAGATTAAAGGCGCTCTGAACTGGAACTCTCGATACGTACACCCACTCGTTCGCCTTGGCATGGCCATATGCATACACGTAGCTTCCGTCGCTCATCGCACACACATCGCCGTACCAAGGATCGATTTCTGCATCCCACCAGTATTCGCTCATTCGACTTGCAACCGGGACAGGTGCTGTGGAGGTTTGCGGGTAAGTCATAGTCACGTTCGCAACGCCAGCGCCGATCAGATGGTTTACTTGGTTCGGCCGATGATTCTTGAGGAAGTAAACGATCCCTAATGAGAAGGTACATTCTGTTAGCAATCCAGCTCACGAGCGTCCTTTGCCCGCCGGGGAACTCGAGTCTTACCATTGTCCGGCGAGAGTTCCACCACATTTGTCACGCCCATCGCGACATCTGCCGGATCTTCCCCGTACTCCTTCATCACAGGGCAAAATTGATCCGGGTAGCCTATGTTATTCAATCCGCTATCCCAGACGACTAGTGGATTCGTGGTCGCGAGCGCAGCCGAATCGCTCGTCATGCCACGCCAGGTGGTGCTGTCCATAGCATCGCTCCACATGGTGTCTCCATATGTCAACACAATCAAATTCCCTAATTTGCCTTGGAATCCGAGGTCGCGCTTAACGTAGGTGGTTGCGCTGTGAACGTCGCCGAGAAAGTCCACAGATGCGACTTCAACAGGCAGATTGCCGCCAGCCGTTGGTAATGGACTCGAGGGAATTGGGCCGGCCTGTACGAAGAAGGAGAAGGTAAGTAGGAGGCAATGATGATATATCCATATCCAAGACCGCATTTTTTAAAAATTATCGAAAAGAGGAATGATGAAGCTGCTGGGCAGAGCCTGCAATGGTTGTAGGTAAACGGCCGAAATTGCGATGTGTCAGAGAGATTGGCTCAGTTGAAGTGAATGAAAGCTTGAATAGGTTTGGGTGCAGTAGTGAAGACAGCAAACAATCTCCCTATCCTGCTCCCTAATTTCCCTTCTCTTCCAATCCAGTGGTCGCGAATAGAATTCTTGAACTCTGCTCGCCCTATCGGAAACTCATCTAGTAACACCACGCCGCCCAACGACCCGGAATCCTAGCTTCGGGGAAACGAATAAAAGTTCCAACACTTTTCTGGAAGACAAACAAAGCTCGCATCAACGAATCAAAAAGCTGCGAACCAAGAGATAGCAAAAGAAAACGCTTCAGACCAAATTGCCCAAGGCACGATATAGATAAAAGAACATCGATACGCCCAAGGAGCTAATCTAGTCGATGGAAAAACTATCGCCATCTCAACATCGGGAAACCGGTCCAAAAGGGCAGGTCCCAAGCCATAGATCACGCATTCCCCGATATCTTCCCAAAAAGCCAACCACCGCAGGGAAACCAGAAAACTACAACAACGACGACGACGACGACGACGACGACGACGACGACATCTGAAAGTAAAACCACTTACCCGGAATAAATACAACGGCCCACCATCATCCCACCCCCTCCCGTTCTTCCCCTTCTTCCCCTGACCCCCACCACTCCCAGCACCGTTCATGATAGCCTGCAGCTTCCCCCTCCAATAACCCATCAAGCTCCTTTTCCGTAGGCTGCTGCCAGGCCGTTGTCCGTCCTTCACGTGCGACCTCGGCACCATCTCCCCCATAATTTTTTCTTGGCAAGTCCGGTTGGATTGGTCCGGGGGGGAAGGGTGGATAGGTGCAGCGGCCCCACTTAGAACAAACAAAAAAAAAGCCAACAATAATTCTTCCGTGGATAGCGATAAAGACTGGATATATCTAGGCTGAAGATTTTGGCGCCGTCTCGTTTCCAAATGAAAAACGTGTAGCGCCGAAATTCGAGTGGCTGGGATTTTCGCGAGGGAAGGATTTGTAGATTGGAGGTCACGTGAGCTGCAGCTCGATGAGCCACTAGACTTAGAATAAACCTTTCGTTCGCCGTAGAGTATGAACGAGTCAGAGCAAAACGAGCGACCGGAGGAGGAGAGAAAAGGAAGACTTTTGAAAATGATGAGCGGTGAGGCTGGGAAAGGGGGTATTGGGAATCTCCTGCATGCAGGATTGTGATATGCAGAGACTACCGATGCAGGTAGGGGTAGGGGAGGGAGGGAGGCTTGGCGCACGCGGCTGGCGGAAAGGGGGAGGCGTAAAAGGTACATGAGGCGTGCATACTTGATAGTTGACGAAAATTTGGTATTTATTGATTGAATCGAGGCATGACTATAACACCGAAGGCTCATGCAGTACGCTCGGAAAATCCGAGAGGCGAAAATCCAAGCGCTCCTCCCATGTAATCGCGACGTGACCGTGTCCAGTACTCCTTCCCGAAAGCCAGCCTGAGAAGCGGGCCACACGGCAGATAGTTCGCCTATGCGCCTTTAACACGATCGAACACCAGATTCCCGACCAGGTCAGACAAAATTAAGCACCATTTCGAAACGTCACTCCAGATCCCACATCAGCAGCGTCGCTCTCCGCGTCTAGCGGCAACGGCCCATCATCGTCCGCCTCCACTTCCGCCACGATCTGCCCAGTCGACCGCTCCGTTTCCGCCTCCGCGTCCGTCCCCTCACTGACTCCATCCACCCAACCCTCCACCTTATCTCTCTCACTTGGCTCCTCCGCTTTCCCATTCCCCAAGCCCGTTAGAACCCCTAACTCCGTCAATTTTATCCACACCTCATCCAACCTCCATATCTCGTCCCTTTTCCACATGCCACCATCCACCCAGACCAGCTTCCCGCAATTCCCGGCTAACACTAGTTCCACTACCCTCCTCTTCAACCTTGTCGCCTCGTCTAGCCTTGTAATCCACTTTTTATCCATGGCCTCGTCTTTCTCGGGCAGGATGTACGGGTCTTTCACGCTCACATCTGATGCAATGGCTGCTGCCGACTCCGGCTCCCTTAGCACCACCCTCGTATCTCTCTCCCTCTCTTCTCTTTTCGCCGGCGGGTAAAACCCAATAGTCAGCGGATTGCCCCTCAAATCCACTTTCGTTAGCGCAGTAAATCCCCCGAGCGCCAACCCTGTCCTTCTCATCCGAGAGATCCGGTTTCCAGCCACGAGAAGCTTATTTAGCCTCTTGATCCCACGCAGCGGGCTCAGGTCCTTCACGGCGTTGAAGTTCAGATTTAGAACCCGGCAGTTTGGTATGCTGTGTCCGAATCCATGAGGTAAATCAGGCAAACCACACGATGCGAGTTCCAGGAACTGGAGGTTCAGGAGCGGACGTGGGGGAGCGGTCAGACCGCCAGGCGGGCAGCCATTGCCGGAGAGATAGAGTTTGCGAATATCATGAGTGTTATCGAAGGCGAGAGTAAGGAGTGAAGGGGAGTCTGCCTGTTCGCGAAGGGACAAGGTTTGGAGGTGCTGGGAAGTGCTAAGTCCAGGGAGAGAAGTGATTCGGTTGTTGTCGAGGTATAAAAGTTGTAGAGCGGGGAAAGAGGCAAGGGTCACGGCATGGAGGGAGTTGTGGGAAAGTTTAAGAGTCTCTAACCTTGGGATGGTGTCAATGGTTGAGAAGGTGCTGAGATTGTTTGATTCGAGATCAAGGTGGGTAATTGAGGATAGATGGTGGAAATTGCGAACTGAAGTGAGCTTGTTATTGCTGAGGTCCAGATACGTCAGACGCACCAGTTCAGTACCTTCAAAGTCAACCGAGGAGAGCTGATTGCCACGGAGCTTAAGGCTAAGGAGGCCATCCAGGTCAAGAATGCCGTCGATGTTGCGGATCCGATTGTCATTGGCACGAAGTTCCCGTAGGTGAACAAGGCTACAAAATCCTTCCAGACTCTCTAGCTCGTTGCCGGATACGTCCAGGTACTGGAGATTGTGTAGGGAGCCCCAGGAGGTGAGATTCGACAAGCAATTACGTTGGATGGTCAACATTCGAACAGATTGCGGCACGCCACTCAGCTGGCCAATCTCGTTGTCCGAAATATCGAGTACCTGAAGGTCGCAGCAATACTCTTGAAGCCTGTGCAATGTCGTCAATCTCTTTCCTATTAGCCTGAGTTGACGAAGATGTTCCCAGTAAGGCTCATATGGCTCTACATCGGTGATGGCTTTCATAAGGTCGTCTACTGCTAGGGCAAGCTGGCCATGAGCCTGCTGGAGAGACGTTGGATGCGATCGCTGTGCCACATAGCTGAGCTCAAGATGTACGGGGTCATCCACTTGATGTATAGTGAACTCGGATAATGGAGTGAGGCAAATCAGGCTTGAATCTTTGGCCCCTGTGTGTGGCACAATCACGCTGTTCACTTGCCGTTGTGGAATCGGCGTGATAGCCACGGCCGAATTGTTTACATGGACCAAGCTCATCTCGTTATTTGAATCATCCTCGTCTTGTTCGTCGATCCTGGAAACTGGTCGCGCTACAAAATCCATCGCCGCCGACTTCCGCCTTGGTGCGAGAGGGGCAGAGATTTTTCTTGCTGGTTGCGCAATACCCTGGAGAGGCTGCTCTTGTCTCGTGGAAGCCGCAGATGATTCGTGCAAGAACGCGGCATCATCCGAAGAAAGGCCTTCCTCTGTGCGTGCCGTAGAATTTGATATAGACCGATCGTGTTGATATGCTACACCAGATACAAGCGGAGATGAAAATTGAATGGTCACTGCACGGGGTTGTCTATTTTGGCTGCCAGGACTTCCCGGAACGCGAGAAATGCGCCCTTCGTTGATGGCAATCTCATGCTCTGCCTCTTCTGAGGGTTGACTTTGACGTATTTGATCGTGGGTAACTCGCCTATTGTTCTGCGGACTTTGGCCTTCAGAGCCCCATGACGTTGCACGTGTCTCTGGGATCGGGGAAGTCGATTCGCCGCACGTGAATTTCGAGGGTCCAGAGCTCAGATCTGATTGTGGGGCTTTCACGCCCTCTCGCGAGCGGGGTCTTGAAGGTGGCTGCTTAGCTACAGAAGGTCCCTCACTCTCATTCGAACGAGGCAATTCAGCAGGGCCTTTGAGCGGCGAAGTGCGAGATAGAGACAGGACCAAGCCAGCCTTTTCTTGGAACTCATCAACGCTCAAATCCGGAATGTCCTCAAATGGGTCTTCATCGATCCTTGACCCGCGATTCTTTCCGTCGCTAGCGTGGTGGACTTTGGGTTTGTTTTTAACCCAGGTCCTTTTAGTCTGATCAAAGTTCATTGGTCCCAGTTGTTCAGGTATATCGACCTTTCCCGGGGGAATATTACCCTTCTGTCCATTGCTCTTTGTGCTCTTCGAAGAGCTCGTTGGGAATGATCTGCCGGTGAATGTGCCTGTAGAGCTTTGGGTTTTGAGCGTGTTGCGGCGAGGAGAAGCTTCCGCTTCGGTAGAGCAGGAGTACTTGCGTTTTCGCTGCTCCAAGCTCTCGTGTATTCTGATATTGCCAGGACTAGAATCTATCCCAACGTCTTGCTCATCTAGTGGCGAAGGGGACACTGTTCGCACATCTTCAATTTTTAGCGATATGATAGAAGATACCAACCCAGCCCCTTGATCGTCTTCATCGGCATATTTGCGAAGATGACTGACAACTCGGGGATCTTGAGGCTTTGACGAGAGTGACTTCGGACCTCCGCCTTCACGACTCGGAGGCCTTGAAAAGTTTTCTTTCGTCGATTCGGCGTAATCATCAATCCTGAGCTCGCTCTCTTCATCTTCATTTTCAGGTTCTTTGAGGATCTCCAAGCCAGCCTTGTCTCTTCCTTTTTCCCTGATAAGCGCCATAATCCTGTTTGCTTCATCTAGAAAATCTTGGGTCGTCACCGACTTCTTCCGAGTTTCATTCGCCATCCTGGAGATGTCTGCACCAGCAGAAGCCACCTTTTGTGCAACTGTGGAGACGAGTTCTTCGTCTACAGCGGATAGAGCAGGACCAACCGCCTCTTCAACCAGTTCACTTGATTCAAAATCATTTTCCGAGAGAGACCTTCGAGGTTCAGAAGATCGCCGTCTTGCTGTTGTAGGACGAAGAAACTGCCGCGAAGCAAGTATTTGTGGGTCGGCCATTGAACCCCCATTTTCGTATCGTGCATCCTTTCTCTTTTTACCTGCAAGTTGCGTAGGATTCGGAAGTGGCTCACGTGGACTCGTGATTTCTTGATATAGTAACTGTGACTCTAGCTCATTCTTTTGCAGTGTTCGCCTTCTCTTTGGTGTCCGGTCTTTTCCAGGAGAGTTCAAAGCGTGTTTAGATTCATGGATCTCGACTCTTGTATTAGTCTCTTCGACGAACTCAGTTTTGCGAATTTCAACCTGAGTGGTTATTTGTTGTCCCTGTTCAGACAAATTCTTTCGAGTTCTAGGCAAGCTTGTTGATTTAAACCGCATCTTTTGGCCGGATATGGCCCCTTCGGGCGTAAGGTCTGGCGAATAATCGAAAATTCGGTCCTCTGGCTGGACTTGATTTCTTGACACAGAGGAACTTCTGGAGAAATTCTGGGTAAACGGATGATGATCAAGCTCACCATTGCCAAATTGACTCAAACGCTCTGGTTGTGGAGGTGATGGAGTCTCGGGTTGGTGAGAGACGCTTTCCTCGTGATTGTCTGCCATCTTCTTCGATCCAGAGTCCTCTATTGGAATGGCCTTCAATGAACCCTTATCCTGCTGAACCGAGTCATCTTCAAATTGGCCGATCCGCGTCAAAAGTCTTTTGTTCGTGAAAGTGTCATAATTCCCAAACAGCTTGAGGGGGCTCCCAGGTGATTTCGTGGGACTCGGAGTAGATTCAAATTCCTGACTGCGTTGACTGATGGGGGTCCGTAATTTCTCACTGGGCGTAGGTTGGTGCGGCTGATCTGAGATAGGTGATTCTTTGGTATACGATGGCGGAGAGCTTCGGAATTGTATACTTGACGGCTCGGAAGCTTGATCTCTACGTGGCGGCATGGAAGAAGAGCTGAGATTTCGCCGTAGGAAAGAATTGTCTTTTGAATAACCCCCTCTCCGAATGTTAACAAAGCCCCCCTTCGCGACAAAATCCTGTGTCCCCATAGACAGGTCGTCCGGAAGGGAGTTACTGGTTAGATCTGCAAGGAATCCATTTCCCTGGTCGACGTGATCTGCCATAGGCCTTTTCCTTTCATAAGTGACTGTGTCACTTAACGGTGACGAAGGCCTTTCTGCTTGAGATTGTGAATTCTCGGAAGGCTTGCTTGGAGCAATCTGAGAGTTGCTCCGCTTAAATTCTCCGGTGGAAGGCATCCGGAAAGTGTTTGTTCTTGATATCGTGATTGGACTTATTCCTTCATTTCGTATTTCCTCAACACCAGACACAGTCCTCAGTCGAGGGTCGTTTTCAAGATCAGTCACAACGCCAATTGGCTCAGCTGCGGCTTGACGTGGTGACTGCTCGGATGCTTCCTGGTTTCGTACAACGCTGTTGTCGTTCCCAATGTCGTTTATAGAGGCTTCCACTCTTGAAGGAAGTTCATTTGTGATATCTCCCAGGGGGTCCAAGCTCTCTTCTTCTTCAGTCTCCTCATGCACCGTCTCCATTTCCGGTGGTCTTGTCCGAGATGCACGCATGCTCTGCAGTGATTGGCTGAAATCACCCCCAGATCCGGACGAGCTCAACGGCAATGACCACGGCTTTGCATTATCGTCGCTCTTAGCTGGCGCCAGTGAAGATCTCGGCTGCTGAAAGATGCCTTCAAGTTTTGTTGGTCCGAAGAGATCTGTGCCGTTCGTACCAGCATTATCGCCACTCAACAGCCTTCTCTTCCATTCTGGCGTTGTACTATTGCGTCCCCTCTTTGATTTGTTGTGCAAAGTGTGATGTTGGACTGATTGAAGAGAGTTTGAAAACGAAGCGCCGGATGCCCGTCTTGGCAGTGACGAAGCGCGACTGCGATTTTCTCGTTTGTTTTCATTCCCAACCTCTCCCGCGAGTGACGATCTGCGGCTTTTGTTCTCGGGTTGTTTGTTGGCGATATTCAGCTGTGAAGGAGAGTGTTCACTGAGGGCAGAAGACTTGATTGAGCGCGCCAATCCTCTTTGAGACCGTGGTCGTAAATAATTTGTCTTCGTGCTCCCATCTCTTGACCGATTTGAAATGCGAGGTATACGGCTTGAAGTAGAGTTGGAATTAACGCTGGAACGCGATTGCCTGTCTGGGGTGCCGTGAGGAAGAGAGGTTGATGAAGAAAAGCGTTGTGATTTCCAATCCTCGTCCAGATCTTCCAACCATGGCTCTATGGCCATTGTAGCCACAAAGTTTCGTGTTTAGCTTGAGTTGGAAGCTTCCACCGAGAGGATGCGAAGCGCGGGTCGCCTTTTAAAAATGCCTGCGTCCATAAGTATGCAGCGTATCAATTATGATAAGACAACGCCGACAAGGATCGTAATTTCGTTTCTGTTGACTTTTATGAATTCGTGTCGTGGCATGGGCCGTATCTCTATCGGAGAATTCGCGATCTCCGCAATTCGGAAACTGCTCTCCAATGGAGCCTTGTTTACGTTTGCCTGTTTTTGGTAAGCGTCGCATGTTTGTTCCGCCGGTGCCGAGAAAGACCCCCGTGACCCCACACAAGGAGACACGAGGAATTCCGCTCAGAAGCTTTTAATGGAGATGAAAGGCGCAGTGACGTGTCGATGTGGAATTATTACTCGACTAGAGGATATCACATCCTCTCTGTAGATATTTCACTGCTTCCTGCGGTCGGAATATTCATAACCCCTCTCCCAAAGAACTCACTAACCACACTAAATCTGTCTCCACCAGCCCTATCCACAGCAGCCTTGAACATCTCATGCGCATCCACACTGTCAACCTGCGCCTGCCTGATCGCCCGAATAGTATCATTCCCTGGCTTGCATAACGGACATTCCTCCTCCACGTCCGCGCCATCTCGCATATTCGGGTTCAGACATCTCTCATGGAAGGAGTGTTTGCACAAGAAATGGACCACAGGGAGCTCCAGAGCCCCGCCACAGCTAGAGCAACGGCGTGATTGGAAGACAACCGGCTTCGTGCCAAGGTCTTTGATTTCTTCTTTCTTTTGCGTTGTCTCGGTCCGATAGGAGTCAATTAGTCTTTTGTTTGCTTCGATCTCGCCCTTTTCGCGGTGTAGTGTTTCGCTCAAATAGCTTCTAATCATCCCCATCGTGACGACATTACTTAAGCTGAGAGTCTTGACGACTTGAAGTGGAGCCATTAGGTTCTGGTCCTCGATCTTCCGAAGAACCTCGAGTAAAGTTTGTTCACCGCCTGCTTCTTTGAGAATTTCGGATGACGAGGAGATATACGCCAGTGCATCAATGTAAAGATTGGGAGACTGATTGCCATACTTTCGCATAGCTTCAATAGCTCCCACAGTGTCCTTCGCCGCAGTGTGGGAACGGAAGATGTCTGCATGAAGTCCGGCCCGTTCGCGGATGAGGGTGGTACCGTCTCTGTAATTCGACAAAGCCGATATAAGGAGAACATTGGAAGCTGAGATCGGCAAGGACCCATCCTGATCTTTTTGATCAGTCTGAGTTAACAAGCTGCGAGCTCTGTTTTGCCAGCTGTCCTTCTCGTTAGAGGAAATCTTAGGCTGCTGCGACATCTCCAGGTAAAGCTCGAACAAAGTAGTATAAACATCGACCCTGTCTGAGTCTTGAAGGTCTGACATTTTCATTAATGCTTCTAGGAAGAATATGAATTGAATCGGATGGGAAACGAATGAAGAGAACGCCGTTCTTGGCCTCGGAATGTCATACTCGAGAGCTGGTGTGTCTTCACGGTCAACCGTCAAGGTCGCTTCTGAAACTGTAGCTTTCTGCTCTGCACTTGCACCGGGAGTTTCAACAGCAGACCGATTCATGTACGGGAGCGGAAGTAGAGCCGTTAGATTGGAGAACGCGCCTGCAGAGGATGCTTCCACGGGTGCTGCTGTTGCCATGGGAGAATCCACAGGCTTAGGTCGGTATTTTCCTGTATAGTATGAGATAAAAAGCTCTGTCGTTTGTTCAGGGCAATGATAAAGGAGTGTGCGTGCGTATTTCATGAGATTAGAGTAGGCGGCCGCAGGATCCAGACGACAAACGTAATCTAGTGCCTCAACGTATTTCTTCGAATCTTCTATCAATATGTCAACGACCAAGTCGTTTTCTCCATGCTTTGTAGCCAAGTAAGCGGCTTGCTCAAAGTAACCTCCTTGCCTGCACATAGTGATTGCTGTTTCAAGATCGAATTTGAGTTCACCTGGGGCTTTGATGAAAGCATCGAGTTTCTCGGTATCTTTCAGCTTAGCATAGCAATTAAGAAGCAGCGTGGTATGATCAACTGTTGCCTTATCATGGTCATGGAGCTCCTCGAGATACTCAATAAGATTATGAATCCGTTGAGTATCTAAAAATTTTCGAATCACTTGGGAAGGCTCTGTGTTATCAATCGCTCGAAGATATTGCTGCATCGCAGTATCATAATCTCCTCTCTGATATAGGTAATCCCCATATTTTCGGAAAATGGTGTTTTGCTGCAATGTGTCTACTCCAGACTTTTGGGCAAGATTGATAGCCATGATGTATAGATTTCGTTGGTAGAGGATCTCCAATTTCTGCTGGAGAGTCTTCTCATGATACCGGTAAAGTTTGCCTTCATCTGTAACGAGGAATAGGTCACCCCATTCCTGGAACACGTACTTGACTTGTGCAGGCAAAGCATCTGTGTGAGCAATGAACCTCAAGTCAAGGTCAAGCAAGGAGAAGGAGGTAGAGGCAAACATGTCATCGATTTCGTCTCCTCCCAGTCTTCTGAACTGCTTGGATTGTGATACCTGCGCGACCCTTGGCGGGCAAAGTAGAGCGACATAGTCACCAAAAGTTGTTATGAGCTTCTTGGGTCCGTCGAATGCGAAGCTCCGTCCCCGGCCATTCGGTCCGTAAGTGTAGATTGCATCATCGCGGGCGACAAGAACATCCTTGGTGTCATTGTCGAATGTTAAGCAGCCCACTCCACAGCCTTGCTTGTCAAGTGTTCGAACCGGTTGGCCCTGGCCCTTGCCTGAAATAATAAGCGTCGATATTCTCCCTGTCGTAGCAATGTACAAAGTGGTAGACGTAGCTTCCCTTACTTCTAAGCCCGTAATTGGTTCTTCTGATTCAAATACGGTCCGCTGTTTTGTTCCTCGGTCATGTATAAGATCACCGCGTATCACAGTGACTGCGCCGTTGGCAAATCCAATTGCCACCTGACTAAGGTCGTCAAGTACGACGAACGCAGAGACCTTAATAGTTAGCAGAGCTTAATCATTCAAGGAGGCATAACGTACTGGAAATTGTCTCCTCCCATTCTGTACGGACAGGGTGCAAAGGCATTTTGGATCTGTACTTTTCTTTTCACTCTTGTCGAGTGCCCATACTTTTAGCACTGGTTCGCTGCTCAGATCTTCGCCGATTGAAACAAGGAGCGACGTCTCCGGTATTTGCTTGAGATGGGTGACCGAGATGCCGGCATCGTAGGCTCTGAAGGTTCGGATGACTTTGAAGGCGGCAGACACTATGCTAACGGTGCCACTTGAGGATCCGATAAAGAGCGAAGAGGCTCCCGTAATCAGGCTAGTAACGTCGTTCTGTCATACATAAGTACACGAACTTGACAGAGGCCAGGAAATACCAACATCGAATAGAGAGGAGTTTGTGTCCTGTGGCAGCTTGACTTGGGAGACCTCGAAGAAGTCGAACGCTTTCCACTACTAATACATTAGCGCAGGTTCAATGATTTGACGGGAGATAATACTGATGTCAAGGCCATAACGATTCATCTTGAGAGCGTCTGCTCAATAGACACCCTTGGCGACAGGCAGGCTAGGCGCAATAGTTTTGATAGGGAACATTTTGCCCAAGCGAACAGGTTCGGGCCCACCTTACCGGACCGGTCTTAACGCCATTTCTCCTCCGCCTTGGCGCTGCAGGAACCACCTTCGCAGCTACAGTCTGTTTCTTTCGTTCTCGCTCTCTCATTCTCATTCTCATAGCGCGTACTCTACGGATCAGTGGTCCCAATGAGTCCACCAGTACATCTTGCAATTAATCCCAAATTGATATCCTTCCTCCTGAGGAGTCCTAGATGCGTGAACCTTCCGACCAATCACAACCCAGAAGCGAGAGAACCTTTACTGTCCGCATCTGTGGCCACTATCAAATGCGAACGTCCTGTGACTCTACTGAGTTCCGGATAAAATCCGTGACGTGCATCTAGCAGATCAGCTACGTGTACAGCAATGTCAACAACGGTATCGGTTTGTGGCGTTGTTGCATTTTTCCCATCAGCTTCCCAATTTCTCCATATTACGTTCTACCGCGGCAACACGCCCGTGTCTTCCGGACAACTCCCACCCTTTCAGAACCGCAACAAAAATGCATCAGGAATGCACATTACTGGCTATGCCCCTCTCCATCACGAATTGTTTGATTTCATTCCTATGTACGATCATAACGGAACAACATCGGAACGGTAATCCGCTTGGTGCATTGTCTGATAGCTATATGTAAAAGGGACCTACTATCGCGATCACCCCCTGTCTGCCTCTTTGGACACTGATCTCACTTTTTGCTTCCTCTCTGTACTTTCATAAGTTCCAACAGCCTGCATCTATAATTTCCGAAGTTCTCCTATCTCCATTATGAAGTTCATTCTCTCTATTCTCCTGGCGGCCACCACATCTGCCCACACGATTTTCCAGCGCGTTTCTGTCAACGGCGCCGACAACGGCCTTCTCGTTGGCGTCCGTTCTCCCGACTCCAACAATCCGATTCAAGATGTCACCAGCGCCAATATAGCCTGCAATACTGGCTTCCACCAACCCGTCTCCTCCACAATCGTCACTGTCCCTGCCGGCAGCAAGGTTGGGGCCGGCTGGGGCCACGTCATTGGAGGTGCCCAAGGTCAAAATGATCCTGATAATCCAATTGCTTCTTCTCACCATGGGCCTATCTCTGCTTATCTGTACGCACGCCTTCAAGTCCGACGCTAGCCTTTGTCTAATCTTTCTTCCTAGTGCCAAAGTCGACAACGCAGCCACCAGCGGCGCCACTGGCTTGAAGTGGTTCAAGATCTCTGAGGATGGCCTCACCAACAGCAACAGTCAATGGGCAGTAGACCGCATGATCGCGGCTGGCGGGTGGAACTACTTTACAATACCGTCATGCATAGCGCCAGGAGACTACCTGCTCCGCGTAGAATTGATTGCCCTCCATTCCGCCTACGACAGCGGCGGAGCACAATTTTATGTACAGATTTGCCCCTCTGTTTCCCCTCAAATACTCTTTCCCTTCACTGACGAAGTTGACCACCAGGTTGAATGCGGCCAAATCCACATCCCCGACAGCACTGGTGCAGCAACGCCCAGCACCGTCAGCTTTCCAGGCGCTTATGCCCAAAATGATCCGTTCGTCAATCTTTCCTATCCCTTCTCTTTCTCCAGCGTTCTGTACACCCTAAAAGCTGACCTTCCCCTTCCCGCTCAGCGGCGTCCTGATCAACATTTACGGCACCAGCGGTAATCCGGACAACGGCGGCAAGCCCTACACCGTGCCGGGCCCCCGGCCTTTTGTTTGTATGTCAACGTTTTCCTTTCCCCCTTAAGAGCCCACCAACCCTACGCATCCCATCCCATCCTACCCCGTTCCAACTAACAATTCTCCCCGCAGGTCCCGCCGGCCCCTCCACCCCCACGACCCTCCAGACGCAGACGAAAACCGCGACCTCGACCGCGGCACCCGTGAAAACGAGCAGTACCAGCGGCGGAACAGTCCCTTTGTACGGCCAATGCGGCGGGCAAGGGTGGACCGGGGGAACGGTCTGCGCACAGGGGACGTGCGTGGTGAGCTCGCCGTATTACAGCCAGTGCTTGAACCAGTGAGATTAAAGCGGTGATCTGGCCAAGGGGACCAGGAGGAAGGGGAGGAGCCAGGAAGTGTAGAATCAAAACGTCTTGTAACCATCCGACCTTGTACATTCCACGCGTGAAGCATATGCTGTTCAAGAGCAAACGAGCAAAGCACAAAGGCAAGGGCAAGGGCATGGCAACGACCAAGGAGACAAGTCCCGCCCTCCGGCAAGAGTGCAAACATCTACCCAAACATACCCATTAAATCGGTTAGTAAATAAACTTCAGACCGTAGATTTTCAACATGTACCGAACCTTCTCAATCGCCAATTTTCCAATCAAATCAAACTAAAACCTTTGAACTCGGAATTGTGCATCTTCCCTCCCCTTTACTTCCCTTCACTACACTTCACCACCTGTTACATAGGGTACCCTATATATTTTCCCCCCCTCCTCCCCCCCCTCCTCCCCCCTTTCCTTCCTCCTTTCCCCTCCCCCCCCCCACCACCCCAACTCCAGCGTACTGTCCATAGAATTTAGGGGGTTAGGTACAAAAACAAGGAAGGTTATGTACGGCCTTTCTCCCCCTCTCTCTCCCTCTTCGTTGCCTGTTTGTCTGTCTGTCTCGTGAAAGTCATTTCATTTCATATCCTAGTATAATATATTATAGTACAGTATACAACAGTACTGTACACTATTTTCCGTTTCTGTTTCCGTTTCATACTCCCCAAACATCACCCGCCCGTCCGCCCGCGTGTGTCAGACCAACCAAACCCCAAGAGGTCCAGTCGCCACCCCCCCCCCCCCCCCCCCCCCCCCCCCCCTGAATGCCACCCGAGCGTCCGTCCCTTGCATGTCTCTATCCCATTCTTATACCCTTAATCTACGGGGAATCCCATAGAATTAGAACCAGGACTCCTCGTCGTAATGGCCGAATGCCGGCATGGGTTTTTCTGGTGTCAAGGCCTAACAGTGAGCGAATAAGTGAGTGAGCGAGCTTCACTCATTCCTCCTACCCACCCATTCACCCGCCCCCTCACTCCTCCTCCCAACTATACCGCCTCTCCTGCAGCGGATACTGCCCGTACAGATCCTCATTGACGTTCCGGATCCCAATGATCCCTTCCTCGCGGAACCGGCTGTTCCGGCTGCCGTCGCGCTGCAGTTCGCCGACCCGAAGACTGGATTCTCTGCGCAACGCCTGGGCCTGGCCCTGGCCGTGCCCCTGGCCGGGAATAGGGGAGGGGGAGGGGGATGGGGATAATCGCTCGGCGCCGCCGCTGCTGACGCCGCCGCCGCCGCTGTCGCTGGAGAGGAAGGTGGGGTTCGACACGGGGGAGGGGCGGCCGGTGACGCTGGTGGACGCGCGGGGGCCGCCGCTTGCGCTGGAGATTGGGTTCGAGCTGTTGTTGGTGTGGGTGTTGCTGTTGCTGTCGGTGGTAGTGCTGCCGTGGTGGCGGAGGCGGAAGGCGGGGGAGTCCGGGCTGATGCCGTCGGAGGATCGGTTTGTATTATTGGTGTTTGCGTTCCTGGGGCGGAAGGTGGTGAAGCGCGAGCGGGCGTTGGCGGGGGTCATGGGGGAGACGAGCGGGTTGTCGCGGTACTGTGGGGGTTCTTGGTGGTTGGTGTTCAGATTGAGGTTGCTGGTGCGTATGCCGTTGATTTCGTCGGCGAGGGCGGCTTTGTCGGTCGATTTGCGGCGAGTCTCACTATCGCTGTTGGGGAGTTCGGACGCGTTGCTGCCGTTCTGGTAGTAGGTGAGCGGGACGCTTTCTCCGGGCATCTCGATGGGGATGGCGTTGGAGGAGGGCATTTCGTAGCGCGTGTTGTGCTGGTCGGAGGGAATTTCGACGGGGTGACGGCGGTCGCCGGTGAGTTCGGAAGGATGGCGTTCGGAGGCTTGGAGCTCGGAGGGGTGGGTACTAGGCCGAGAGGCTCGCGAGGAAGTCGAGGGGCTCCCCAGGAGTCGGCGGAGGAAGGAGGGAGGTCGATCGAACTCAGATGTAGAGGCTGATTCTTTGCCGAGCATCTGGATGCGCCGGTTGCGTCGGCGGATGCAGAATATAACGAGTACCATAACGGTGATGATGGCCAAGACGGCCACACCGGCTCCGATGCCAGCTTTGGCGCCAGTGGACAGACCGCCAGAGGTCATCGCTGATGGGCCGTGGAAGGAACTGTTCGATGGTCTCGTAATTGGAACAAGGTTCATGCTGGAGGGTTGGGATAGGGTAAATACTGCCTGGGAAAGCGAAAAGTTATTCCGCTCGTAGTCGACTGCCAAGTATGTTTCTTGAAGGAAAGCCCGGCCAATGGTGTATTGGGAATCATTTGCGGCGCGACGTAGCGGGAAATAAGGAACAGAAGGGCTTGAAGCATTAGCGTTAGAAAGGAGAGGGAACGGGTATGTTAGGTCGAGGGAGAATGCAGCAAAGGGAAGGACGAGGTTTATTGTATTCGTAGAACGCGAAGTGCCTGTGGTGTCTGGAAGATCGGAGATCATAAAGGCGAATGTGATGTTGAGACTTGTAAGAGTATTGACTTGATCGGTTGCAGGAGTCATGTCGCCGGAACTGGTGCTATTTGCAAATAGATAAAGTTGAAGGTCATCAGAATAGGTGAGATTGAGTGCCGTAGCAAACCTGTCGCATACGCTCTCTGGGAGCCAGAGGAAAGGAGTGGAAGAATCAATGGTGAATAGCGCGGACTCAGAAGCGGAAAGGAGGGTTAAAGGATTGTTTCTCCAATTGGGAGCTGGCGTATTCTCAGTCTCGGGCATTGAAGAGACAGTGATTTCGTTGATCGCGACAACCGGTTCTTGATCTGGACCTAGAATAAAGCTTGCCTGATTCGGAACAAATCGTTGAGTGTCAACTCCACCAAGGGTCAGAGATGCTGGGACACCCTTAAGCTCTAGATAGGGTTAGCTTAGCCCTCCTTTTTATCATGTTCTTTCTGACGTACGATAATATGCTCCGGCCGTATATCCATAGCTGTGGCTTGGTATTGCACTAGCATTTTCAACAAGATTGCTCAGAAAAGATGGTTGATTTGCGTCTGTGAAATTGGATGCCTTGACTCCAAGTCCCAAGTTGCCCGTCCAGAACTCGGTAGAATTTTGAACAGCAATGATTTGGTCAGCGACACTAAGGTCCTGATTCAGAGCGATGCTGTCAAATCCATAATCCGCGACACCGTTGACTCCCAGATTAAGATCAAATCCCAGCTCGTAATATCCAATGTTGTTCCAAGAGCTCGACTCGTTGGCGGCGAAAAGTCCACCCCTCTTGTCTTCGCAGGTGAAGCCTATTAAGATAATTAGCGACGTGCCTTTGAGTATAATTGGACAGCGAAACTCTGGATCAGGTGGAGGGTAAGAGCACAACTTCAACAGAGCGGAGGGCGCACATACTTCCATCACAGCCAGCAGGGCTTATGACCCACGTTTCCGAGCTCAAGGTGCTTGGAAGGACGTATACCCATTGTGGTGGTGTTCCGACCCGGATTGTCACCCTAATTCCTGTTCAGCAAGAGCGCAGAAGGTGGACATTTCTCGACTGACGGGCTCCAGTTACCATCGTACCCCAACCTAGAGCTTCAGTCAATAACGCGCCGCCTATTTGGAGATGAAAAACATACCACTTGTTGTCCTGCGGGACCGACAGTGGCGCCGGTTCAGCTTGTACATGTGGAAATCGAGGCAGTGAAATCGCGACAAGCGACAGGAAGGCAATCGTGCGAGCAATCGATGGAGACGCGGTATCTAGAGGCACTTTGTTGCCCATCTCCCAGTGCCGGCAGGGGCACATGTCACCGTCTCCTGCGGTATCTCCATCCAAACATTTGCGTATTGTGAACGCGCAGCGTCCCACAGGACCGTCCGGCGGGATTTACACGACAGAGCGATAGATGTAGGAATCCCTCTGACCAAAGGCCGGGACAACGAGTGACCAAGAACGAATGTCTCAAACTCGACGAAGAGCGCTGGCGGAGTTTGAGATCCGGCTTACCACATCGATGGAAGGTTCTGAGTCCGTTGAATCGAGGTTGGATTCCGGACCCTTGCAGTCCATGCGACTTTGCGACCCAGGCGAGCTGAGAGATCGGCACTTCGAGGGGCGTTGGTGGGTTTGGTTGGCCCAAAGTTTAGGCGTGGGTGGGCCTCCCCTTTAGGCTGGTAAGCAGGGAGGCTGATCCCAATTGCTGTTTACCGGAATCGCCTCAGTGGACTTCTCTGAGCCTCCCGGCCGCCAAGGCCAAGCACCTCGGCAGCTTCCCACGCCCAGCCCTGTCTCTTCGGTGGTCACAATCATTCGCCAGCCTCGCCAGCATTCCGTTGGCGTCCGGCACTCGGAGAAATTGAAATACGAGAGACGGTCGTACGCGAAAAAAATGACTCAAGCCAGCTTCCGAGGTTCTACAGTGGCGCGGGAATCACCTTGGTCGTAGAATTGAATGTCGGTATTGGATAAACTGGCAGAACTGAGATTGTTCCTACGCTCCCCCGTGCGTTGTCAGGTTTCTCCACGGGAGCGCTGGTTGGCGTGAAAATTGCGTGGGAAGCGGGGAGGCCAAGACCATGGGCGATCGTACGCAATTGCCAAATGGGGCAGTCTCACTAATACGGTTGTTGCGAGACCTGAGACCTTTCACATCATCTCCATCCCGATTTCTGATTTGGCAGCCACGATTTATTCTGGCAGGTCTTCCAATATCTACCATCTAATTATCACGTTCCACCACATCAAGGATGGCCGAAGTCTCGGGGGGTTGAGAGAACAACAACAAATCTTATGCAGCTTTGCGGCGTGGAGGAAACCACAGGCGGGGGCGGTCACCGAAGCGGCAAAGGGGCATCGGTCATTGCCGGGCAGGGGCCGACTCTAATGATCCTGGACTCTCTTAGTTGCTGCGTTCCAGCCAAGCAGCGTATTTTTCTCTCATCATAATCCCTCTCTCCACGTGTTCCGCATGCCTGCGGTGGCAGTGTGCAGTGTGTGGCAAGATTACGAGCTTCTGTGTTACCTCGCTCGCTGGAACTGACGTACAAAAATCTTCACCAGCTTTGTCAGACGTCGGTGAGTCAGTGGCTGTCGATGTTTGCCGAGTGCTGCCTGCTCGGTCAGTGGCCAGACCAGGGCCGACCCTTAAGACACTCCAGACTTCATGGCGGAATGGCGCTCAGTCTTCCCGAACGGGAACCGAGTCCAGTGGGCCCCAAGAGACGGGTGCAACCAGTGGCCACCAGTACCAGACTCGCGGTTTGCCATGCAAACAACTCTATTTCCCTTCGGCCCCTATCGCATGCTTTCCCAGCCCGCACCTGGAGCCCTAGCAAAACACGTCCAAGACCTGATAGGCCGACCAGCAGGATTATTGACAGGGACGCTCAAGGAAGGCCCCCAGTGTCTGTTTACCCGAAGCTACTCCTGGAATCCCAAATCTTCGTAGCAGGCGACGGCTTGTAGCAGGAATCATGCGTTTCTTTCAACAGCAGTGCTAGCCGGAGATCCCAGACAGCCTTCTAGGGCATAGATTGGTGGCACCATGTCAGCCCTTCCACGCAATCGCTGCTGACATCGTCGTCCAGCCGTCAGCCTCAAATCTCCGCGACTCCAATGACCCGTGATCTTCCCCCGTTCACTGCCTGCATCGTAAACTGGATCCACTTTCTGCGCCCGATGCGCTTGAGAGATTTCGGGTCAGCGTTGACAACGGCAAAGAGCTTGAGACTTCTCCATCCAGCCGTCAAGCATTAACGACCGCCGTTAGCGGCGACCCAGGTCTCACACCTTCCACCTTCTCCCATTCTGAAACCACTCTTTGCTTTTGCGCTTTTGTTTCGTCATTAATCATGATATCCTGAACATGAACAGTTGAGCAGTCACTCGCTTTGAATATACACTCGCTATTACAAGTCTGGTCCCCCTCCTATCTACGAGCCGGTCCGGCGAACGGGACGCGATGCGTGGATTTCTTGCGCTTGGAAGTTGTGTGCTTGCCATGCACTGGGCTGGCACTGCAGCCCTTTCTCGAGATCATCGATGTAAGAGGTTGATGTGTGGGATTAATGTGCGTTATCGCTGACAAGACACCAGACCCGGTTCTTCGAAGAAATCAGAATTACAATGCATCATCCTCAATTCCACCAACTTCAAGCATCAACCCCGAAAGCCAGCCCGAAAACCCACAATTAACCAGTATAACACTTGAACCACCGCCGTCGTCGTCCTCTTTGTCCTCGACGTCAACATCCTCATCAACTTCCTCCTTTTCGTCCACCGATGCGTCATCTAGCACCAACTCAACGACGTCCACATCCTCAAGCACTTCTTCGTTCAGCAAGCCGACTGAGAAGACGAAGTCACCGAAAACGACGACAACACACCCAAAACTGCCGACCACAGGCCCACCTATAAAATCGTCAACTACCACCCGGCACAAAAATTCCACTACTCCCACAAACTGCTATGGCACGACGTACAAAATCCCAGGGTTCACGCCCACATTAACCGTTACAACGACCGAGACCATATATGTCACAGTTACAGACGCCAGCGTCACGCTACCGCAACCAGAGACCACGGAAAGCCAATCATATTGCGTAACAGAAACCATTGCACAGTCTGATTTTCCCTCTTTCACTCCACCCGGGAAATCTGGGCCTGGGGAGACATCTACTACGCTAAACGCGTTTTCATCAGCGTCGGTGACCACTATTACCAAGAAGACTTACGTGCCTGTTCCACCAACTGAAGTTTCCCCGCCAATATTTGGCGACACTCCCCAAAATACGAATAGCGGAGGCGACGTCAACTTCCCAGGGTCTGGGCCAACACCTACGGCCTCGAATCCTCCGAATTCGAATCCTCCGGCTTCTGGCTCACCCGGGTCCGGATCGCCTGGGAGCCCTGGAGGCAATCCAGGGTCGCCAGGGTCGCCTGGAGGTAATCCACAAGGCGGAGGCGGTCAGGTTCTGACAGGCCCAAGCGCAAGTCAGGGCCTGGGCGACATAATTGCATCGGCCTTTGGAGTTCCCCCATCTGTGACCGGAGGAGGCGGATCTGGTGGAGGATCTGGTGGAGGAGGATCTGGCGGCGGAGGCTCTGGAGGAGGAGGTTCTGGAGGAGGTTCTGGATCTCAAGGGTCTGGAGGCTCGCCAGCGCCTGTCGCTATCAACGTGAGTGGTGTGTGGGTTGTGGCAGCTCCCACTGGCGTCATAGTGGGCAGTCAGTACGTTCAGCTGCCCCAAGGAGGCGGTCAACCCGTCATTGTGACCCAGGACGGTCAAGTCTTCACTGTTGGACCTTCCCAAATCTTGGGCCCAGGCACGACAATTGCGATTCCAGGTGGAGGAATCACGCCAATGACAGTGGGTGCTGTGAGCTTCTCCGTTGGTGCTTCATCAGCAATTATCGGTGGGAAGACATACGCAATCGGTCCCGGCGCGCACGGCACGACTGTTGTCGTGAATGGGCAAACAGTCAGCCTGGGTCCTGGTGGGGTTGACTTCGCAACAACTACTGTTTCCCCCGAGGCCCAGGTCACCTCTCCCCCGCTCTCAACAGTTACAGCTGGAGGCATCGTGCTGATGGTCGATGCATCAGAAGCAATCATCAGCGGGACCACCTACCGTATCGGTGCCGGCGCCACTCGAACCAGCACAGTCATCAACGGCATGACCGTCACATTTGGGCCAAGCGGCATCTCGTACGCCAGCTCGACCATCCATCCACCAGGCATGATCACCGCAGACTCCTCATCGACTACAGGCAGGTCATCTCCAACAACGACAACCGGCGGAGTGTTCGCTTCGGCAACTCAAACTGCAAATCACAGCGGCGGTGCTTCCGCCAAACACTTTTTTCAACCCGCAGTGGCCATAACATGCGTCATCTTTGCAACCATATTCATTTTCTAATCACGACGTTTTTCAACGATCTGTCTAGCATTTTCAGCGGGCGTTGGGACCTTCGAAAAGACTTGGGGGATCTTCGGAACCAGATATACGACAAAGGAATTTTGGGTGGGATCATTCTTGCATACACTCGATCATTTTAGCGATTCTGAACGATTTTCCACGTTGGTCTTGATGACATAATCGACAGAAGGGAGATACGAGCAAAGGTCTGTCCAGGTCGAAACAACCGCATGGAAGATTTAAGATCTTCCCTGGACTGGGAATCGGCCAGTCGAAAGGGCGAGAAGATCCAACACGCCTTGCATGTGTCCAGTATACAGATATTTAACATCAAGTTTAACCAGTGAATTGAACCTGAAATACGCTGTCACGGCCTACAAAGACGGTGTCGTTAGGTATTGCCAAGCAACGCCAAGACCTGATAGACCTCTTAGGTCTGACCTGCCCGGTCATCGGTCTTCCGATTTCCCCCCTCCCCCTCCCCCAACCCTAATCGTCAAGTATCTGCAATACCGTCTACAAAGATAGTAGCCCCTGGACCCTATCCTTAAAAACCCCAGCCCATCTTCCAAACACATAAAACAAAATCTTCCCCAAGTTTACTCACAAAAAAAAGGCATATACCAACCCCGCCAAAAACTCCACCAAGTACCATAAGTAAGTTTAGCAAAAAAGCTCCTCATACGGTATGGACCACCAGCACCTTCAAGCGTGAGAAAAACCAAAACCAAACTCTACCTCTACCATGAAAACAACATTCTCTTCGACATACCGCAGCCATCTAAACCCCCTTCAAAACCCCTCTCGAAGAGTAAAAAAACTACCCACCCAGAAGCTATTTATTTACCAATCCCCCCTCCTCCCCTTTCCCCCCAATTTTCCTCTCCCAACGTCACAAACTTCAATCTCCAAATAAATCCTACGTAAGGCATACATAAACGCATCATTTCTATCAAACCCCCCTCCCAAAAAAATATTTTCTTTTTTTTTTGGTAAGACACCGCGTAGCTAGCTGGCCAACCAGCCAGTCAATCACCCATCCACCCCTCCCCCCTATCAACAATCCCCGCGGAAAACAAAATCTCATTACTTAGGATAGAGTTGAAAGAAATGCCCTTTACGCGTACCGTTTTTTCGTTTTGTCTGTCTTGTCTTGAATGGTTTGAGTACCTTATCTGGCTTGGGTTAGGTAGGTTATGTGATCCGAGCCGCTACGGTGAGGAACTGGGTAGGTAGGTAGGTGTGACGGGACGGGATGGGACGGGAGAGGGCTTGGGGTTGTTTTCGAGCTGGTGAGTGAGGAGCGTTTGGGGTCTGTCTGTTGCCCCCCCCGGGGGGGGGGGGGTATGGCATGGTATGGCGTTATAAAGAAACGAGACGAGAAAGGACGAGACAAGACGAGCACCTCTTTTATTTTAATTAAGAAAATCCTAGGTTTCCTAGAGATATTTGGAAAGTACCACAGAAAATCGTAATCAAGCCCCTCTTACTTCATTTGCTTTCGTGGGTATCGTGTCGTATCGCATCGTATCCCGTTTTCCCCCTTCTCCAGCATCAGCATTCGCGCAACGTCTCTTACTCATTGCCTCCCCGTCTTCAACTTTCAATGTCCTCCACCCCAACCCTCCCCGCCATCGATCCATTCCCCGTCACCGTTGACATGGCCCTCGCCATCTACCTCTGTAACCTCCTCGATGCCTGCTTCCGCTTCCGCTTCCCCGCTCCAAAACAACCCCTCCACCAACCTCCTCCTCAACTCCTCCCACCCCTCCTTCCCCATCCTCCGCACAACCTGCATCATCCTGACCACCCACTCCGTCCTCCCCACATCCCCTAGCCTCACATCCCCCCTCCCACTTCCACTTCCACTTCCCCTTCCACCGTCCCCAGTCTCCCCACCCCCCGTCATAATCAACCACAACAACACCACAATGGTTCCCCCGCCCTCAGCCCCGCTCAACCCATTCCTCTCCATGCTCCTTTCCAGCCAGGAGAAATACGCCCGCGTGGCATCCGGCTCGTGCCGCGTGTCCCACAGCGCCGCGTGCAGGTAGAGCAAAACGACCAGCCTCGCGTGCTGCGTGACCAGCGCCGGGCTCGAAAAGCCGGGGCGGATCGCGCTCGTCGGGCTCAGGATCAGCCGGTGCACCGCCCCGCCCTCTCCCAACACCCTTGTCACCCCCGTCGCGTCCCCATCCATCACCTGATCGGTACCGTCGTGGTCGTGGGTATTGAGGGCGAGGCTGCTCTGGCGATGCAGCGCCAAGGCTTCGAAGTTGCGCACGCAGCTTTCCAGTTCCTCGCGGGCGTCGGCGTGGTACTGCTGTTCGAGGGAGGATTCGGAGGCGGGGAAGTACGGCTCGAAGATGGTGGAGCGGTGGTTGGCGAGGTGGATGAGGTCCATCCAGCAGAGGTGGACGTGGAGGGCCGGGTTGGCGGTGAAGGCGCGGAAGCCGCCGCGGAGGGAGATGATGCGGCGGGCGCCTGAGACGTGGGCGAGGGCGGAGGAGGGGGTACCGAAACGGTCCTACACGGAAGCAGAATGGGTTAGGTTGCGTGAGGTGGAGAAGGGAGTGTGCGAGAGGGATGGCGGGCTAGGTACGTACTTCGATGCCGGTAAGGAGCATAATGGTTTGGAGGTTGACATCTGAGGGGCCGAGAGAGCGATTGGAGAGGCGTTGGTCGAGGAGCTGGATAGCGCGGAGAGTATGGTAAATGGCTTCCGGGGAGAGGCGTTGCTCGGCAAGGGAGGCTATGTGGGCGGCAGAGATACCTAGCACGGCGTGGAATGAAGCGGGATCTTGCATGGCTTGGGTGAAGTACGTGGGATAGGGCGAGAACTTTCCGTCGGTGCGGAACTTGTACATCGTGTGGCCGAGGGCGGAAACATCTAGTTGGCTGTAAGCTGAGGGGTTTTGAATGGTGTGGGAAGGAAGATATTACAATGCCTTATGATGGAGTGTTCTCTTGGCGTGCATTGGACGGGATACACGTTGAATGGATCGGCGCTTGTGGTTCCAGGGGCTTGGCGAGGGATCTCTTCGATCCCGTCTTCGTCTTCTGATCTAAATTGTGGCGCAGGCTCACTGACGCTAGAACGCGGTGATGGTGTTTGGAGAGGAGATTGCTGTCGGGAGAAGGCTGACCACGTCGGGACGGACCAAGTGGTCGTGGGACTTGACGGCGGAGGGCTTGCACCTGTCTCTGATCGAGCTTGTGGCGGAAGGCTTTTTGGGGGACCCGCTGGCGAGATGCTTTCATTCAATTTCGACAACCGTCGTTGGAAATTGGAAACATCTTGAAGCCTTCTCCGAGAGCGAAATGATCTCATCACATGTTGGCGGGCCTTTTTGCGAGATTCGGGATCGTCGCCCGAAACGAATTGAAAAGTCTGCTTGGACGCCACGGGCTTCGATTGTATGGGAGGAGACACCGCCGACCTGCCGAAGGGGTGATCTGGCGCAATCCCTGGTCATGATGTCGTTAATGAGAGTGGAGCATTGAGCGGGGAGATATGTAGGCTTAAAAATGTTCGATTCGATGTAGGACAAGCGGGTTCGGTAAAAGGCCCCATACAGCTGCGGCTGTGCGCAGAAACGCGGCAAAATGCATGGCGTCGATTTGAGACAGTTTTACCTCCTGAGCGAGGAGCAACACGAGGGCCAATATTGCCCGGTGACGTAGGAAAGGGATTTGCGATTACTCACTCTCTCTAGTGATCATTTAGCCGCTCCGTAAGCGCGATGGTTAGATCCGCTAGTATCTTGCCACGCGTGGCGTTCTTCAGGTCTCCGACCGAGCAAATGTAGAGAAGGATCAATATGATGAGGATTCAGAACAGTCGCTATCATATTTCTCGTCGCGAGTCACTGCATTTGAAAGAAGAGTAGGATGCAGTGAGACAAGGCAGCAAATCGAAGACCATATATAGAAGGTTTTGACTATCTGGGGAGTTCTTCCAAGACGATGCTAGGACGAATGCATGTCAGTCCGAGAAAAAGCAACGCTGCAGCCTTTGGGAGATTTCGTAGGCATCAGTAGCCGGTGTAGTTCGGCCGGGACCACACACATCGGTGGCTTGAAGCTGTACACGTCGTTGGCGAGGCAAGAATGCATGCCAGATGAGGGAAGCAGACGAAAAGAGTGAGTGCCTGGAGATAAGCGAGCCATAGAGGTCGAGTCGACATGTTGTACAGACAGCTGGCCAAGGGCTTGTGGAGGCTGATCCAATCCCGACTGGGCAGAAGCGATGAGGGGAACGACGCACACCCTATCCTATGAGGCCATCTCAAGCCAATGTCCTTTGGAATCCCCGTCCACGGTTACTTCGACGTACTCTTCTAGAATTAAAAGGAAATACCTTTTCTTCCATGATTCATTCCGTTTGCAGCACTGTTTCCCAGCGTGGTCCTAGTCTCTCGCCCGCCCCCGCACCCTCCACCGCACGATTCCAGACAGCCCTCCCACCAGGTGTGTTCCACGGATCTGCGCAAGGCTCCCTCCTCGGATCGGACTTGCCGACATCCGCTTGGCGAGACGAGCGACGAGACTAGAATATACGTATTGGTTCACATCGGCGCCCTTCTGCATGGGACCAAGGTCTTAGAGGTCGTCTCGACTACCGGCCTTTCGGAAGGTGCTTAGAGATCCGCTTGTCTAAAAATGTATGACTAACGATGGGCATGGGGATTGGATTAAAAGGCGGAGACATGGTATCAGGGAAATGAGGGGCATGTGTAAGGACAAGAAGGTCTTAGGGAAACCGTGCTATAGCGCCTCATAGGTCACAGTGTCACACAGAATCAAACTCACGATTCCACGGCGGCCAGTGTCCAGGTGACCTGTCTACAGTTTAACATTTGATGTTATGAACGCAGTAGCCGAAGGGACCGTGAACTGTGAACCTCATATAAAGGTAGGAAGCCACCCTACCAAAGACCTCGACAGAGATACCGCTGTTAGTCTACAGTGTGGAAAGATCCAGGATACATTGGAAAGCCTATGTCGTACGAAGCTGCGTAATATTTCTGGCCGGACGACCTACGGGTGATCGGAGAGGCTGCTGGTGAAATGGAGTTCGGGGAAAAGATTCTTTGCATTTCTCGAAGTAAAATGGTGGTTTCCCGTCTTTCGTTGGTATTCGTAGGTGAGATCGCGCTTGACACTTGCCACAGGCTTCGACATTCCTGCGTTATAGCAGAGCAAATCTCTTTAGTGTTCAATTTTGACGGTTTCCGACATGTTGCGTGGGGATGCTATCGTAGAGCGAAGGACCCTACTCTCCCGACCCATCGTAGTTGCCATCTGGGAAGCCACCCTTTGTCTTGACGCCGATACCACTCTTCTCTTCAAACACACCGACATGTTTGACTAGCCCTTTGCTCTCAGCGCCATACCTCAGTCTCGCCTTTTCACCAGCAAGAGCTTCCACAATCTCGTCACCTGTCAAGAGACAGCCATGGTCACCAAGCCTGTCGGTTATAGTAGAGAGTAGTTTGGCGGTAGAGAGGTTAGAGTCGTCTCTAACGATGGCTTTGCCAACGTACAGAACAACTGCAACGAGCAAAATGAGTTGTAGAAGCGGAACGCAGAGGAGGACAGCAAGCGCGTAGGGCCACTGAATGGTAAGGGCGACGGGCATATACGGCTGTGAGCCGTGGATCCACCGGCGGGCGGCGGTACCCACTTCGAGCCCGATCTCATATTGGCCAAAAGTACCTTGATTGATGATAGTGTCTGCGGCGGCGAGCGCTGTAGCCGAAAAGAAAGAGATTGAGCTCTGCACCATTTCGACAAGTAGGTTGTTGTCGTCCAAGATATCATAAACGTCTCGAACGAACGGATACCATGGGCTCGAGAGATCGTATTGCCCGAACATGAAAGTGCCACTTCCGCTGGTGTCCGGCTGTGGATATGGAGGATTCACTAAGGTTGTTATGCTTCTGTTTAGTGCAATTGCTGCACCGACGAGCTTTGCAGAGCTGTCTGATAGTTGTTGTACTGCCGAGTATTCAATAGTCGTGTTGCTTATCGGAGAGATCGTGCTTGAACACTTGAAGAAAGAGGGAGGATAAACGGTGTCAGCTATGTAGATGACCTCCGGAGAGGGGACTAATACAAAAACCACGGCACAACGGATGCCACAAGACTGATGGTGTGGAACATCCGCATATATGTACGTTGCGCCAGGAGTCCCATAATATTGACCAACATTGTCGATATGTTGCGTCTGTGTCATGTTCTGGTCATCAAAATAGACAACAGAATTTTCGAAAACATGGTCGATTGTATAATTTGTGCAATGTGCAGCCGTAGAGACCATTCGGTTCGACATCATTGCGGAGCCGTCTAAAAGAGTTGGCGCGTTATCGCTTGGGCTCTGATCAAAAAAGTTGTATCTCCAATTTGAAACGAGACACCCATTACCAAGGCATTCTGCGCCGTGTTTATACATGCCGCGAACACCCGGAAAGCTTCCCCTGTTCGCAAACGATGTCCACGGATTTGTTATCGTGTTAGTTTCGGCATTTCCAAAATAATACAAATTCTGCATCGTTGCCTTACTTGACAAATCAAGCACACTTGTGTTTCCCAGTTTGATATGAGAATCTGGTACTTGGTCTATGGAGTAAGTGAGTCCGAGAAGTGCAATAGCTATTGCTCCCCCAAGGTTAATGATAAGCCAGGCAATGCAAAGGACCTGGGTTAAAGTGGGGAGAAACCAGCGCATTGATTTTCGACAACACGAAATAAACTTCAGCACGGACGTTTGCTCTGCGGCACTCAATATCAGGTCAAATTCCTGCAGGGACCAGAAGGTAGATGCCAGGAGTCGCCAACGGAGCATCTTTGCGTAGCTCCGAAACGACGAAGATATATTGAGTCCAATCAGAATTGGAAGGGCTGTCATCAGAGCATTACAGCCCTGGTGTTCCCTGTCAGTCAGATACCCAGGTTTCTCGTAACGCATCAGTATGATACCGGTCAGGTAACAAAGTACCATCGTTATTACAAGACGCAGACTTCCATTGGCTAGAAGACGTCTTCTCTGACGGTTGCAATTAAACGCCTTAGTAGTGGATTGCAATGGAAAGTGTGGTGGCTTTTGTTGGGGTATTGCATGAGCCGCTGGATCTAAAAGGCCCGTTACAGACACCCAGCGTTTCCAGTGCCGAAAGCCTCCAAAAGATGGCACCCTTGTATTCTTCTCCGCCTTCGCTAGTAGAATATTTCGCTGGCCAGGGGGGTTTTGAGCCCCTCTTTCCATCCTTGCTCTTTCTGCACCATGAACTGCAGGCCATGGGCCATACGAGACGGCCGATACACTTGACTTCTGCGCGGCCCTGGGGTTTGACATTTGACTTTAGAAGAGGGAGCGGAAGCTGAGACTGGTGAGAAAAATGTAATCGAAAGATGTCAACGGGCGTAGGTAACTGCTCGGCCTGGGTGAAAGTTTCAAGAGAGGTTGACGGCGGATCTAATATGGAAGCGTCGTCGATAAAGAGGCAGCATCAGCGGGTCCAACTCTCAAAGGCGAAGCTCTAGAATCGCAATTCCAAGAAAGGTAGTGAACGTTCATTTGTAGTGTAGTGGAAGCCGTTAATGACCGTCGAACGGATGCAGAAGAATGACCCCGTCTCGAGAAATTCGGGTAAAGAGCGCGTGCACAGATGAAGAGGCTAGTAAAGGACTCAGGATCCAGAATTGGCGACCATTGCGTCCCAACAGCAATGCTTCTTGTAGACTTAAGAGGGGGCGAGAAAACAAGCAACAAGAAGTACGCAACGAAGGGAATCTTATACAAATGAAACATCGGCACTGCCAAACTGGTGAATGGACTGTGCTGTCTAGGCGACTAATCGGAGCCTCACCGAACGGCTTAAACATAGCTTTGGAGTCGCCCCTAATTTCCTTGCTCCGTGTCTCGCTGTGTAACACCTCACTTGAGGCCAGCGGCGACGCCAGGCCGGAACCCATGATTGTCATCGACATGTCGTGGCATTAGATTGGCACTCGAGAGAAGATGTTTCTCCGACGCGGGTATTGCAGCCAAGGCAGACCGGCGCGAAGTCACATGACACCGTGCGGAGGATGCGGGGTTGCCTTCTCAGCGCGTTCGCGTTTGACTCGGCGCCGACATAAACCACGATCCGGAATACTAAGGTAGGCTATCCAGCTGCAGGTCTGATCTTTTACGTACGGCCTCGTAAGTAAGTCCCACAACGACGTTTTTTTCTCTTTGAGGTCCGCGAGAAATTGTTCCTTTTTTTCTCCCTAACATCTTCTCCTTCCTCTCATCTGTCCTAGCCCCACTGTCTCCCGCTCCATGCACTTTCGTCGCGCTGTTCCCTACTCCTCACCTTCAATGTCTCTGCGCTCCCAGTCACGATGACAATAAACAACGTCGCCCTCATCGGTGCCTCCGGCCACCTTGGGCCCTTCATCGTCAATGCCCTCCTCTCGGCCTCCCCCAAATTTCACCGCATCACCGTCCTCACCCGCGCATCATCTAAATCGACCTACCCGCCCGCCATCACCGTCGCGAAGCACTCCTCCGATCCCTCAATCTCCGAACTCGTTCCTTTACTAAAAGACCAAGACGCCCTCATAATCTCCTTCGCTGGCGGCAACGTAGACATGCAGATTAAATTAGCCGAAGCAGCGACGCAGGCGGGCGTGAAGAGATTCATACCTGCGGACTTTGGGAGCTGTGACAGCACGAGCGCGCGGGCAAGGGAATGCGTCGACCTCTATAACAAGAAGGTACAAGTCCGGGAGTACCTCATCCGATTATGCTCCTCGCCGGAGGGGAAGGGGATGAGCTGGACGAGTCTGGTGCCTGGACATTTCTTCGACTTTGGGATTACGAGCGGGCTGCTCGGTGTTGATATTAAGAATAAAAAGGCGACGTTGTATGATGGCGGGAACATCAGATTTAGCGCGAGCACGCGGTCCCGGATTGGGGAGGCCGTTGTACAGGTCCTACGGCATGAGGACCTGACGAAGAACAGAAAGCTGTATGTGCAGAGTCTTTGCACGACACAGAAGGAAATTCTGAGTGTCTTGGAAAGGGTTGTCGGGGAGGGATGGAAGACGGACGATGTGGAGAGTTGTAAGTTCATCGAGGAGAAAAGGGAAGAGGCGGACAGGACAGAAGGAGAGGCGAAGGCGGAGGTAATCGAGGAGTTAGTTGGGGTGTTGGGCATTATTGAGGCGGACTGGAGAGGGAGGGAGGAATTTGCGAATAAGATATTAGGGTTGGGAGATCAAGATTTAGAAGAGACCGTAAGGGCCGCGATTGAGGGAAGATAGACGAGATATAGATCTTGATAGAAACATACAGATAAATAACAAATGGGACGACGCAATATGGACTGCTCCGAGATGAATGCCCACATAGAACAAATTTGCGACTGGGAGCCCGTTCGACACGTCAATCATATTTTGACGGTCAACTCCGCAAGGCGTCATACCCCTTCAAAGCAACGATTTTTGCGGTCTGGCATTGAAGTTGCAGATGGCGCTCAACGCCCTCGTGTCAGAAGAAAATACTTGTGAGAAAACGACGTGGCCATGAGTATCTATTGTCAGAAGTCAAAGGCAGCTTCCCTCCGTCACCGATAAGCGGCCTTCCCACTTTGTACACGCCTTTTCAAGCTATCGTTCCCGGCATCTCCAACCCCTTCACCATCTTGTCAACTTTCTTCTTCTCCTCCACCGCCTTCTCCACCGCATACTTACAGACCTCCACAAGATGTTCCTTTTCCTCGGTCCACCCCGCCGATATCCTAATCATCCTCTCGTTCAGCCCGTACTTCTCCACCTTGTCTAGGTCCTTGCCTAGAATCATTTTTACATAGGCGAGGCCGAGCGTGACTTGAGCGCCTAAATGCGGACCTATATGCACATGTAGGTTGTCGTAGAAGGCACGCGTCGTTTCGACGCTCTCGAATTCGACAGACATCAGGCATCCGTAGCCGGGATTTGGGAGTTCCGGGGTTGGAGGACGGAGGTACGCATCGTAGTTCGCGCGCGAAGGAAGGTGCTTAGGGTAGTGGATGACTGTGACTGGGTTCGATGGGTCCTGAGCGCAGGTGTGCAAGTAATCCGCCATGGCTTCAGCGTTAGCATTTAGGCGGATACTGCGAGGGAGGAAGTCTCTGCTATTTTGCTCAAGAATGGCGGCGTCGTGGGAGTGGACGGTGGGTTTGAAGTAGGTGTTGAAGAGAGACTTGAAGAATGAGTAGAATGGGGAATTTGTGTTTAGGGCGAGTGAGCCGCCCATGACGTCGGAGCGGCCGCTGAACGATTTTGTAATGCTGGTCCAGACTATGTCTGCACCGGCGGCGAGGACGTCGACGTTGGCGAAGGAGGAGATGGTGTCGTCGACAATGAGGGGGAAGGAATATTTGGTGGCAAGGGCACGGAGGCGAGCGAGGTCCGGGGTGAGGAGTAGCGGGTTGGAGGGGAATTCAGTCCAGAGCGCTTGAATATGTCGGCCCTCAGAATGTTCACTGGATAGGAAAGATTCGAGTTCGCTGAGGTCTGAGGGGTCGCCCCGGGGAACAAGCTTGTAACCTGGTGCGAAAAACTCAAAGTTGTCGAAGGTGGAATGGAAAGGGAAGCCGACTTGGATAGATGTGCCTTTTCGGGTCTCATTGAGCCAGGAATGAAGGTAGTACATGGCGGACATGCCGGTGTTGAAGAGGTAGATATCGTCTGGAGAGACCATGGTATCACGCGAAGGCCCAACAGGGTTTCTTTCTAGGAATTCGGCGATTCGACTGCGGACCAGTGCGTCCGAAGGACCTTCTTCGAATTTTGGAGCAGGATCATCCGCCGTGATCTCGCGCAGTAAGTCGAGGTGTTTGAGAGACTCTTCTGCCCACCGTGTGGAAATGCCTGCTCCTGGATGACTCCAGAACTCCATCACGGAGGGTGCCTTTTCAGCGGGGAAAAATACTGCGTACATTCTTAAATCAATGTCAAAGATTCGAACAATGATCTCGTCAGGAGTCAACTGTTTCTCTAGCCGATCCTGGGAAGTTGCAAAGCTTTTACAACCTTCAGCAGCCTCTCGTGTTGCGAACAACAGGCATGCTTGGCCCTCCTTACCAAAACGCTCTGCGATAGCCAAAGTGAGCTGTAATCATGTTAACAGTAACTCTTCTCTAATCCAGCGGAGCACGGACAGTCTTTGCATGGCCAGTCGGCATAAAGCGGGGGTAGATATGCACTATCTTCTGAAAAATCTCGGGCTTGCGATCTAGGATATCAAGACCGGCGCTCCATGTTGGAAGGTGTGTTGTAATTGTGTGGGGGCACGTAGGAGGCGCCCCATAACCGACCTCTGTCTGGATTGGCTGAACTTTTGCTGCCATTCTGAAAGGTTTAAAGCAAGAATTTGAAGATGGAGGTCAGAATTAGTGAGTCAATGCGCAGCTATTCAGTATTTCTGTTTCTGCAGCCAGTATCTTCTTGGTGAACAGAATGAAATGTGTTTGTAGAGGGTGCCGCGTCAGGCCAGATCAAAATCGGAAGACAGTTACCGTCCCTTATATGTCACAATCGACCCCACAAGGTCAAAATCGGTCCCTAGAAAGACGGTCGCTTCTGACGGTGTGGAGAATACAACCTTGTGGAAAACATGTCCTATTGGAGCAAGAGGAGGAGGAAGGGAAGGAGGAAGACAGTTTAAATCCACGGCTAACGTGAGCATTTTTAGCATCTTGACCGATGTGGCAACTATGGTGTCTTGGCAGGGCAAGCAGCATGGTCTCCAGGTGTATCAGTCAGGATTTCTAAGACCGCGCACTTACCACGGTGCAGCTGACGCCGCACTTCATTTCGCCCCTCAAGACAGTCTGCGGCGCTTTCTTGAACGGATTCATCAAAGTGTAGACTTCAAGACACGTTGCAGGAATTGCCAATTGAGAATTAGGTCTTTCAGTGGATGCTGACTACGCCAACCACTATCGGGTGCCGTGCTGAGGTGGCGCAAACAAGTTTGAGTTGTCTAGGACCAGATTTCAACTGTTTGGGGGTCTTCTTGGCAACAGGATGATGAGAATAGAAAAGTCGATTGTTTTCGGAGAAGTCATGCTGTAAAAGGTAGGTTTATTATTCACGATTTGAAAGGATGCAACTCGATAGGGACGAGGGGGCGTCAGAGCAGTTGTTGTGGAGGCAAAGTCATGGCGGGGCCAGAGGACGATCACTTTATCGAGCGGACGCCTACGCTTAGATCATTGTTCCCGCCCGGTGTCACTTTGACCAACGTAGACTTCTCCCGCTATTTACGCCTTCACTCTGATTTGAAGACGGACAAGTACTTGTACTTGAAAAATCTGGCAAGGCTGTACGCTGATTCGCCATGTCGCTGTCTGCTGTCGCGCTCCCCTGTTCCTCATGCGTTGGAATCCCCGGACTGGGCCAAACCGAAAGAGGCTTTTACGTAGCTTTTGCTTGCGGTCTCTTTACTTCTGACGTACAAGAAAACGGATAGTCCAACGAGGCTGAAGTCTTTATGAGGCGATAATGCTGGTCGGTATCGATGCGGTGCATATCATTTTGCGCTTTCCCAACCAGCTTTATTGAAAGCCTGGTGCGGTGAGTAGGTATGCATGTTGCATACATCAAGCATTTTCCCTGTTCCTTGAGTTTTTCGACCGTGCACAAGGAATATGAAGACCTTCTTAGTTCTGTTGCTTCTCGGACTTCCAGTTTTTGGGTTGCGCTATTGGGTGGATCAAAGTTGTAAGAATGCACCACAAAATTCATTCGAAGCAGGTCTGGCCGGTGCGAGATCTATTGCGAGAAGCGCGTTGAGAAGACTACGGAACCAAAGAGACGACTATCAAGCCGAAGTACTGTTTGGTCCCAAGGTCTATCCAGTATCGGAACTGACAATACTAGATATTCAAAACGATTTTCAAAACTAGCAGAACTGACAACTATTGGGACCCTGCCGGGCACGTTGAGCGTCAGTTGAAGCTCCTGGAATTTTTTCTTGACGTTGCGCTGAACATCTGCAAGGCATTTTAAGCACCTTTCTCGTCCTTGATTACACGCCAATGCGACAAATGGCGAACTATCGCTACTATTGTGACAATGATCCACAGGACCAGGCTGGTCGATCCAGATGGACGCTGCGTCGAGATCCTAAGGCTTCACAACGACCACACAACTACGTTCCACAGAGAAATCGACCTAATAGACCTCCGGGCTCGCGTGAAACTCTGAGATCGGTTCAGGAGTGGCAGGATAAGTCTAATGGACTTCTCATGGGCTGGAGCACTCCAGGCTGCGGCGATGCACCGGACGGCAGGTCAGCTTTCACGTATACTAGGACCGTTCCAAGTCTATATCTTGGTCTCTCTACAAGAGCTACAACGACTGTGTGTGAACCCTGCTTTCCCTCCCCTTCGGGATGATGCTAGACTAACCTTTTCCACAGATCTGCAACAGACAGCTTAACGGAAAAATCAACTCCTTCAAGGACATCCCCAATGATGGAGACTTAGCCCAGGCTGTCATCCGTCCCGATTATGCTGGCCGTATCCAAAACACAGTCGAAGCTTTGAACTCCATGACAGCATTTGTCATTCTTCATGAGGTTCTTCACCCGATAACTCCCAGATTAGACCATCTTACTAAAAAGTGGCTTATTAGTTTTGCCGTCTACCTCCATGGCTGCGTAAGCTTCCCTTGTATCCATCGCCTGTCCATCTCAAACGCACCAAGTTCCCCTGTGTTTGCTGGATCGGGTTCTCTAAAGACGCTTGACTGACAATCTCTTTCTGCAGTCATTGATGCCACTTTATACAATCGTCACGGACAATCAGAAACAGAACGTTTTCGGCCAGCTTACAGCTGGAAGGATGTGCAAGACATATCGGACACTAGGAGGGCCAAAGCCAACGTCAATAGTGTGGTATACTATGCTATGTTTGCTAAACTCGCCGATCGCGGCTTCCGACTTGCGCCGCCGAATACACCAAGTAGATACAGCGGGGAATTAGTTATGGCTGAGTCACAAGATGTCCCGACGCGTAGAAGCGGGTAAGCTAAGAGGAAGGAGGGAGTGTGAGATAGGAGCTCACAGTCTTGATGTATATCAGGAGTCTGTGCATCTTTAGTAGCCAGGAGGGATCGTTGGATGTCTTACGGCCACAGCATCTTTGTCAACGGCGTCTTGAAATTTCCGTAGAGACTATAGATTAATTCTCAATCCAACAACAAGCTGAACCGTACATATCCTCCACCCTCTTTTGTGAATTCCACTCACTCATCCATCTTGCGAGTGGTGACCACCAAATGACCCGCATACCTCCGTATTATTTGTGCACAAATGTTCGGCCGATTTTATGCATTCCGGTTCCGAGATTGACCCGCAACTAAGGTGAGGGATTGTGGGCTCAATCTCCCGGCACTTTACTCCCTGAGCTTCCGGATGCCATGATTGCTCCCAGGACGCCCACTGACCCGCCATCTTCTTCAGAAAAGTGGGAATGGCAATGGGGATCGTCAATATCGTTATTAAAAGTCCTCACTATTTCCAAGCTTGTTTTCCGCGTCGATCACGAAGCCCCACATTCACCATTTCGTAAATTTCGTATATGTTGACTTGGACTTCTTTAAGTGTCATAGACCGAGGCATCTGAGTCTTCTTGAGAAGAAACGCGGCGCAGGCCGAGGTGCCACATATGGAATTCTTGAGTGCCCAGCACGGACACCCTGCATGATCATGGTTCTCTAAGGCCTTGCCTAGTGACTGGTGGACATACAAACAGCCACCAAGTATTAAAGGTGGCGACGAGTCTCTTCAAGGTAAGTCTTTTCAGAGGGTAGGTTCTAAACCAAGCCCTCTTGCGTGATCGGAGAGACAGTACAATGTCTTTCATACATTATTTGTCTCTGGTCATTCTGGTATCGATGCAAGTAACCTCATACAGATACACACCAGTTACCAGAGGCACCAGGGATGCCAGCCAGACATGCCAGCAGATCAGCGCATCCATCTCAAACGACAGTGCCGTGATCTATGCATGTAAGTTACCAAATTCAACAGCGCAGTTTATTCAATACTCGAGGGTATATCTGATGTATATCGACGGCGCAGTGGATCTGCGTTTCGCATCTGACATTCACCATTGGTACAACTCGTCCACTCAGCTTCCAGCATGCGTTGTCGAAGTTGGTTCCGTCAACGATACCGCCACGGTAGTACGTATTTGCGATGAATAAATCTCTAGCAAAGCTGATCCTATAATCCCTTTCATAGGTGAAGATTGTTGGCGACACCCAAACACCGTTTGCTATAAAGTCCGGCGGACATGCGTCAAATCCAGGGTTTTCGAGTACGACTGGCGTCCATATCTCGTTTGCTCGCATGACACAGGTGCAACTATCTGCTGATAAGTTATCTGTTGAGATTGGTATGGGTTTGGTGAGCTTGAAGCCTTTGATTGCGTTGCCTTCTCACAAGATTTCTGACTGCCTCTAAGTCGTGGGCCGATGTATACAATGAATTGGAAGGTACAGGCGTGAATGTTGTTGGAGGCCGTGTAAAAGGGCCGGGCGTTGGGGGATTTACTCTAGGCGGCGGTTATTCTTGGTAAGCTGATATCTTTCCAATTATTACAGGCTCATCTAGGCTCTCACGGTGGTCTCCAACTATTGCAGTGCATCTTCTCTGCTAACCTCAGATACCAGGAAAACGAATCAGTATGGTACGTTGACGTTGATATGGCTGTAGAGACTTTTTCACTGAAATTCTCTCCAGGACTTACCGCCGATAGTGTCAAAAGCTTCAACATAGTTCTACCGGTTAGACTTCTAGAATTTGGATCATGTTCGTATCCATACTGATAGTCTCATCTCAGGATGGACAAATCACAAAGGTCGACTCCTCTCAGCCTGATCTCTTTTTCGCACTCAAGGGTGGCTTGAATCGCTTCGGTGTCGTCACATCTGCAGAATACTATACCAACGAGCAACCTCCGCAAGTTTATGTGAGGACTTCACGCCCTGATTATGTGCTCAAGTAGCTGATTCAGAGGATAATGCATGCAACAGGCAGGAATATCTCTCTACGGCACCACTGACGTTCCTGGTGTGCTGAACGCGACTGCCGAATTCCTTGACTCAAATACCGATCCCAAAGCCCAAATCATCACTACGCTGTCTGGAGCCGCAACGGGAACTACTGCTTTGGTACTCTTCTTCTATGACGGACCGACTCGACCGCCAAGTTTTGCTTCCTTCGACGAGTTCATACCAATCATTAACACAGTCTCAACTCAATCGTTTTCAAGCTTCGTTTCTTCAGTCGACTCGACAATACAGCAGAACAACCGTGGGACGTTCAATACCTTATCGACAAGTGACTTGACGTCGGCTTTCTTGGCTGCGGTACAGAACGAGACTGATGTACAAATCTTTCCTAGTTTCTATTCTCTGTGTATTGTGCGTGCATTAACTTACTACTAGTACTACGGAACAATCATGGCACTGCATAGCGGCACGAGCATCAGCTACGATATCGAACCATTCTTGTCGACCTACGGACAAAAGGCAACTGACTGCGCATTCCCTCATTCAGACTCCCCACTACCTGTAAGTGCATTTTCTTATATGCCTATCTGTTCGCGGTCTTTAGATCTTCCCATCCGACACCTCTATACGACAACTCAAGCCGCCGCATGCTCCATTATTGATTCACAAACTTCTTTTGGGACTTGTGAATCTGACATTTCCCGCAGCTCAACCTCTACTTTGCCTGGAACCTCCCCACAGACGATGACTTCTGGTACGCCGCCATGCGCCAATCAGTGCAAACACTCAAAGATGTCGCCATCGCAGAAGGGATCTACAAGTCGGATTTTACGGCTTATCCGAATTACGCCATCTCTGGTACGACGGCCGAGGAGCTCTATGGAGAAGCAAATGCGGCGAGGCTGAGGTCGATCAAGGCGACCATTGATCCGAACGGGGTTATGGAATTGGCTGGAGGATTCAGTATCTAGCAAATGCCATTGCGGAGCGAAAGAGGTGGCTTATCAAACGGTACGAGCAGCCACTTGTAAGAAGGGCAGGAGCTCAGGGAGCGTCAAAAACCTTCCAGACGGTGCTACGTCCGCTTTACATGGTCTGATTTCCTATCAACTACGCTAGACCTTGAGCTAGCCTCTAATCAAGAGCCGCGTATCCACGGAAAAAGTTTTGACATCTCATTCCACACTCCTCGATCCTACCCTAGACACCCCAACCCCCCTTCTCTGTCCCCTTCCCAGCAGCAACAACAACCCACCCCTCAAACCGTATCCCCCCAACCCCCGCCCGCTCCCGCCGTAAACTCCAGTGATGACAATCCGCACCCTTGGACATTTGCCGCGACCTGCGAAAATCACAATTTCGTACGCTTGTTAGACATGCTACCAACTCATAAATTCCTAAGGCGAAACGATCGAGTGCTCCTGCACACATGGAGGAGCCGCGAATAAGGGAACAAACTGGTCCTATGCATTAGTCAAAGTTTGTCCTACGAGCACACCATAAGACCATTGCTGCTACACAATGCCATTTAGAAACTGCTATCATTGCACAAGAAATTCCCACTATGCTCTGGGACACTACAAGGCCTTTAATCTCGGTCCCCCATCCTAAGTCATAGCCGGGATATTGATAGATTGAATGGTCCACACTTTCCCCCCCTGGCTCGAGCTCAGTCCCGAATAGGTTGCGCCTTGGGCCGAGGCGATCGTGCTTCCAAATTTTGTGTCCGCTGATGCCAGGGTTATGACCGTGTTCGTGTATTGTTGTGGCGCGATGGTGCCGGTGCAGCTGCTGTCGCATTCGGTGCCTGTTCCCCATCTGCCACGAATATCCATATTAGTATGTACCGAAAAGTGAAACGTAGAGGAAGAATTACCCCCGCATGTACGGCCCGGAGGCGTACGAAAATGTCGACAGTGAAGCGCCGGTTTGCGCATTGGTCACCGTCTGTGTCCATGTCTGTCCGTCGCTTTCCAGATTATACACAATCTTAACATGCGTATTGCCGCTGACCGGACTGGCTGGGCCGTCCTTTTGGCCGAAGCTTCCAAATAAGCTGGCTCTAACACACCATTGGCCGGTGGTAGCGCCACACCAGGAGTTGTCGGGCCAGGATTCGAGAGTTGTTTGGACAAGGTCTCCTGTGCCGTTGGACATGCCGGGCCAGAGGAAAAGTTCGCCGGCTTGGGTGGAGGGAGCAGTACCGGGGATGATGGTTGTGACGGCGTTGATGATTGTGGAGGTTGTTGGGCCAAGGGAGACGGAGCCGCCCCAAGTGTCGGCGCGTTTGGTTTGGCGGAAGGAAGGGAGGGAGATGGAGTAGGAAAAGGAGAGGAGGGGAAGGAGGAGCTGGACGAAAGGACGCATGGTGAAATGTTTGGATCGTAGAAGAAACTCAGGAAGCCAGTGAAGTATAGAAAAGTCAGAAAAATTTGTTTGTACTTTCAAGATTCAGAGACTGGAACGAGGCGATCTTGGATCAAATTAGTACCGTCAGACAAAGGAGCTATATATTCGTCCTACCTATCGAAAGAGGCCTTGCCATAGAGCATGGATTCAACCCTAGCGCGGAAGATTACATCCGTACCGGTTTCCACCACTGGCCCAGGGGCGCGGCAGAGTAAAGCCATTTAGAGGGAGATTATTTCGACCTCAAAGCTCCGTGATTATTGCGGGGTGTTTTAATCATATCGAAACGAGGGAAACGGGAAAGTCGCCTGTTTCAGTCAAATCGCCCCTCCGGCCCCGCAGTGGAGGGAAGAGGAAGATTGTCCGTCGGCGCAGTCTCTGAATAACAGGACACATCACAAACTTGAAGGGACTAAGTGTGTGGGAGAATTTCATCGCGTCGCCCTGACTGCTGCTCCTAGCTGGTGACAACATGCTCCATTCGAAGGTCATGAAGAAAGCGACGAGCAGAGGAATGTGGTAGGCTCCAGACAAAGCGGGATGTTCTACGTATGTTCCGGATCCATAGACAACGCGTTGGACATGAGAAGTACATTGTGCATTGATGTAATTGTTTGCGAAAGGGTGCCGTGGAAGATCGTGGTTTGTCGTCGGTCTCGGTACAAGTGGAGGCAACTGACCGTCTGGTTGAACCAAGAAATATCAGAAGTGAGGACCATGCTGTCAAAGAGAAATCTGACAACGAATTGAGCGGATGTCCTCACGTCGCCAGAACGTCTTGTAAAGATACACACAGTGAGCTCAAGGTGGAATGTGCCAGCAATGGGAGAAGCTCGTTATCGGCCCGCAGAGGTCCGAGAGCTACTCGGGCTTATCGTCACGGCGCGCCTAACGCGTCCAGCCTCGCGTTTGGTGGATGCATCACAGCACTAATGCTGCCTGGGGAACCTCAGAGCCTTTCCCATCACCTCACCTGCTTTTCACCTATCGCACTCTTTGCCCGGTGCTCCAGAGATGACTGACCCTTCGGTAGTGTGTCTATTCTTCCTCCAGTACCTCCCGTTTTTTTCGTGTCAAGTGTGCCTGTATTAGGTGATGTGGTTGGTATTTCAAGGTCCAAATGCTCTTGCTACAGCGAGAACGACAAATTGTGGGAAGCATATGGACAGGGACTCTTGAGGCGACGACTTGCTGGCTAAGGGGCTATATCCGGATCATTCCATGGCAAAAGTACCCGAGTACCCTCGTCCGGTGTCTCCGATTCATTACGAACCTATCCAGCCGTTACCACACCAAATCTACCTCGATGAAAGCTCTTCGTCTGAAGATGAGGACCGACGACAAGCGAAGAGAAGACGGATCGAGCGGATTGGACAGCAATACCTCAGAGGATATCCCATTATTATATCTACGGCAAGCCTGAGAGGGCCGCTAAGGAACGAATGGCAAAATCCGTGGGCAAAGGAAAAGAGAAAGAAGACGATAAAACAGAAAGATGTGATACAGCAACGGCAGAAAGAAGTCCCAGAGACAGTACAAAAACTAGAGGTCAACCAAACTACGACTTCGAGTCGAAATCGGGAGAAGGAAAGTTGGAATGCAGGAAACAACAAGGCTGAAATTGGAGGGCTACCTGTTGCAGACACTGTCGGGAACAGGGCTGAAAACCTCGAACATCCAAGTACCCCGACAACACTTCACAATTTGATCGAAGATGACCCGTTCAGGACTAATTCCGCACAAAAGTCCAAAACAAAGGTTGAAGATTGGCTGAGAAGAGATAATGGCGTCATGCGTCCACGGAATATCACAGACAATGAAGGCCTTCAATCCCCGACCGCACGGTTCACGGCAATAAATGCTCGCAAGCTCGAGGCGAATGGCAATTTAAGGCCTGAAGAGCGTGATCTCCGGGTTCATCTTCGCCGCACAGCATATCCTGAAAAGTATCGCTCCAGTCATAGCGTATCTTCTGGAGAGCACAGCGTCGATCGAGGGGAGATTCTTACGGCAGCGAATGCTCTGTCAGCAAATCGATCCAAAGATACAAAGAAATGGAGAAAAAGAGATGACAATGTTGCTGTCGTGATCAAGCCGCTGCAATCTTCTACAGCACGAGATCACAAGGCCCAAGAGCCGCCTCCCACGAGCAATGCTTCAAAACCCGGCAATGGCCCTCCTCCGCCCGAAAAAGAAAAATCCAGGGCCTTTCTTTCACGACGTTTTCCGCATGTTGTACGTCCCTCTACCAATCTACCGGATTTCGAGTATCGACTGGTGAAGCAGCACGAGAAAAATTCTGAGCGCGCCACAAGCCTAGACAATGCACAAAACATCAACACTATGCCCAGACAATTTACATTGGATGATCGGCAGTTGGCTTCAGCTGATAACAAACGTGAGAACCACTCTCCTAGTCACGATGGCAGAGGATCTGAGCAAAAAGCGCAAAATCTCGACCGTGTCATGGAGAAGAAAGGGGCTATAGCTGTGGTAACTTCGAGGACCGATTCAGGTGGACAAACAGCAAGGTCAATTTCTCCTGTGACGGACAAGACTGCTCTTTCGAAACCTCCATCGAAGGTATCCCATCTCTCCAAAACCGAGGATACTCGCAAAATGCCCCCTCCACCGCCTTCCCTTACCACAGAGACTTCCAACAAGACAGACACGACGGTGACGGGCCATTTGCCGTCTGCTCAAGTCCTGCCACAGCCCCAAAACCCTGTCCTAGTCCCGTCCCTGCCTTCTACGAACCTTGACATTGGAGATAAGATCAGTGCCGAAGAGGGAAATGGCGACGATGAGCGCGTCGAAGACTCTATTGTCTTCTTGTCCACTCAAGCCGCGGTAGCCAGGGCCCAAGAAAGAATGCAAGGGGCAATTGACACGGCTGAAGTGAAGCAAGGTACGTCAACACGAGTTGACGACAGGCACGGGTCAAAACTACCACCCCCTGGGAAAGAAATCATCCCTCCACATAACGTTGATATGTCACAAGACCAAGCTCAGACTACCAGAAAGGGTGAGAATGAACGTGATATCCAGGCGATGCTGGATGCTGTTACACCTTTTGGGTTCAGCGCGGCAGAAAAGACGCTGACGAAGTCGGCTAATTCTTCTAGAGCAGCGGCGGCTACTACTTCAAAGTCTCGGTCCGAGAGGACGAAAAAAGAAAAAACTTCTTTCGCACTTGACATGCAGAACTCTAGCTGGTCCTCGGAAAGTTCGCTTAAAAGCCTAATGAAAGTCCAGAAAGGGAAGGCAGCTGAAGAGGGTATCTCCAAGGGGAATGCACATACTGCAGATCCCAGGAATCCGGAAGACGAGACGCCGCATTATCATAGTCCTGGTCCTGGTATGGATACTTCGATAGAAGGTGTTCATGCAGAGATGTCACACAACGCAGAATTGAGATCTCTAGCGCCAACGGCTTCCGCTCTCCCCTGCACTTTTCCTGCAGGGACAACCTCCCTCTCGTCTGGGCAGCAGCAGGACGCGCAGCAGCGAACGCCGATGGCGAACATGTTCACTTTTAGTGAGGAGTCCAATGTAGACAGTCAAGGGTTCGATCTGGATGCCGCTATGGCCGATGTTGGGAGCTTTCTGGCTAACTGGGACGCGGAAAAGGAGTCCAGGGGCCTTACGTCGTCGTCTGCAAGGGACGAGAGCAAACGCAAGGGAAGCGACGATGGGCAAATACGGGGAGGCGCCTCGAATGGCTGAGGCTCGAGTGGATGGCGATCTGATTTGTCTAGACTTGGCGGCTGTTCCGAATCCGGGGGGTGGGTGTGCTTTCCACGAGTCTGGGAAGGCGCCAGATGCCGGATCGGTGCGGGTGGCGCTTTCCTGTCTTGGCTTCTACTGTCCCGAAGAGGAATTGATAATTTCCACCGAAAATTTCACTTTTCCTTCACGGCTCTTGTAGCTTCACCCTTTCATCTCTCTCGACTCGCTGATCTTCTTGTCGAGAACCTCGCCGAGACCCAAGCGCGGCAAAGATTTGCAAAAATACGAGTATCGACCAGAAGCCGTGGGACGCCCAACGCCAAAAACGGACTTGGAGCACATTTGCCGAAAGCTCTCAGTATCAACTTTGGGGGGTGGAATAAGCAGATCCGGGAATCACTGGAATTTTCAGGGGCAGCCTCCCGGAAGAGGACGAGAGAATTGCCCCTCGAGTTGCTTTCGCGGGAAGAGTATCTTGGATACCAGAGCATTCTGCGAGAAGAGCAGAACAGATAATTAGCGAGCATTCCCTGTCACGCAGAATGGACGAGTCTGCTACATGTATGGTTGCTACATGGAGGTTCCAGTAGAGTGGTCGGTGGGACCAACGGAGATAACGAGCATAGGGGTTACAATATTTTTTGGGCCACGTGGGAATAGCTAATGCTGTGCCGAGAAAATAGCGCTGAGAAGCTCAATTTGCTCTGGCAACGACATCCTCTTCCTGCTCCTCCTGCTCCTCCCGCAAGGTCGTCCCGACCATAAACAACCGAGGTCCTCGACCGTAAGCTTTGGAACTGAACACCGTAATCTATCATGGCGGTCAACGATTTAAACGAGGCGACCACGAGACCCAGTGGCTTCAATAGCAGCCCAGGCTTGGATGCAAGATATAGCTGCCAAATGCAGGCGGCTACATCAAAACCTCCGCAGCCCTGCAGAATGCCGATAACGATCGTGCAGTGGCTATTTACAGAACGACACGAGGGTCAGGGTCGGGTCGATTACTGGGCCCGGGCGCGCAAATACGAGGCCCGGTGGTTCGGAGGCCCCCTGTCAATCAAACCATTACAACGCCGGTCCTTGGCGTCAGCCTCCGACTTCACTCCATCCAGCCGGGCCAACAGGGGGTTCTGCCAATTGAGATCTGGCCTAGATCGACATCCGAAAACGCGGCCCGAGAAGTCTTGGTTCCTTTCTCCCACAATGATCCAGGCGGCAAGCCTCGAAGAGTTGTCAGTCGAGCTCCTTACAGCCCTTTGCCCCCTCGGAACTAAAAGGTCCCAAGCCAGGTGGTGTGGCGCGGCACGGAAGGGATCAGCAGTGCAATATGCATGCAGCACCTCAGGTGATATGGCAAGATGTCTCAAAGCCACAATCTGTACCTGGACCCTCGACTGTCGAGCTGATCAAACTTTGTTTGAAGGAACTGCCTTCCTTGGAGGAGGGAAGGTCAAGCCCTAGCTCCAGCTGTCATATCCCCTTAACGATGAATCACAACATCTGAACTTGGGAGGAACATCTGCGTGAAATTCAACGAGAGTCCGCAATGGCAAAAACCCGCACATTCCCAATCGCTTGGAGCTAGAAAGAGCATGCTGGATGCTACGCAAATCAGGAAGCACCTGGTTTTGAATAGGATCACGGCATGGAATGGAGTCACATCGGGAGTTTCTTATCCTGCCCTGCAGATAAGCCGAGATCAGGAGCACAGGTGGATGCCAACCCTAGTCATTTCGCCAGACAGAATTATCGATTCTGCACCCGCGATGGGAGCCTATAGAAATGCAAATGTGTTTTCAAATGCAAAAGGCTGTCACCACCCACGGAACCGCGTGGGAGAATTCCGCCATCTTAGAAGGATGTCCCCGGCGACAACGCGCTACCGCCCTTAGCCTTATGCACGATAAACGAATAGTGCTCCTGTCACTAGCAGGGATTAGAAGCTCCTACCAAAAAGCGCAGACTTTTTTCGACAGCCTTTCCGAGCCTCCTTTCTGGCTCATTAAATGAAGGCTACAGCTTACAGAAGTTTAATATTCCACTATGGTCGGCCCAGACTTCGAGCTTCACGCTCTTTTGATCCTAGTGTGGGACTGGGGTCATTGTCCCCTAACCTTGTGAACCCTTATGGACGCGATATGCCGCCATCCGCGTTCCCTTCTTGGTGTCTTATTTGCCAGATCTGGACTTTTTCCAAGGGCCGGACGCTTCCAGATGCAGTGGATAGTTCAATCTGGAGAGCGTGATTGCAGATGCTAGCCTCAGGTGGCTTGCGTCTACTAGGGTTCGTACCATGCTTTTGTCACCAAGTGGCACTTGTTTTCATTTGTATCCCTGCTGTTGGCCATGCTGTGCTGTGTTTCTTAAAGTCTTCACTGCCCTTGTTTCATCGTCTTTGGTGCTGACTAGTAATCCTCTGTCTTTCGTTCTTGTCCTTGAGGCTCCCTGCGGTGGAGCTGAGGCACGACGCTCGTTATGCTGTTTCGTTCCCTTATGGCCGCCACATTGGCTGGCCTCGTTGGAGTTTGTTATGGAGTGGGTCCCACGGACGAATATCGAGACGCCGATCTTGCACAGTCGAGTTATCTCACAAATCACAAAATGGATCCCGCGGTCGTTGACAGTGTCCAATTTGGTCAACTGTGGAAAGTACCATTCCATGCGCAAGAGCAGGTATATCAGTCACTATTACCTTACGCATCTGAATTACTTTGAATGGCTTACAATGGGCAACAGTTCTACGCTAAACCATTAACATATACGCCTCTAGCAGGAGGTAACCAGCTACTTTTTCTCGCCTCATCCCAGAACTACATCTATACGTTGGATGCGAAATATGGAACGGCAATCAACTCGAGACAAGTTCACACTCCTTTTCTCCAATCTGATATCGGCTGTACGGACATTCCAAACTTTATTGGTATCATTGGAACCCCGACTATCGATCCAGCAACCGACATTGTCTATTTCTTCTCCAAGACATACATTCCAAATTATCGATATGCGGGCAACACTGGGACTTACAACGGCGTCTACTATTTCCACGGTGTTGATATCAACACCCTGCAGGATGTGCCGGGTTATCCAATTCTTATTGATGGGCTGCCAGCAGACAATGACCCTGAAAAAGTTTTCATCGGAGGCATCATTCTCCAACGTCCTTCCTTGACTCAAATTGGAAACATGGTTTATGGTGGCTTTGGTGGCCATTGTGATTTATTCAACTACACTGGTCTCGTTGTTGGCGTCGACATTACCCAGAAGAAGGCCACCACTTCGTATTCCATGATGGCCGGGCCCCTCGCACCCCAAGGCAATCAATGGGATGTGAATGGCAGTGGTGGACAAGCTGGTATTTGGATGAGTGGAATGGGCTTGTCTTCTGACGGACAGCGAATTTTCATGGTTACAGGCAATGGTGCTGCCCATCAGAACCAAGGCACCCCAGCATCTGGGACGGTTCTTTGTCAAACATTGGGTGAAGCCTGTGTTGATTTGGCTGTCACTGAAGGAGGGAAGCTTGCCTTTTCGGATTATTTCCAGCCGTACGATTACCAAAACATGGACGGTGGTGACCAAGATTTCGGCTCTGGAGGTATCTCATTGCTCGACCCGACAGTATTCAAAGGGACCGGGGTCGCTCGTATTGGTGTCACTTCGGGCAAAAATGGAAAGATCTATATTTTGAATGCGGACAATCTCGGTGGTTACAGGCTTGGCTCAGGCCAAACTGACGGCATCATACAAACAATCACAACCAACAAAGCAGTCTTCGGCGGGGTCGGCTCTTACCCTGGTGAAGGTGGATATATCTACTCAACTCCAGTTGGCTATCCTACGTATGTCTACAAACTTGGCTTCACCGCTGGTGGCGTTCCTTCATTTGCCTTAGCAGGTCAAACTCCTCAAACTTCTGCCGGCAGAGTTGGTGTTGGCATTCCTACAATTACTTCCCTGAATGGACAGCCAGGCACAGCAATTCTGTGGATGACAGATCCCGATGCCGGTCTTCGGGCTTGGTATGCCGTTCCCGATCAACAAGGCGTTCTAAAATCCATCAAAATGCCACAAGTCAATGGCATCAACAAATTCCAGAGACCTGGTTTTGGCGACACGCGGCTTTATGTCACTGATGCAAATGGTGTCCTCTACTGTTTGGGTTCTCCTGTTAATCTCCCCCTCAATTGTACCTCGCCCGTCGACTTTGGGAAAGTAGCCTTGGGTACAAAGGCATACTCATCAATCAATTGTACGGCTCTCATTGCAATCACCTCGGTGGATAAAATGACGGTGGGCGACGCACGCTTCGAAGTTAGTGATGCTACCTTGCCAAAGGGGCCTTTGAAAGCCGGGGCTACATTTAGCATCCCTGTTGCCTGGAATCTTACAACGGCCAATGTCCAGAATCAGCCCGGAGCAAGTTACGGCAATACTTCACCAGGAGTTAAGTCAACAGCGCTGACGATTTATACGACCAATGCTGTCGCCGGATATTCGACGCTCTTTCCAATTTCGCTGACTGGCACGGAAGTCAGTAATAAACCCTTCTTGACAACAGCGCCTACTACCGTGGACTTTGGCGGGATCGTTCTTTCAGGGGAAGATGACGATGATAAAACAGTTACGTCGAGCTTGGTTCTTCAGAATCAGGGACTTGCTCCTCTCACGATTACTGGTTATGGTTACACATTGGAAGAACTTGACGATGATGACGTTGACTTCGACAACACGACGTTTACCGATGGTGTCGCAGACATGGGTTTTGGCTTTTCATCTAAAAACTTGCCTAAAGTTGGATCTACTATCAACGCCGGCCAAGCAATCTCTGTTGACGTTGTCTTTACGCCGGTCAATGGCACAGGCAATTACGCTTCCTTCTTCGAGATCTGGTCAACTGGTGGCGACACTAATACCATTCTTGAGGGCTCTGCCTCCACTGCGCCAATCGCAAACTTCTCCATCAGCACCTCAGAAGGGGGTTGGCTACCACCAAGCAATCTCTTGATGGATTTCGGCACCGTTGCGCCTGGTTCCACTAGCAGCAGACAAATCCGGATCTGCAATGTGGGAGGTTCTGTTCTGAGCATCTCTAAGTCGAAACCTCCTCTGGGCGCTATCCACGTTCAGACCTACGGCGTTGATCTGCATGAGGAGCAAAAGATCGACGTTGATGACTGCGCCTATGGCACTGTGCTCTTCGTCGCGCCAACCACTGATTTGAACACACCGGCCGAAACGTACACGAACGAATGGACTTTGAATACTGATGATCTCACATTCGGCGTCCATGTCGTCGAGATGAAGGGCGTTGTTGTTAGCCGGCAGGTCGGACCCAAAAACTCTACCGGTCTGTCTGTGTACGAATATCTCGGCTGCTATAATGACAACGTTGCCGGCCGTATTTTGCCAAACCAGGCATATGTTAGTCAGCAGAACGAGAATGGCATGTGTATGCAGGCATGCCTGGCTGGTGGCTATACATTCGCTGGGACTGAATATCAGAGCGAGTGTTATTGCGGCAATGTACCTCCCAACCCAACTTACCTCGACCAGTCAAACTCAATGTGTGTGTTCTCATGCGCAGGTGACGCGAGTCAGCCATGTGGAGGCCCGGACAATGGCGGCTATATCGACATCTTCTATGACCCTACCAAGTACAGCCCAGGTGATAATTATACTTACGTGGGTCCTTCGGCACCAGCAACAGTCAGCAACTTCAATTATCTCGGATGTTATTCGGAAGGCACAAACGGCCGTGCTCTCTCTGGCAAAGCTCCTCCCGTGCCTGCAAATGGTGGTACACTCGATGCATGCGCTGCTGGTTGTCAAGGGTTCGAATACTTTGGGTCAGAATTTGGCGGCGAATGTTACTGTGGCCACACCATCAATGCCGGGTCTGCGCTTGTTCCAGGAGACAGGACCACCAACGGATGTAATATGATCTGCAACGGCAATCAGACTGAATACTGTGGTGGTGCGAATCGTCTGGAAATGTACCAGCTAAACGGCTCACTTCCTGTGACGGAACCACCACAACCTACTGGAGGACCAGTCGCTGTTCAAAGCGTCGGGAACTGGGCTTACCAGGGATGCTACACGGAAGGAACTAACGGTCGTGCCTTGAATGGCTTACTCAACCCTATCCCAGGGGCTCAAGTTTCTGTGGAGAATTGCACAACTGCTTGCCAAGGTTACACTTACGCTGGTATGGAATACTCACAGGAATGTTACTGTGGCAATACGCTGGGTACTGGGTCTGTGCTCGCAACTGGCGGGTCCGATCCTAATGCGAATGGCTGCTCAATGACGTGCGGCGCGAATGCGACAGAGTACTGTGGTGGTGCTAATCGGTTGAGTTTGTACAAGACTAACAGCACTACCACCAGCAGCCCAGGTTCGACCCCGACCCCGACTCCGACTGGAGGCCCAGTGACTGTCCAGAGGGCCGGTGTTTGGACTTATTATGGTTGCGTTTCTGAAGGCACTAACGCCCGAGCGCTCGGTGCTGTTGCCAATCCCATTCCCGCACAATACAATTCGGTTGAGAATTGCACCTCAGCTTGCGGTGGCTACGCCTATGCTGGGGTGGAATACTCAGGCGAGTGCTATTGCGGCAATACGCTCGCTGCAGGAGCAGCTATTGTTGCCGGAACAACTCCTGACCAAACAGGCTGCAGCATGACCTGCACAGGGAATGCGACCGAGTACTGTGGTGGTGCCAACAGACTTAACGTGTACCAGACAAATGTCACAACTCCTACAACAACATCCACTGCACCCGCTGGCCCGACTACAGGGCCTGTCACTGTTGGCGACTTCACTGGCTGGAAATACCTAGGGTGCTATTCTGAAGCCACTAATGCACGAGCTTTGCAAGGGAACTTCCTCGGAGGCAACACCGTCTCCATTGAATCGTGTGCTAAATTCTGCTCTGGCTATACATACTTCGGAGCGGAGTACAGCGGCGAATGCTTCTGCGGAAACACCATCGCGGACGGGTCAGCGCTTGTTGCTGGCACCACGCCCGCTCAGACGCAATGCAACATGGTGTGCAATGCGAATGCAACAGAATATTGTGGTGGTCCAAACCGCCTGAATATGTACAAAGTTGCTGCCTTGGCTCAGCCTCTCCTTAATACAACTTCTACCTCAAACTCCTCGACTTCCGTCCCGACATCAAGTGGCATATCGACGGTCCTGAAAACGAACTCGACGACCACTATGAGCTCAACATCTACGTCTTCGAAACCATCAAGCGGCCTCTCGACTGTGGTATCGACAAATTCAACAACATCGATGAGCTCCACTACCACCTCCAAATCGTCAGCCGTTTCTTCCACCACAACGACAAACTCGACCACCATCACCTCCACCTCTTCATCCTCTCCAACCGCCACGTCCTCTGCCACGAAGTCGAACTCCACTACCTCAACCTCAACCTCTACCACCTCTTCAACTACCTTCTATCCCACTCCAAGCCAGGCAATTGGTACTTTCACCTATACTGGCTGCGCCAACGATTCTGCTGCTGCCCGCGCTCTCTCGTCAACCAATTTCCGCAACTCTACTGGCATGACCACCGAGGCCTGTATGTCCTACTGCAGCTCTGGCGTCAACAACTACCGCTACGCGGGTACAGAGTTTGGCTCGGAATGCTACTGTGGCGACACACTGGAGAACTTCTCAGTCACCGGGCAGAAGACTTGCACCAAGGCTTGCGCTGGGAACAGTACGGAGATCTGCGGTGGCGGTAGCGCGCTGAGTGTATGGAAGAACACCAAATTCACCGGTGCAGGAAATCCTGCCAAGGTAGGACAGTATGTGTCCTACGGTTGCTTTTCCGATGCCACAAATGCGCGAACGCTGTCCAGTTCTACGTACACCGATGGCAAAGCAATGACGGTTGAGAGCTGCGTGAGTTACTGTCAGAAGAAGAACAACAAGTATGCGGGCGTCGAGTACGGGACGCAATGTTTCTGTGGTGACAGTCTGGCAACCACAGCCAAGAACATGACGATCAACTCTTGCAACCAAGCGTGTGTGGGTAACACGACAGAGTTCTGCGGACAGGCTAGCATGCTTAACGTTTACTTCAACGATGTGACGAACAAGACACAGCCGGTAGTGTGGAAGGTGCCGGATAATTAAATGTTGAAGAGGTGCTTGGAGGAGCCTAGCGCATCTCTTCTGAAGGAAGGGAGTTCAAGTCGGGATGGGAGAAGCTTGCGACGAAGTGGGAGAAGGAGATGGAACAAGCATCGACAGAGGTGAAGGCGAAGAAGTCAAAAGCGTCAAGATATTCCTTTTCTTGTACTCATTTCGTGCATAACTTTTTTTATTCTAAGAGACCTGACATGGCATGGGCAAGGCGCTTCATTGTATGTATTGGGATGAGCATCAAGACTTGGGAAGAACCAGGCGCCTTTTGGGGGTTCAATGCTTTGGGTATCAGACAACACAGATCTGAGAGAGAGGGGCGACCGGTAAATCTACATTAACTTCTAATGATAGAATTTAATATTTTTAATGTTCATCGCCTTCATTAAGAAGTCTCTGATGGGGGGGTTGATAGATGACAACTTTTATGTGGATTTGTTAAAGTCGTAACCCTCAACCCGAGCCTTTGAGTAGTGTGAAGAGGCCCGTGGGCCGGCTCAGCGCCGCTGGGCTTATCGAGCTCCCGGAGACTTGGTGCCGGGGGTCCCAGCCTTGCAAACAACCCCAGAATCGTCATCCTGCATGTTCTGGACACGAGACTCTTCGCTGTCTGGTGTCACTCTGAGAGTATTTTGTTTCCACCGTCCTATACCCACCCATCATTCGAGGATTTGCCCAGACCCTTGCTGGAATATTCACCTTAGCTTTGAATGAAGCCTCCCTGACTTCACCGGCTACATCTCTCCTTCCTCCAGCGTGGGATGAGGATGCCTTCTCCATTCCTGAGCAGTTGGCCTTGAAACCAAGCGTCTCAAACACGACACCTCTCAATATGGCCGACGGTATCTTCCATACCACGAATGATCCTCTCCCATCCTCATTTCCAGCGGCCATCATGTCAAATGCGACCTCCTACTTCCACGTGCCATCGACCAAGGAGCTGTTCAACTTCCCGATCCGCGTTGCAAAAGGAGCCCAACGGTTCGCAGGCCGATGGCTACCTACGGAGATAGGAGATCTGATACGACTGAATCACTCTGTCGGTGCTGAGGCAGCTGCGGAGAGGGTCCTAGAGGCTTCAAATGCGGTCAATAATGTAGGCGCAGGAGCAGGAGGAGGGGTGCAAATAGCCACCAACGTCCTGGGAAGGCGACCGGAAACTGTGCTTGAAGCATGGGAGCAGGCTTTCTACGAGATCTTTGGCTGGAATAATATCAAGAGCTTTGGCGGGCTTCTGAGTTATCTCACAAGTAGGTGGGCGTTTGCATCGCTCAGTCTGGCTCTGATCTTGAACCGGGTTACGGTCTACGCTGGCTCACGACAAAGAATACACCTGACTTGGGAGAAGAGACTGGCTTTGCGCCTTGTGCCAATACTGTTATTCCTGAGCCAGATTCACAACATCCTACAAGCTATTCGTTGTCAAACTTGTGCTGATTACTCCCTCTATCGGCATGGCCAAGCCGGTGTGCACAAATCCCCTGACTGGCCTACGGAAGGAGGTTTTTTGTACGACCTCAGCTCGAGTCTACTCTTCTGGGAGACCGATGCTCAAGCATGCTCGGCTATACAAATGGCGCGAGCAGCCTCAGACAAACCTCCACCCTATGGCTCTTTCTCCCTCCTCTGGCCAATCTTCCTCACCGTCTGCTTGGGACACTTCATCGAGTCAATATCATGCTCGTTGCAACAACGTGCCGTCATGGCCGAAGCTGGGATGTCTGTCTTCGAGCACTCACTTGCATTTGCAGAGGCAGAGACCATGGTAAGCCATGCCCTGGGGCTCCGCTTGGTCGGCTCAAAGAAACCAACATCAACGAGTTCGGCGGCGTCAGCAAGTTCCACCGTAACAGCAACAGAGGCAATGGCAACTATGTCGAGCATTTTTGTACTAGAAAAGTTCAACGTGCCTACAGAGGTGCTCTTGATTTCTTTAATCTCATGTTTCAACTATCTTACGGCGTCAATGATTGCTGTCTTCGATAAGCAACGGCAGCTGCGGCTTGTCAACACGGCACTTTGGGGAGCATGTTTCATGGCCACTTTCGCCTGGAGTCTCTTCCACGAATCTTCGAATAGCCAAGGCGAGCTCAGTACTAGCATCCTTCGCATTCCGACGGTCTGCATCATTGGATTTATGCCACACATCCTGATCCTGCTTGGAATATCTATTTGCTCTATTATTTATTCTATAGCACTCATCCTGACGGCTTTCAGTCTCAACACGAATCCCAGCATTCCCCGGCCTACAACACTTCGAGAACGTTTTGTCATTGCACACGACAACCTCCACGCCGCAATTCACCTGCGTGGAGTCCGCGTTAGATGGAGCGAGGATTTCTACACTACACTATTACGGGTTGGATTTGCTGCCCTTATGGCAGCGTCTGAGGCTGTCTTTCTAAGCGAGGGTCGGTCAGTGGAGGTCAGGCGCTTTACATGGCTTGAAGAAGACCGACTAGACGAGTTTGAAGCGTCTCGCCTCGGAAGCAGATCACCTCCTCACACGGGGACTCATTTCCATATTACAGAAGAGATCGGCTTGCCATTAGACAATGGAGAAGGTGACTGGCAGAGCGGATATCAAATGGAAAAGAAGCTCGAGACCGATAAAGACGGAGGCAAAAGTACGATACTGAACATTAGTGACGGTCGGACCATACATCCTCAACCTGGCCCTGGCGGTGTTGGCGCTCTTCAGAGATCTTCGCGTTTTTACCTCCTCTTCATTTTCTTCCGCGGTATTTTCTTTCTACTTTCAGGATGGACTGCATATTTCATTGGCGTTACATTAGACCGAGTGGGCATCACGGGTAGACCAGCATTTCTGAGGAGCATTATTGGGACGTCTTTGAAGCGGGCACAGAACGAGAAGGCGAAGGCTAGTCAGGCCTTACCTGGGAATGAGGGGACAATGGAGTTTTGGATGCTGAATGAGCAAGGGGAATTAACGACACCGAAGAGCGATGATATCGACATTGAGCAAGTTATGCGAGAGCGAATGCACACAGAGACAGACAATCAACCGTGGACAGAAAGAGAAGAATCACGACTAGATTCACATTTGTATCGTTGGTGGAAGACCGGAGGCTGGTGGGGGTCTAAAGACGACAGTGCTGATTTTGTTCCGCAATACGACCAGGACGACGATACGACAAGCATGATTAGCATGTCCACCAACGCCGATACTAGCGACGAACAAGCCTGGGAATCTGAATCTGATGGTCGTCGAACCCCGACACAAACTTCTCCATATCCCTCAGACCAAAGGACACTATTCACAGACATTCCCCTTGACGCCGCATCTCTCGCCCGCCTCCTCGATCCACCCGACCGCGAAGCCAAATCCGAAGCCCGCATCCTCGCAGCACATCTCAACGCCTCCTCTTCCTCCACGCATGACAGCCCAAACCGGATCATCACCCGCAGCGCCTTCCGCCGCCAAATCGAGCTTGAACGCACCCGCGTCCTCCTTGCGGGCCGCTCCCCGCCCGGCTCCGAGAAATTCGTCTCCACACCCATCCTACCCTCCACATCCTCCTCCACCACCAACTCCACGTCCCTATCCAACCACCCCCGTCCCCTCATCCCCGCCGAAGAGGAGGAAGTCCTCGAACAGCTCATCCTGACTACTCGGCGGCAGCCGTGTAGTAGTAACAACAACAACGTGCGGCAACAGCAACAGCAGCAGCAAGAAGGGACCGAGGACGAGGACAAAGACGCAAAGGGACCGCTGTGTGTAGTGTGCCAGAGCACGCCGAGGAGCATTATTGCTTGGCCGTGTCGGTGTCTGTGTGTTTGTGAGGATTGCCGGTTGAGCTTGGCGATGAACAATTTTGGGAGGTGCGTGACGTGTAGGCGGGAGGTTGGCGGGTTCTTAAGGCTGTGGGTGCCGTAGCTGCCTTTTTTGGTTTTTTGTTTTTTGGGGGGGGGGGGATGTTGAGGGGATTGAGGATGCTGGGAAGGTGGGGAATTGGGGGTTGTGTGTAGGGGAGGGCGGAGGCGGAGTGGGTGGAGATGGGAGATGGGAGAGGAAGGAAGGGAGGGAGGGAGAGCGGAAGTGCGGGAGAGGGGGAGAGGAGGAGGGGTAGGTTTACATTAGGTACGAGTGCATAGTAGTCAAGCTCGATTTTGGAGAGCTCAATTGATTGATTTTGTCCAGTGGGGGTTTTCAGAGCCTCTTCTCCTCTCTCTCTCTCTCTCTCTCTCTCTCTCTCTCTCTCACTCTCACGGACGGACGGACAGACAGACACAGACAGAGAGAGAGAGAGTGAGTGAGAGAAAGTGAACCTACTTGGACTCTACTGGACTCTGTTCGACGCTTCAGGGGAGAGACGAGGTCTTATAAGAAGCGGGGAAATGAGAAACGGAAATGGAAACAGAAACAGAAATGGAAAACTATAATGACTAGTGCCTTCTGCCGGCCCAGGAAATTTTTTTCTCCTCTTCATAAGATTTTTCCCTTTTCTTTTCTTTCCCCCTAAGTTTTCGCCCTGACATCCCCCCCTCCTATGCCCACCTCCCTCCCTTCCTTATACACGTACCCCTTCTCTCGCTTTTTCAAAATCGACTATCCACCAAACACTCAATCTAAGCAACACCTCGGGAGACTCTCCCAAATGTCTCACAGATATCAAATTTTTTTTATAAAGATGGGCTTGGAGAGCATCATTTTTCACAGATGACAACAGACAAGACTTTGAGACTATAGCGCGATTCCTGACCGATTCTCTAGGCCTGGGAGCTGTATCCAGCATTGGTTGGTTTTACATTCGAAGGTTTTTGGCTATGTTACGTTTTCGGTATGGCTAGTAGTAGCAGCAGCCTTGGCCGTCTCCCGCACCCCACGGACTAGCCGCTCGGGTCTCTCCCACGCCGCGAAATGGCCGCCTCCGGGTCTGTTCTCTTCGAGGTTGAGTTTGAGTTTACGTTGCGGTTGCGGTTCTTTGTTCTTGTCTTTTTTGGGTTCGGGTTTGTGCGCATGGTTCTGCGCGTTGGGTCGAGTATCTGGTCGATTCCCTTCGTTTGACTGTCCACCCGCCTCCTCCTCCTCCTCCTCAACAAAGTCTTCCCAGACCACGTCCCCCAACCCCCGACACCACTCCGCCGGATACGTATACAGATCCTTCGGGAACCTAACCACCCCCAATTTCCCCGGTAGATACCCCCTCAACGTATCAACAAGCTCCATCGCACCCTCCGGCTGCGTCGCTTCGTAGTAGATCCTCAGACTCGCCGCGGGGCCCCCGGCCGCGGTGGAGAATTGGTACAGGGAGACCCAGGTGCAGATCTCGGCGGGGGTCCAGGGGTAAGAGTCGGTCCAGGAGACGAGTTTTTCGTAGAGGTAGGCGAGGAGGCCCAGGGGGGAGGAGGAGAGGGAATAGGCGAGGGTTTGGGGGCGGGTGGATTGGAGGGCGTTGTAGCCGAAGGAGGTGAGGAGGAGGTGTTGGGTGCGGGCGAGGAGGCGTTGGTCGGTAGAGGGTAGAGTTGAAGGATCGAGGAGGGGTGGGGTGTGGGGGACGAGCATGTTGAGGTGGGTGAAGAGGATGGGGGAGGAGGAGCAGGAGGTCGGGGTGGGTGGGTGGAGGAGTTGGAGAGTGCGGGCGATCCAGGAGCCCCAGTCGCCGCCTTGGGTTGCTGGAGGGGGAGGGGGAATGTTAGAGGAAGGTGTTTGGGGGGAGCGGCTGAAGGAAGGAAGGAACAAGGAGGATGGGGAGAGTCTGAATGTGAAAACTTTTCTGGACGTACCGTATTTTTCATAGCCCAGCATCTGCATTAACTGGTGGCATGTCTCCGCGTACTGCCGTAACCCAAAGCCTTTCTTCTTCGTCCCCTCCGAAAAGCCAAAGTTTGGAAGCGAAGGGGCAACAACGTGGAAGGCCGGTTCCCCTTCTGGTGGTAATGTTAGAAGTGGGAGGATCTTCTTCACTTCGAGGAAGCTTCCCGGCCCTGTACCGAATCATCAGAATCTGAGGGTGAGAATATTATTCATAATTATGGTATAGATTGAATGGGAGGCATAAAAGGAATCGTAATACGGTAGATCCATGACTTACATCCGTGAATGAACAGTAACGGCACCGCACCCTCCGTCTCGCTCCTCTGATGCACAAAATGAACGTTCAGCGCTTCAAATTCGTCAACCGCAATCTTCGTCTGAAAGTTCGGCAATTCGTTCAACTCCCTTTCATGCTTTCTCCAATCGTACTCGTCCCGCCAGTAGGCCGTTAGGCGCCGAACATCGGCGAGAGGGGCGCCGTAGTCCCAGCCAGCGTCGTCGAGCTCGTCTGGGAAGGTCGCCACAGCGAGTTGTTGTTTGAGGGTGGAGAGTTTAGATTCTGGGATGGAGATGGTGTATGGGAAGACTGGGGCCATGACGAGCAGCCGAAGATGGATTCTTTTTGGGGTAAACGGAATATCATTGGTGGCTCAACTACCAGAGAGGGACTATGGGAGACCGATTTGGAGTCAAGGTCGACAAGTAGATATACCTTTTGGTTAGCTGACAAATTCAAACAACCCAGAGCGTGCTCCGAAGTCTAAGGTTCGAAATCCGAACTATTTTATGATCGTAATAAGCCCTGTTATGACGCGGTGGTCAAGGGTTAACGCGATGGCCGTGACGGGCCATGTTCTCCCGGAGGATGTCACCAAGATGACGCCAGATCATGTGACGTTGATTATAGGAAAAGTGACTTCGTAGATATGCGGAAAAGTGAACAGCTTGATCTTCATTGAACGCGCAACGTAGATAGGGATTGGTCTAACGAAGTGTTGCAAAACGTAATCATACTGAATCCGCTGTAGAGAACAACACTACTGATCCAAAACACCGCTGCTGGTGGACATACAAACGTGATAAGCAAGCCAAATGTCATAGCAGAGCCAGAGTGCGTGAGCGTTCATAGACAGTCCTAGTCTCCTTGTATTATCTTGCGCTTAGCCCATGACTCCAACCAAGCCGCCTAGAATTGCAAGCCCTCCAATAGCCCACTCCATCTTCCTCTGACTCGCACCGCCTGTGAAGCTGGCCACTGGCCCCGTCGATGTTGCAGTCGTCGTCTGTCCATTCACCACGCCGGTGCTCGTGCGCGTCGTCATCATAGTCGACGCTGCGATTGCCGTCCCACCCACGACAACTGTGCCGGTGGCCGTTGTAGTCACTCCGTTCGCAACCACGGTCGAGGTTGTAGTCTTGGTTTTGCCGCCGACGCAGCCGGATATGGGGCCAACGGTGCCGCACTCGCTGGAGAGAAGTTTGATCAGCGCGACGGGGAATTTAAGAGGGAGAAGGGAATGTGATACTGAGTGATGGATATTAAAATATTGAGGGAAGCTTACCCGTCTGGACCGACACTGCCGCTGATTCCTGGCAATTGCCCTGAAATACCTGGCCCGCCGGCCCCGACCGCTACGCCAGTGGTTGTGGTCGCGACGGTGGTAGTGATGGTGGCGCCCTCTGCGTTTGTGGTGGTGAGGGGAGCGAGCACGCAGCCAGATATCGCTCCGACGGTACCACACGCGCTGTGAAAGGTCTTCAGAACGTACGTTTAAGGGAAAGAATGGGATGAGATTTACCCTTCAGGTCCGACAGAACCAGATATGCCAGGCAGCTGGCCGGAGATGCCTTGTGCAGTCGTAAAGTTTGGGGAAGATAGGAGAAGGATGGTTAGACAGAAGGAGAGAATGGCGGTTGGGCTCATGATAGGAATTCTCGAAATTGATAGACAGATTTAATAGGCGAGACGACAAAGACGTAGTTTATTATTAGGAGTAAAAATTTGGCTCTATAAGGGACTTTCGAGCGAGAATGTGAAGTCAAATGTGAAGTTGAGGTTGTCCGAGGTGTTATTGGTATACATAAGAAAGGGGTAGATACGGAGAATTTATGACTTGCAGAGCACTTATCATTGCTGTGTTATACTATAGCTGAATGACGTAGCAAAGACATCTTCCTCAACTCGTCGCGGCATGAACACACACTGAGTGCGAGAGCTTGCCCTGAGAGGGGGCGACTTGCTTCCCTGGCTGGCAAATATTCCTTGACGTGTCTCATGCCTCGTTACTTGGTAGAGTTTTCGGCTCGGTTACCTGCTTGAGCATCACGTTGCCGTGTTGAGGTCAAATGCTGCTACCCATCTCAGATTCTGGCATACCCCGATGGCAGGGGAGGAAAATAGACCTTTTCCAAACCAGGCCTTGCGCGTCCCAAATCATAATGCCGCAACACTAGGACGTATTGGGTGGGTACTGTGGTAAATGCGACTACCGCATCTGCATCCAAGTCGGGACTGTCTAAGTCTAGAGCCGTCAAAGCCAAAGGGGGCATGTCAAGCTTTGAACCCATTAGTGCGGGCAGACACACCCAAAAAATCAACCAGATCCGGAGGCTGCCCCGGTGATGGAACTTCCATTTGAAAACCTTATGCTGATAACTTGCTTGCGATTCGATGGGAGGCGAAAATGTGAGATCTGTGGGCTTTCTACCCGTAATCAAGCAGGTTACAGCGGCCAGTGCGTTCAGACTGCTACCAAACACGGCGAAAGAATTGAGATGATGTTCTGCAAATGATCAAAAGGGAATTACCTTGTCTCGATGGCCTGGAATTTGCCATGATAGGCGTCGCTATTCTCAACTTCCCTGAAATTGTCAAGCCATTTGCTAATTAGGAATAGTAGCTAGTTTGTTGAGTGCGGTCGACATGTTCATGCGTTTCATCTATGAAACGCGGAGAGGCGTCACATTAGAACTCAAATGGTCGATCTCGCTCTTGCGGGACACAATGACGCAAACTAGCCCAGTGGGTTTGCGATGGCATTGTGACTTTGTTCAACTGGAGGCTAACACAGCGAGGAAAGCGATGATGCCTTGGGGGAGCTCAACGGAAACCGGGAAGCGCAACATTAAAATAAAGGAAGCATGGCAGATGTTGGAAGAAGGAACAACATGTCATTTCTAACAGGCCTCTAAATAGAGCAATTCACAATGGATACCTTCTTTCATGAATCCTACAGCAAATCGTCTCCGAAGACGCATTCAGCAAGCACGCTGGGGAAGCTATGTTCATCGTTGCATGGCCGCCCAGCATGATCATCCGATTGAGGCAAGTAGCCAAGACATACTGGATTTTGTTACTTTAATCCAGTTAAGATCGAGCTTGGGGCCGGTAGAATGCGACGACATTGTTCCAGCAACGAGACGGGTAAGCAAGGAATCAGCTGAGGTCGGTCTCTGGACGGGTCAGCGTTGCCGAGCTTAGTGTAAGAGAAGAATGCTGGATCGATAGGTAGTGATTGGCATAGATTACATCTGGATGAGGCTTGCATTGATCTCTACAATTAGAAAGCAAGAGTGGGTAAGGTGCTGAAGGAATTCAGACGCGTACGCTCCAAGGCACGTGATTACGTGTTTGCGGGGCATCAAGCGAGACGCGTCGATTTACCGAGGGAAAGAACCCACCTGCAGTATTCCGACCTACCAGATGTCAAAGATCACAACTGTCTGCTTCCGACTTTCTAGAGCTGGCCAAACGCCATACTATGTCACTTACCCCTATGGCTACGCCGAGTGTCCTTTGGTCGCAATGACAGGAGTTGTTAACTTATTGTCCTCCTCGCCTGTCTTGCCTAGCCCACGATGCAACAGTCTGTCATATCATACCTCTACGGCCGGGTTGCTGCGGAAACCGAGCAGCAAGAGAGGTTCAAGCCTGTCCAGAGATTCCGATGAATTTAACACATCACTGTTCGATGGCATCGATTCCTCCGATTTTGAACCGCAGCCTTCCAAGAGACGACGCTTGAGCCAACCGCTGGAACCAAGCACAAAGCGGCCCTTGCCGGCCTCTCATGACAAGCTGCGATTATTACTTGTGTCAGATGACGATGTCGCACCATACTTAGCCACTGCAGCGGAGGCGCTGTCTCCCAAGAACAACAAAAGCAATGTTGTGCCACACTCGCGGGCACCAGAATCATCCGATCCTATTATTTTTACATCTTCGGCGCCTGAACCCAGAAACTCAGCCAAAACCAGAGATTTTGACATCTTTACAGAGTCTGGCAATGATGGGCCTTTGGACGAATCTTTTAGCTTTTCCCAGCCTATCGCAAACACTGGTGGTTATCTCTCGAAACGGACGGCAAACCTTCTAGCAAACATTGGTCAAGGGCTATCTCCACAGAATGATGGAAAGAAAAAGTTTCTTAGACGAGATGTGGGACGTAACGGCTACTCAATGGAAGAGGAGGACACGTCTTTAAATCAAAGAGCGACAATGACCGTAACGGAGGATTTTTTCGACTCGAGCCCTCCTGAACCTCCGAAAGTCACAAAAAGGAAAAGATTGACCGAAACTGAGAAAGACGAGAAAGCTCGCCAGAGAGCAGAAGCAGGAGTCCTGCGAAAGGTGCGGAAAGAAGAGGAGAAAGAACGTAAACAACAGGAAAAGGAACAAAAAGCCAAAGAGAAGCAGCTTGCAGCCGGCATCGCGAAAGTCAACACGGCGAAGAACGATAAGAAGATTACCGTTCCAGAGATGATTGTTGACATGTCAGAATCCTTGGAAGGCACCAGCGTTGGCAACCAGGTTCTAGAATATATGAAACAGGTGGATGTTGAAGCTAGCTTTGTACGTTTTTCTAGCTCAATAAGCAACCTTATCCGGTGGAGAAGAAAGGTAACTTCGAGATTTGACGAAGAGCTTGGCCACTGGGTGCCAGCTCCTGCTACCATCCAAAAAGAAAGTCATATATTGGTTTATCTCACAGCTCAGAACTTCGTGGACCTTTCCACTTCCCGTGCTCACAAAGATAGTAGCACTGAGGCTTGGCAAGACCTCGATAGCTATCTCTTGGAGTTTAGGCGACAATTTCCCCACTGCAAACCAATATACTTGATCGAAGGGCTCGAAGCATGGATACGAAAGAACAAGAACATTCAAAATCGAGCCTACCGCGCTGCTGTATTGGCGGCTGATGCCTCGCAGGACAATGCTCCTCCACATCTGAGACAACAGGCACACTCCCGAAAGAAACAGAAAGATACCCCGGTCTACGTCGATGAAGATTTGATTGAAGATGCCTTGATCAAGCTGCAGGACCATGATTGCCTCGTCCAAGAGACAACCTGTCCCGCCGAGTCATCCTACTGGGTAAAGAACTTCACCGAGAATATTTCAACGATTCCTTATCGGCAGGAACGCATGGTAGCCCATGAAGGGGCGGCGTTCTGCATGGACATTGGCCAAGTCAGGACCGGCGACGACGACAAAGACACCTATGTCAAGCTCCTACAAGAGGTACAGCGGGTAACACCGGCCATGGCATATGGAATAGCGAGCAAGTACCCAACTGTTCGGAAGCTAATCGACGGTTTCAAGCGTGAAGGTTCAGACATGCTGGAAAATGTCCGAAAGAGCGTGAACAAAGACGGGGCGGTCAGCGATACGAGACTTGGGTCTAAACTGAGCAGGAGACTGTACAAGGTGTTCATGGGCACGGATCCTTTGTCGACTGACGGGATTGCGTGACATGCAGGACCGTCCTTGGAAGAGTCTAATTCTTCACCGGTTGAACAAGGCTCGTGCCGAAAGGGCTAAGGAAGTCCTTCACATCTTGATTGCTCTCCGATCAAGTGCCGCAGATGTGATGCATTATTGGTTTGCGCGATGTTGCTACGGACTGATGTAAGGAATCCTAGAGGCGGTCGATCCCGGAACGACGGTATGGGAAGCGGAAGTGACCATCCGCGCCTAGGGTTGTTTCATGATTTAATGATTCGCACAATTACGACTGGTCTGCTAGCTCGGAGGAAACAGATCACCCCTTGAAGGTTTTGCAAATTGTGAGGTATAATAAGGCGCACCGTGGTCGGCACAATCGTATGCAAAGGCCGTTCGCGACCACGTTCTCGATTGATTGGTGGCGGGAGCAGCTCTATCTTGTGCAAGGAGGCCGGGATTTGCCAGATGCCCGGGGCTGGGGCCGGGCCGTTAGACGATAAGGCCACCCGTTGCGCATGGCCGTCGAAAAAGGGCGAAGGGAGAGTTGAGGGAGTTGAGGGAGTCGAGGGAGTACGGTGGCTGTAAAGACATGCGGTATCGCCTCGAATAGAAATGGTTGATGAGGATAAAAGGTTCCCCTTGGCGTGCTCGTTGGGGCCAAGAAGGCGTGGTCGGATACGTCATTGGAGTATCATATCATATCATAGGTGGAGCGGAGAAATTGTTCGCAGTAGTCGAGGTTGTGGGGTCCTCCACTCTCTGTTTTCCTCGCTCCAAAAGAGGTGATCGGCAACGACCCCCATCCACGCCGCCCAATTCATGATTTTTGCACACCATTGCCAGCAGACCTCTTACGTCCGATCCAGGAACAACGTGCTCCGGCTGCTCGCTTCTGACAGTGCATCCTGTCCTTGCCTTTGACCGTTGCACCCGCTCCGACATTCCGCCCACCTAGGGTTGCCCCCACTCAGGGAAACCCGAACTGCCCAGCGGCCCCTCTCGTCGAATTATTCCTCCACGCCTGCCACGCCAGCTCCAATGTCCTACTCATGTCAAGTCCCTTTTCTGCTTCGAATCCTGCCTCGACCGCAACTTCGCTAAGCCAAGAACCGCATGGGAACGCTGACCGAAACGATGTCTGTCATACCTCTGCGGCGACTTCCTCGTCGCGCTCAAAGTCGATAACATTACCCCCTCCTCCGGTACGATTGAAGACGTCCGGTAGTGGAGAGCTTCTTTCAAAAGCCCAAAAAGCCCCGACCTCCGGGGACAGCTCTCTTCAGCTTTCCGAAAGGGAAAGCATATTTGCAACGACTTATTGCCTCCCTCCAGAATCTGAAGATGTAAGAACACCGCGATTGAGTCCCTTGGGAAAGGGCATCCCAAACCCTCTTGCCATGTTAGAAACGTTGTCAGATAGGGCTTCTCTCGTCCATCGAACTCCGTCTCCCGCTCCTTCCCCAAAATTACCTGAAAAAGGACACATCCCTGCATCGAGGTCGCCTCCAAATGGTCTTCGAAAAGAGGAGGATCTTACAAATCCATTTTTGCATCATGAACGTCCCTTATTAGGTCAAACGAATCGGCCGTCCGGTATTACATTTGGACTGCGCCGAAGCGCGACGGACAGCCAGGCACGATCAACTACAGCAGGTGATCACTCTTCTACTCCAAAACCTGGTAATAGAAAAGCTGGAGCCTCCTTGAGTGATACGATGGATACTAGCAGCGACGTATCACCAAGCACTAGCTTTCACGAGACCCGCATCACAGATGCGATCGGCGGGGAAGGTGACCCAAGGAAAGAAGAAGCAAGGCAGAAGCGTCCAGAACGGAGTGTAAGCCGTGGTCGCAGCCATGTCGACAAAAGTATCCAGGTCACACTCGCAGACCCAGAGCCGGCGAAAAATGCTAGGTCAAGGAAGTCGAGCCATCACATGGGCTTATTTAAAGATAGTGCAGTATTCCGCGAAACGCCAGAATCCGAGGACAGAGTTAGGCCCACGTTACCAAAGCAGAAGATTCAGATATCATCCCACCAGCCGATCAAAGAACGCACTGCTCTAGTGCGAACACTTTCAGCCGATGACATCGCCGAAGTACCCAAACATCTTAGGAGCGGGCTTTCCGATGCTTTACAACCAAATGCCATCACAGAGCGTCCTTTCCAAGAGGAGCCGGGCTCTATATCTCTCTCTGAAAAGATTTCTCCCTCAGAGACATTTTTGAAGGAGTCGTCGACCAAGATAAAGAACATTGAAGAGGCATCTGCAAATCACCTCCGGTCTCTCCCGCTAAACCTTCTTGAAGAGATCCGTCAGCACAGTGACTTAAAGCCATGGCCCCTTATTTCGAAGCCTCTATCCAGAGCTGAAGTTGATAACATAGTGCAACGCCATGAGGTGGAGCCGCAAAGGCTGGAGACCGGAAAGGAAGAGGACGAAGAAGAGCATATGTCAGCATTGATTTACTATCCTCATCCTGCTCCAAACCATGAGGACATGGATCAGGATGATCAAACTGAGGAAGACATCGACAAGGACTTCAGATCACAAAAACAACAGCCAGCATCTCCCGCCACTGAGCCCAGATCCAGACGGCTGTCTACTCCATCAGCCAAATCAGAGCATGTTGACATATCTTTGCAATCAAAACGTGAGAAAAATGTTTTCCATGGTGACTACCGCCCTCTAGAAGAGGTTGAGGAAGGTGACCGGACAAAATTACCTACAATAAAAGAGTCCGCTGTCGAACCCGTCTATAGCACCTCAGAATCTGAACAGGAATCATCGGACGATTTCAGTGACTCCAGTCAGACTGAAGATGAAGAGACAACTCCCACTGCAACACCTAAAGCACCAAGTCATCTCAACTCAAAGCAAGCTGGAGCTCCTCGAGGCGTCGTCAAGCTTGAACCATACAGCCACCAGGTTGGCGGCCATACGACCATGTTTCGTTTCTCGAGGATTGCTGTTTGCAAGGAACTCAATAACCGCGAGAATGAGTTCTATGAGCGGATAGAAAAGCGGCACCCTGACATGCTTCGGTTTCTACCAAGGTGAGTACTGTTTGTTTTATTACTCTCTTACACTGCCATGAGCACTCTTTAGGGAATTCTTAAAACTTGGAGAAACTGACGCCAATGCTCAGGTATATTGGTGTGATTAATGTCACTTTTTCCAAGGGCCCGAAGCGGCCTCACGCCTTCTTCTCGACGAGCGAATCTCGCTCGGGATCGGAGGCTGTTCCTACATCGATCATCCAAACCCTCGAGAACGATGTTCTAAAGGCTGAAGCAACGAAAGAAGGGCTGATCAAGTCTCGAAATCCGGACGAGAAGAGAATCTTCAGCCACTCTCACCAACTTGCCGAGATTCCTCAAGTGATCCTAGATCAAAATATGCACTTGCCTCTGAATTTCCTCAAACATAACGATCGACCACGTAGTGCAGGACCTGGTCAATTCCCAAGAAGAGGATCAGGCTCCGCTTTAGACGATAGAGAGCGGCATGTCAATGAACAAGACACAAACCAGAAATCATTAGCCTCTCCAAACCGGCCCAACTTGGCTCAGTCTACAAGCTGGGGGAGTACAAGGATTAACAACAAGCTGCAGGAAATGGTGCTGCGAGAAGTCTTCCTACCGCCTCCGATTCATTCTAACCGCCGGGAACATCATAAAGCTTACAACACATTGCCCCGTCTTACAAAAAACGGAAATCTCAAGAAGAGTAATAACCACTCAGAAGATCTCTCCATGCATCGTCGCAGAATTCCGACTAAGGCTAAAACAGTCCATCAAGATGACCCACCTTTACAGAAAAACGGGTTGTCACTTGATGACCATATACCTAATGACATTCTAAATCTTGATTCTGCCGATAACGACACGAGCTCCAACACTTTGGAAAAAATGAGGACGCTTTCAAGCACCGAAGAAGGGCCCGCTCCGAAGCCGCTTCCGAAACAGCCACACAGACGGCATTCTGGTGGAAATTTGCGTAGAGTAAGGACCACAGTAAGTGGGGATGAAAAACCGGATCTAGAATGTTTCGAAGACGAGGGTTATGGTGGCGACAGAGGAGACGGAATATTTCAAACAGACTCGGAGCAAGCAACAAATGGGTCTGTTTCCGAGTTCCCTGTCGCAAATGACCTCAAGTGGGCCACGGAAAGGGGGCTGGCAAGTACAAATCGCCCTACAGAGCCTAGAAACCAGAACCCATCTTCCGAGCGAAGAGATGCAAAAATGCCATCAGATTTGCGTCTGCCACTTAAAGAAACCGGTAATCGACTTCCATCAAATCCTAAGGAAGCTCAAGCGGCCAAACCAGGGCAGCGGACCGTTTTCTTCCTACTGTTAGAAGATCTCACTAGTGGAATGGGCCGTCCATGCGTTCTCGATCTGAAAATGGGAACTCGTCAATACGGTCTGGATGCTGACAAGAAGAAAAAAGAGTCGCAACGCCGCAAATGCAAGACAACAACATCTCAACAACTCGGGGTCCGTCTCTGTGGGATGCAAACCTTTAACATCAAGATACAGAAGGTGAGCTATGAAGATAAGTATTTTGGCCGCGACTTGAAAGCGGGTCGAGAATTTCGAGATGCCTTGACGCGATTTCTCTATGACGGAGTGAGCTATGCTAGTGTGACCAGGCATATTTCGAATATCTTAGAAAAGCTTACTAAACTTGACAAGATGGTCCGCAAACTTCCTGGTTACCGATTCTATGCGTCAAGCTTACTCCTATACTACGATGCAGAGCCTCAAAAATCACAAAAATGGCTCATGAAGCAAGCAAAGGAACGCAATGACGCAAACTTCAAGGAAAATAACATCACAGATGAAAGCGCTAAGGAACAAATGAAAACGGACGACGCAGAGCTTCAGGCGATGTCACAAGTCGAGGTCAAAATGTGTGATTTTGCAAATTGCGTTACAGGCGAAGACGAGATCCCCCCTGACACAAGATGCCCACCGCATCATCCGAAAGACATCGATAGAGGCTATCTACGAGGATTAAGGACTCTTCGCCTTTACCTTCAGCGAATCCTTAGGGACATCAACGAGGAGGACTACGTGGAGAGAGGGGAAGGAGAGGGAATGGCAATTGGAATGAGAGGCGCCGGCAAGGCTAAAGATGGCGGCGGTTGGGTTGAAGCTGCTCTGGACGACGACACGGGCGAGGTGAGCACCTGAAATTTGATTGAAGGTGACTAGTCCATGGGCACGAGTTTGCGCAGGTTTTTCAGTTTCCAAGAGGCGTCGGATATCTTGTTCGCACGGGCAGATACCCTCATAGCGTTGCAGCGTTTTTGGCCCATGATGTACATACATGGCATGGAAGGCGTTCTCTGGACTTACGATTGGGAGGCGGCTTTTTGATCGATTTGGCGTGCAGAGCAAGAAGGACGCGAAACCGAGGTCTGGCTGGGGAACCGGTATCATAGATCCACTGGCGCACGATTCTGGCGGGCAAAAGCAGAATAAAAGTTTCGGAAATGTCTACATTATCTATTGCGTAGAACCGCACCCACGCCGTCGTCAGCTGGGTTTAGCAGCTGCGCGGTCTGCGCGTGAGAGTTTCAATATTATCCGGTGATGCAATTCGCGGCCGGAGCAGCATCAGACCGAGGCCGGATGCGTCACTGAGCTTCCTCTTTTAGCACAGATGCAGCAGCTTGACACCGAGCATTCATCTCTAATTTAAACGCAGCAAGCAACAATATGTTCGCCATGACGCATTGAAAAGTCCCGCATCCACCATCATAAACGCAACCGCGGTACTGGCGGCTGTTTAGGTTGCGACCGCGTGTCTTCTAGCCACTTCACACTCATGGAGATACGACTTTGATAAGGTTCCCAGAATGCCTGCTGGGAACGCCTCTCCAGCTCGCTCGCCTCGGATCGAAGCACGCGATTTCGACGAAAATCGCAATTCTCGCTCTGGCGAGGGAAGGCGGCTCTTAGGCGACGATGTCGATATCTGGAACGAGGCCGCGGAAGGGATCCTAGAGCGAGACAGACGAAAGATGAAGAGGGAGGTGCAAAGAGTCGTGAGCTTTATCTGCTCCGTCCTAAGCTGGTGAGTCTCTAAGGCTATAATTTTAAGTGCATAGCCATCTAGGTACTCGAAGTGCCTTCCAGCTAACCGCTTGCTTTCTCCAGTCTCTGTGCCGGCAGCATCACTGCCTACTCGCTCTACGGCGGCCGCTTCCTTACCGACCTCGCCTATACCCAACTCCAAGTCAATGGCGTCAGCATCGCTGCAGAATTGGCCATGTACCTCCCTGTCCCCATCGTCGGCTACATCTGTGATCGCTACAGTCCGCCGCCACTGTCCTTCCTCGCTTCTTTGCTATTCGGAATAGGATACCTGCTGGCAGCATTTACTTACAAGAATGGCATACCCGACGAAGATGGCAACAGGCACGGTTGGCCTTTTGGTGTGATGGTCTTTGCATTCGTCCTGGTTGGAATGGGTACGAGCTGTATGTACCTATCGGCAGTCGCTACATGCGCGAAGAACTTCGGAAAAGGGAAATACCGCGGTTTGCTACTTGCTGTCCCCATTGCAGCATTTGGCTTGAGCGGGATGTGGCAGAGTCAGGTCGGTGCTCAGCTACTATATAAACGGGAGCCAAATGGTGAGAAAGGCGAAGTCGATGTTTTCAAATACTTCATCTTCCTTGCAGGGACACTATTCGGTGTTGGGCTACTTGGAACGGTTGGTCTGAGGATCATCGGTGAAGAGGAGATGATTGAAGAAGCTGTGGAAGAGCTCGAGCGGAGTGGCCTACTAGAAGAGTCAGATTTCTTCCGTCCAAGGAGCAAGCATGCCGACATCAATACAGCAAATGGCGACAGAACCCACCCTGGGGGTTACGGGACTATCGACGGCGACGGCAACAATGATGACGATGTGTCCACAGATTCTGCTGACCTTTCCTCATCCACGCTTCTCGCCGCCTCAGGCGATGAAAAGGCCCTCAAGTCCTGGCTTCTGAATCATGAAACTCGCCGCTTCCTCTCCGACCCAACAATGTGGTATTTGGCTGCAGGATTCTTCCTCGTGACAGGCCCAGGGGAAGCATACATCAACAACCTCGGCACAATCATCCCGACGCTCACTCCTCCGGGCTGGGCTGGTCGAGATCCCCCAGCCGGCGCGGCAAGCACGCACGTTTCCATCATCGCCCTGACCAGCACAATCGCAAGGATCGTTACCGGAGCACTAAGCGACGTCTTCGCCCCCCGTGCAGAATCCACGCCCAGAATCCTCGATACGAGCTCCGACCCGCTTCGCGCACCTCCTTCACCTCAGCAACCACTAACACGCTCGCCTTCTAAAAGTAAACCCTCGATCACCCTCCCCCGCCCCACCCTCCTCCTCATCACCGACTTCCTCCTCCTCCTCTCCTTCTTCACCCTCTCCCTCCCCCCACTCCTCCCCCAACACCCCGCCCTCTTCCACCTCTCCTCCTCCCTCCTCGGCCTCGGCTACGGCGCCATCTTCAGCCTGGTCCCCATCGTCATCTCTGTCGTCTGGGGCGTGGAGAACTTCGCGACGAACTGGGGCGTTGTCGCGATGATGCCGGCCGGCGGCGCCGCGGTTTGGGGCGTGCTATATTCCGTGGGGTATGGGGACGGACGGGGAGGAAAAGGGGGCATCTGTACCGGGTGGGAGTGTTTTGGGCCGTGGGCGGTCGGGTGTGTGGTGAGTGTGGCGGCTGCTGGGGCGTTGTTTTGGGGGGCGGGGAGAGGGTGGCGGAAGAGAGGGGTTGTTGTGTGAGGAATGGAGTTTTGTATTCGATGGGTTCATGGGGTCCCCTAATGGGAAGGGTTTTGTGTAAGAGGCACACATGGGATCATTGCGGAATGGGACGTTGAGAATTGTTTTCGAGTATTCTTGTTATGTTGGGCATCCGGGATTGTATTCTTACGGGGATTGGATCATGTACTACGGTTCACTAGCTAGATGGATGGGGACTGGCAATCGAGCCCGGCATTGTATTTGGGGCGTGGATTGAATTTTTTCTAGAATATCCTCCTTCTTCCCCCCCCCCAACACTACAACATAACGGCAGGGAGAAGACGCAATTTGGCTCTTCTCCTTCTTTCTCTCTAATTTGGGAGATTGGGAAATTCGAAATTCCCATGTTCCTGCTTTTTTCTATTTTGGGGGGGCTTCTCTGTGTTGTGATCTCTCGTTTTGTTTTGTTTTTGGTTTTTTTTTTTTGGTTTTATGTTGTTCCATATCTCTCGGAGAGTTTGTTCCATATTCGGCTTGAGCTGGTTGATATGTTTTGAGAAATCCATTAAGCTCAGAGGAAATGAAGATTGATAAACCGATAAGCGGTATTGCAGGATATATAACTTCTTCAACATGGTACCCCATCTGATGGATATCGGGATTATCGAAAATCGGTACGCGTGGTGGAAAAAGTTCTGGCACCGAATGTGAATGTAGAGAGGTTGACTCGCTTCTGCTCTGACTCTGCTCTGCTATTGCTTCTATCGTCGGGAAATATTTGCCGGGAAGCAATGCTGCCGGGTTGCCTGGTTTTCTGAACCATGGAAATAAAGCGTCTTGTGCCATAGAACAGAAGACTGGCTAATTAGATCGCCCATTTCTGGTACCTTGGAGTATTCTGAACACTTTCTGCTCCTTCTGTGCGATAATCCGACCGGATTTTGCAGCTGCAGTTTGGACATAAGTGTGGAGCCACTTAGAGCAAATTGCGCAAAAGGCTGTGGTGTCACAAATCTAAAGGGCCAAGAATTTTTGATACTGCAGACACGTTCATCCAGATTCGTAAAACAGTGACCACCTCCATCGTGGGATCGGCCATCAAAATCTCTGGAGAGTCTTGAGCTGCGCCGCTCCATAGTGTCCAGGATCATTCTTATCACTGGCCAGGGGTGACGTCCAACTCTGTGAAATACTGAAATATTCCAATCATATCAACGAAATTCCTGAGGACTGGATCAAAAGACAGCGGCATTCTTGGTATGATCACGGAAAGTTAATCTTGCCCATTTCTTTACCGAAAACGTCGTCGTCGAAAATACTACACAAGCCAAAGTAGACACCAGAGTGGGGACACGCAATCCGTTCCAATCCATTTCAGGCAATGATCTTTACTAATTGGGAGACAGCCTTTTTTGACGTCTGGTTGGAGAAAAAAGGCGGTAGTCACGACTCCACTAGCCCGGCTCAGCGGCCCGCTTCCCTTCGTGGATCCTGCGCTCAAGACGCGCGATGGTCTGTAAACAAAGAGTTCTTGAGACCTTTGAACATTGTTCGCAGTCTCTCTCTTCTATCTCCTATCAGGTTAGAATGTCTCATATCCGCTAATGTGCGAATTCGGTCTCTTTTACCCCAAGTCCGTCCCCAACTGCCGTGGGACGCCTTGCGCAAGGAGCGTCTGAGGCACTTCGCAATGAGAACGGCCTACACATTTACATATACGACTTATTTCGAGCGTCCGTCGGTGCAGCTTCATCAGCTACTGAATCATGAATCTATGATAGACCTGGCAACAACCCCCCTAACAGGTAGTATAGCACTACAATAGAGAACGTTGTCGGCTTCGACTCTGGTGGGCGGATAAATTCGAAAAGCGCGCTCGGGTAATTTTGCACTGTGGAGTCTTGACCTGAGATCATGAGATGACGGCGTGAGCGGACATAGAGCTTATATCTCTTGGTATTTCCGATGTGATTCCTTTTAAAGTTTTCGAAGCTGGGCCTCTATATCCCTAGTACTTTAACCTTCCAAGTTCCTGCTGTCAGGAAATCTGTTAGCTTTCTTGAATCTCTCTATTATTCGTCCTAGGAACTGTGATTTCCCTCTCTATCAACTCCATCAGCCCGCTTCCAGTCATGGCCTCCTCTCCCGAAGATGTCCTCACGCAGGAGCAAATCTCTCAATTCATGACCCACGGCTACGTCAAGATCCCCGGCGCCTTCAGCAAGGAGAGCGCCGCCGAATGGACAAAAGACGTCTGGACCCGCCTCGGCATGTCCCCTACCGACAAATCCACCTGGACAGCCCCCAAAATCAACATGCCCTCCCACCGCACCCTTCCCCTCTCCACCTTCTCCCCGCATGCCCACTCCGCAATCTGCGCGCTCCTTGGCGGCCTCCCTCGCATCTCCCCCACCGTCTACTCCGGCCCGCACGGCGAGCGCGCGCCGGGCCTCTCCTGGAACGACGGCTTCATCGTCAACCTGGGTTCCCCTCAACACGCCTCCGACGTCCCCTCCTCCATCGACCCCCGCACCCTCGGCAACTGGCACATCGACGGCGACTTCTTCACGCACTTCCTCGACTCCCCCGAACAGGCCCTCCTTGTCATCCCCTGCTGGACCGACATCCTCCCCGCCGGCGGCGGCACCTTCGTCTGCCCCGAGGGCATGCGCCGCGTCGCCCACTACCTCTATTCACACCCCCAAGGCGTGCTCCCGAGAATGAGCCCCGTCGACGACCCCGACAGGTACACCGGCCTCGAGTTCTACGACGCCCTGGTACGGGATCTGCCGGACGACGCGTTCCACGAGCTGACGGGTAACTGCGGGGATGTGATTCTGCTGCATCCGCTGATGCTGCATAGCGCGAGCAAGAACCCGCGGCGGCTGGTGAGGATCATCACGAATCCGCCGGTCAGCCTGGCGGAGCCTTTCCGGTTCGATCGGGAGAGGCCCGAGGAGTATAGTCTAGTGGAGTTGAAGACGCTGGAGCTGTTGGGAAAGGATGGGAGGGAAGGGGAGGGGTTAAACGGCTGGGGGATCCGGGGGGAGAGGAGGGAGGTGGTGCCGGAGAGATTGCGGGTGCAGGCGGAGATGCGGAGGAGGGAGTTGGAGAGGTTGGGGAGGGAAGGCAAGGAAGGGGCGAGGGCGGACGTGGGGGTTGAGGAGGTTGGGGTGCAGGCTTGACGATTGGCGTGTTAGGCTTTGAAAGAGCGGTTGTGTGAGTCGGAAAAACACCTTGTAGAGTCTGTGTGTACAAGTACCGAGATCTATACTCTCCCTCCCTCGCATGCATCTTCCAAGACTACGTGTGGCATATCTTATGTCTCATGCACAGACCTCACCCTTTTCCCTGCCACTGGCGTTTCAACCTAGCATGTCGTGCCTTTGAATCATTTAATCGCTCCTTCAGACTTTTCTAATAAACGCCGTCGCTCAAAATTGTCAATACATCAACAGTAAGTCCCAACGTTTAAACATTCCTCGAGCCAGCACACCAATACAACAATTACCCGGCCCTGTCCACACGACCACTATCTACTTCCTTACCACCCGGAGCAGCGACGGAATTCTTTGCCTCCGACTTAATCCCACTCGGAATTTGGCCGCAGTATCGCTTGTCTTGATCGGGGAGTGTTTGGTTGGACCTTTCTCCGTTGAACTGTCTATTGCCTGTGCTCGTTTTTGAGGCGTCTCTGGCGAGTCCTTGATAGTCTGTTTGTCAGTAGATGTGGAATCTTTTCGAGGCGAAGATGTCGGAGTCTCGGCAGGGCTCTGTTTTTCGCTGTCCGCAGTTTCCCTAAGCATTGGTCGTGAATGAGTTGCCTGGTTGGTTGACTTCTCGCCCAGGGGTGGTCTATACTTAGAAAGCTCCTGGCTTCTCGCGTTGGTTATCGACTCACCGTCCACGGAAAGGCCTGTCGTCGCTCGTTGCTCACGACCAGCCTCATCTTCTTGATCGAAATCTGGCGACTCGTGTGTGATCGTGGCCGGTTTTGCGACCTTCTTACGACCACGCGGTTTCGGTGCTGCAACATTCTCCTCTTTCCTTGTGCACTTGATAGCCGGAATCTCGACACTAACGAGAGACTTGGATTTAGTCGTCGCACGTTCTGTGGCCCCTGCTACACCTAAGTTATGTTCGTCGTTGCCTAGTTCTTTGTCTGACTCATTGAAAATATCTACGCTAGTTTCCTCTTTCTTCACAGGGCTAAGATCAGCTGGAGGCAGGTCCATCTTGACTGCAGCCGGTTGTTCATCAACCCAAACGACGTCTTTTTCTTCCTCATCAACCATGTCCGGGCTTTTCAGAAAGACAGCGGATGTTTTAGCTCTCTTAACCTTCTTTTTGGACTGCTTCTTTCCTGATATTAGGAGGGGAGGCGGCATGTCTCCAGCGTCAGTCTTCTGTTGGGAAACCGGGCTATTTGTTGGGGAGTCTTGCGCTTGGATAGTGGTCTCGACATTTTCATCGACTCGCTTTGATCTTGATCGGCTCGGTCTCGGCTTGTAGTTTTCCTTTGGCAGGCCAATGACAATTTCGTCGCTTAAATTGAGCTCGCTACTTGGGTTCTTCTGCAGCGAAGTCAAAGCAACGTTGTCACTCTTATTTCCCTTGTCATTTGGTTGCTCCAGCCCTTCCCCATCGCAGTCTAATGTGGACCGGCTCTGCGTAAAGTTTTTTCTTTTCTTTGATATGGGCTCATCATTGTCATCAGGGTTTTCATTCCCGCCAGTGTCATCATTCTGGTTATCTGTTGACAAAATCGATGGCTTTTTCGGCGGGCGGCCACGTTTTTTGGGAAGACCTTCTGCAGGAAAGCGTTGATGACTGAGGGCATTGACCGTGAGTGGATCATTGTCTCTAGAAAGGTGATTATCATTCACGTCCTCGTCGTCAGAAGACAGCACCTTTCTCTTCCTCTTTGAATACGTTGTTACATCTTTTCGTTGCGGGCTATCTTCATTTTCAGAAGGTAATAGTTGCACAGCCTGGGGCATCGTTCGAGTCCGGGTGTGAGATGAGGATGGAGGGCGAGAAAGCAGCTTTTCGGAAGTATTGGAAAAGTCTTCGGCACCGCTATTAGCACTAGGTGCCCTGCCACTGCTTCTACCAATTAAGCTTGTGTGGGTTTCGGTAGGAGAGGCGCTTTGGCCATATCCGTAGAAAACTTCTGGTCCTTGAACACTGTTAATATTCGCTTCGTCTCGGCCATCCTGAGAACATTCTCCGACGAATGGGTTGGCTAAGGTATCCTCTTCGCCAGACTGACCTCGATAGTCAATGGTATAGGTTTGATAATTCCCCACGGAACTATGCGATGTAGTTGCACATCCACTCTCGTTCAACAGACTGCGATCACGTTGTCGACTTTTCCTCTTCCGAGGTCGTACATCCTTGTAATCCTCACTGTTGATACTCACGCCTTCGTCCAAACCTTGCCCGGTAGATAAAGGCATGCCAACTTGGTCCATATGCATATCTGCGGGATTGATGAAAGCGTTGGGAGGAGCATTGGCAGAGCTGTCAGGCCAGAGTGATCCATCTGGTAGGGATGTGCTATGCCCTTCTCCTGCGTTGCTCCCACGTTCTTGGTCTCGACTCGTCCGCTGGTCCGCACCAACTTCGGAGATCGCCATTGCATCATCGTGAGGTATTTTAACTACTTCAGTCCGAGCTCTTTTTCGTCTTCTATTTTCTAACCCTTGTAGTGACGTCTCCGCCGTTTCCAAAAGCGGCGTATCTGTCGCTCGTCGTTTCAATTTGGCAACATTGGGGGAGTCTGAAGAGTCCAGAGCCATTGACATATCGGTTGAGCTTCCATCGAGCAGGTAGGACTGTGCTGTCTGAAGCTCCGCTCGCAAATTTCTTGCCGACCACTCATTTTCTCTCCGTGCTGCGTCTTGGTCATTCGTATTTGTTGAAGGACTGGTAGGCCGCTGGAAGGAAACCTGTGAGACATGAGCGTCATATTTCTGCGATTGGCTCAAAAAGTCTTCGAAGCTGACTACGCCATCATTCTCAATAATCGAAGTCTGCTGGGGAAGAAGGTTGCTCGGTGGGTGTGCCAATGTTCCTTCTTCTAGAGCAGTAAAGTTACAGCCTATCCCTTTGTCTTCAATTTCGGACTCGGCATCTGAGTCGGCGATTTCGTCAAGATCTGGCATGCTTGGAGAACTGCATAGAGCGCTGTGATCTTATCACCGATACTCAGATACCTACTAGGTATACCAACGCGTTCGAGGAGACGAGAGTTTCCGAAGCGTCGCGTCGGACATTGCGGGGAAGCGCGTTGGCTGCTACGCGCAATCACATGACTTCCGGAGATATCCCAGGTACCTTAGGGGAAGGCCCGCAATCTAGAATACGGTAGCAGCACGAAATCTAAACCACGCACTGTGGAGACACGTGTAAAATACGAATTTAGAGTGTTTCTGTGGCAGCTTTGTGGCACCTCCGTTTTCACGTAGGAATGTTCCTTCCTCTATTACGTATTTGAAAGTAGAAAATCAATGAATATATTTGGTGAAAGCTCCTTCCACCGATCGAATTGTTCTTATAGTGTAGTGGTACGTAAAGTAGACCTTGTAGTTTGTAGTTGTAAGGATTGATTGTAGGTTCGATTCTCTCTGTAGGCGAAGTTCCCTCTTTATAGGTTTCGTAGAGTAGAGGTCCTCTAGGAGGAATTTGAGAGCGAAAGCGCTCTACAGAGAGTTTCGGCAGAATTTTTTCGCGTGGATTTTAGGTGCGGGGAAACTGTGGCAGCTTTGTGGCAGCTCCGTTTTTACAATTTAATACGTAATAGACGTACTTCCAAGGTGGAACAAAATGCGTGTACACACAAGAGCTCTTTTTAATACGAATTAGAGCTACAGAACTGTGGCGCCACCGTGTCCAACATCTGCCTTCTCCCCGTAAGGTACACAGCTTTGGCCTTCCGACCGATTATTGCATATAGAGTGCTGAAGCAATCGGTACTACGTTGAGTGAACTCGTTGATTGAGTGAAGGTATCAGAAATATACTGCGCCCTGCAACGCTAAATGAATTTGCTCATCCTAGTGAGAAGCCACGTGCCACTACCCTTGGGCTTCTTCATATTGTTCCAGCAATAATAAGAGAAGAATGTCGAGAATTGAATCTTTGAGGGCAGCAACAGGATTCAACCCGACGATGCGCTCCCCACCGAAGAGGCGCAGATCGACCTGTGACCGAATTTCAGAGCTCCGCTCTAATAGCCTTTTGAATTTAAGGCATACAAACAAAGCAAGGAACCAGCACTGCTATATATTCTGTAACAAGTGGAACTCAATCTTTCTTTACGGAATTGTATCAATCTTCATAAATCCACAACTCTTCCTATTCCTGTGAATGTGGTGGATGATACCACCTCGAAAGACCCCATCGTTGAGCTTAGAGGAGCAATGACCAACCAAATTCTTCACGTCTCCGCCCTTCCCATCCCCACTTGGGCCAAACAGATCCGAACATGGAAATGAATTAGTACAACCATCCGCAGAGTATGAAAGGCTCCACCCATTCTCAGCATGCTGGAAATCCGTCGGCGGCGCGCCGTAACTCGGGTTGTTCCCGTTTTGCTGAAAGGAAGTCTTACAGCTATCGGCTGCCGCATTGAAAAAGCTCACGGGAATTACCATACCCTGATCTGGATGCCGACCCGTGCCAGGGGTGTACGCCTCGTAGCATTCCTGGCCTTGGAGGTCGCCGCCTTTCCAAGGTGTACCATCCCCATCTTGAGACGCTAGATCTTGAAAATTGTCAAGCGTACCGAGAACCTGTTGTGGCGTGGGTTTTGTATCGGTAAGCTGAACGTGCAACCTGAAAGCGCCGCCATTTGTGATGGTTAAGGGACCGCCGACGCCAGGATGATAAAGATCCAGTTCGACACAAGAGTCACCTTTAGCAAAGCGTGGGAGAATGATGGAGCTGAAGAGTGACGAGACAATCAAAGAGAGATCTTCTGAGTCGCTAGGGGAGCAAAAGTCGTCGGCGAAGTCGTCGCGGCGGGTCAAGAGCGTCGTCACATCTGTACCATTGACAGTTGCGGGGATCGGTGTAGAACGCGTGTTTGATCGTTGACGGCGACGGCTAGATGGACTCAGAGCGATATCCTCAGGGTAATCGTCTACCTTGAGTTCGTGCTTGAAGTTTTTGAGACTTCCGTCGGGTTTGGATTGATATATTATCGTGTTCGTGTACACGCATTTCCTGCCATCAGGACAAGCAGGGAGTAAGTACGGATTGACTTGTTGGACCCAAGGAGGTATTTCTGGAGGCGGTGTTTCTGAAGATGAAGAGTTAGAAATACGTTCCAGAGGGCCGACGTTTCCAAACCGACTTGAAACCATCTTTCGTGGCAAGATTTTTGTAATAAGCCATCCCACGGTAAGATCCCAAATAATCTCGGTGACTGATTCAGGTATGAGACCTCTGAAATGCAGATCTTAGTGTCACATCATTCTGACTTATGTTGGTTCAGCTTTGCCATACTTCATGAGGTATCTGATTGACTTCGACACCTCCTTATTCAAGTCTTTACCCTCCTCAAAGTCCAGGCCGAAAGTTAAGACCTTCTTTAATTTCGGAACACAACCCTGACAGAATGATGCAACCTTGCAAACGCCATCAGCGACCTTCTCTGCGGTTGAACGTGGCACAGATGCTTTTGCAAGGGCCTTTATCACGCTGTCCTTGACGTCTAGTGGAACATGAGAAGTGTCATAGATATATGGAGCAGTCATACAATTTTCTTGTGTTCGTCTTGCAAGTCGATGCGGCGGGCTTGCTTCGATCTTCGCTTCACCATTGCAGTTCTGTGTGGGTAATTCAGACCATATCACATTAGACAGATAGCTGGCCTCTGTGTCTGTAATTGGGGCATGCGGATTTCCAGGACACTTGTTGGCCGGTTTTCCCCACCACGCATCGCTCAACGGTATGACAACGGAAAGGAGGCCTAGATTCAACAACTTCATTGTGAGAAATCCAAAAGTATAGAGATTAATCTTACGAAAAAGAGAGCAGAAATTCAGGGAAATGCCACTCCTGCTTTTCAAAACAACCGTGTTAAATTCAGAAGGAGATAGCTATGGACAGAAGACACTCTTCGCCAGGAAAGGAGGCCATGTCCATTCAACAATTCTGTGGCCGTGTGTATCAGACCGATTTTCTGTTGATTCTAATGGAGGTTGGATGGTTGCAACCATGGTTCCAGGATTGAAGATAGCCTAGAATTAGGCCGAACCAACGAGGCAAGCTGCAGGCCATGCTCAGGCGGGCCTCTGACCGTCCATTGCAAGCTCTCCGATTGGACATTGCCCAATGCCCACGTAGGACAACAGGGTAGATGACAAAGCCGTTGTGAAAAGTACCGTTTCGTCCTCATATTGGAAATGTCGAGGTGGAAAGAAAACGAATGTCAACTGATTTAATTACTAGGGGAATTGGTGGAGGCGATTGAATAATTGTGTCCATGAAATACTCACCTAGTAGTGGTAGCTAACGTTGGATTATATTTGTTCGAGCTTTAAGGAACAGCCGGTCAAAGACCCGCCCTGAATAAGGTTTGAGATATCCAGATCTAGGGATCCAGAAATCGTCGACGCAGGGCTGAAAAGGCCCTCTATCAGATATTAAGTGCGACTTTGAGAAGGAAACCAAGGGTGAAAAAGTAACGGGCGCAGACTGACAAGCCGCTCGCGTAATGGTACGGACTTCATTTCCGCTCGGCCAATCTCCGCCAGATGAGCCACCGCAACAACACATGGGGCTTAAAGCTCCCACGCTGACTGTTATCTTATTTGCATTGCTTACCCGTAGAAGTAATCGCCATGGACATTTTTCCCGCGGCCTGAGTGATCCGAGAGGAGAACTTGTGGCCGCATCTATGCGGAACAGGGATCTATTCTCTATTCAAATTCTCCGAGCGGCGCAGTTCTTGAAGGGGATTGAGCTTTTGGGAAATCCCGCTCTGCGACCATAGCCTTCTAGTGGTCGAGATTGGCGATCGTTGTCCAATAAAGTGGTGGGATCATGGCCAACATAATGGGACAACGTCTTCATACCGATGGACTGAAAAGCGATACTTGCAGTAGTTTTACTCAATTGAGCGAATCCGGGAGTCAAACGAAAACCGCAACCTCAATTTGAGTAAATCAAGTGAGATCATCAATTGACAGTTTGCTTGAATCTTAAAGGCTTCATGTAAGTCTCTCCGAGCTTTTCCTTTTTATACCCTCCTAGATCTCCATGTTGCAGTCGCAAACCACTAAGTCTTTAAGGAGCGGTCGGATTGTAGAGCGTCGAAATTGAATCTGATCAAAGATATCATCAGCCACTGCCATAATTCATTTTGAAGGACGGATTTACTGAGCACCAACAGCAAAGCATGGAAGGCGTCGTTATGCTGGCAGGCTAAGGAGCAACACCAGCAGTGTCTTGCCGTAGATTGGATTTCTCTGACTGACGGTACTTGAGGATGGTCTATACAGATTCGGAAGACGCATAGCCTATAGTATTCAGAATGTTGATATCGTCAAAGGCAAGGGGGAGGTGGAGAGGTATCGTAGACGCGAGAGCATTTCCAGAGTTGTCCTGCAAAACGTCACTTTCCGGTTGCATTAAAGATGCCAAGCTTTTTGTCTTGGTGAAGCTTGAGCGTGTCACGCGATCTCTTGACCAGGCGCTTGGAGGAAGGAACCGTACCCTGCGCGTTTCGGTGGTAGACCGCTACACGCTCAGACACCAAGGCCAGTGCTTGGCTGTAGCATAAGCATTTGGTTTGAGAAGACTGATATTTGCCATGCAGCGGTCTCACTACGCGGTCGAATAATCATCAACCTAGCCCCCAAACTGTGGATGGAAAGTTTCAGGCAGCAGACCGCTCCTCCAGCCTCGCACAGCTACACAGCGATGCAGCCCTCCTCCATAGGAATAAGATAATGTCCCATTCCTATTTTCCATCACTTTCCTTTCTCAAGGCCATTTCAAAGCGTGTTGATGCACTCGAAACATCTTTCTTCATTTCACTGTCCAAGGAGACCTTCAAAAACCCCTAGCTCGAATTAAGTTTAATCATGTCCCTCATTGAAACGTTGCCAGATGAGATCATTTCAGACGTGGTATCATTTGTTCATCCTTCCACCATCTTCTCTTTTTCACAGGCTAGTCGAAGATTCTTCGTATGCTCTCAAAAAAGCCTCCAGCTGCACAAGCAGCGCATGAACTCATTCCGTATCACCCATGACCGCCTTCCCCGCAATGTAATTGATCTCTTGCGGCAAGTAATCAGAGAGCCAGAGCTCGCATGGTACATTCGACGCTTTGAATTTTGGGGTGTTCGTCCACAGTGGAAGAACTGGAAAACCTGGACGTTTAATCATGGAAACCCTTTAAGCAGGGACATGGTACCAACCGACTCTGAATGGGACCATGCCATCCACAATTGGCCGGACCCTTTTACAGATGATTCACACCTCGATCAAAGCTTGTACTCTGAGGAAGAACTAGACTTTTACCAAGGATTCATGCAAGAGCAGTTGCACTTAATTCCGGAAGAAACCGAAGAATGGATGAAAAAACTTAAATCTGGCAATGACGAGCCAATCAAAGGCATTCTCATGGCCTTATGTAAAGACTTGAGACAGGTTGTCTTCATCATTTATGATTCATGGCAAGGAGATGAATTCCAAGACCGCCATCCGCTTACTTTTCTCTGCGCGGCCCTATCACGTCTAAATGCAACTCCCTCCTATCCAGACCTTTTCCGCAACATTCGCTCTGTCTCCGTCGCGACCTCAACTGAGTTGAGACATCCTCATGACGGGTACTATCCCAATGCAAAGGACGTAGCTCCTCTCTTCATGCTTCCGGCTGTTGAGACCCTGGAGCTCAATCTCCTGGGCTATAACGAGGACGAAGGTGGTACTGAGTGGGAATGGCACTCTGGCGAGCGTTTCTCCTCCGTCAAAAGCCTTCGCTTCTATTGCTGCAGTGTGAGGCTGCGATGTATGCTAAAGCTACTCAGCGCCCCGAAAGCACTCCGTAGCTTTCAATGTCGTTCTGGGTGTCCAAATCCGGAGGCGGTCGCAGATACGCTCGCGAAGAATTTTAAAGACTCCCTGGAGACCCTCACTTGGGACAATCGTATCAAGCTTAGTCAACTTTTAAATTTCAAGGTCCTTCGATCGGTGTCCCTAGATTTCTGCGACCTGATGGATCCTCCACTGGATCGATCAAACGTCTCTTACGGTCGACACAAGGGCCCTTACGAGCTCAACAGACCAGGAGGGTGGCAAACTAACTGGGTTGACATTGCCCAGAAGCTTCCACAGCGAATTGAAGCGGTCACAATAGCAGGCGCTCGGGTCGCTCTGCGGGTCGAAGAAATTCCGGGGTTTGTGCAGATGTTGAAGTCGTTCGTTGAAGCGAAAACAGATCCCAGCCGACGGCCTGCTCCAGAAGACGGGGCGGGTTTATCCTATCTTCGAATGATCTGTACCTGGGATGTTGAAACCTTCCATAAGTCCAGAGTTTTTGAGAATGGGCAATGGCGGGAGACTGGTCAGAAAGAAGGCGTCGACCAATTCTGCGATGAAGTGAAGCTGCTGTGTAAGGAAAAGGGCATCGATTGGCACGGTCGTGATGAGGGACATGCAGAGTTCTGGGCTCATCGGCGGAAGCACTGGACAGGAGAGGAACATAGGCTCGAGACGGAACCGAAGACAAATGTTAACGACTGGAGAGAGTAGCTGCATACTCATATTATAATTGTATCTTATAGGGTAGAGGTCGCTTACACTGCACTGCGTTGACACCTAATAGTTTTGGTCTTAAATGATGGCTTGCCCTACGACAGGGATCTGCCAAAGTTGGCTATCAAGCACCCATGGATGCCGAACACAGTAAAAATATTCTGCTCCCATCTGCCAACCCCTAACCAACGAAATTCCCACAATGTTTTTCAAACACAGCTGTCTGGAGTATAAGCTGGTGCGGTGTGGCGTGAGGCCCGCTTTTATCGCTGTCATCATTGTAAACCGCCCCCATCTCTCGGATCTCTTTTCATCACCAGCCCGCCGCGCCGTGCGCTCCTCGAGGTAAGCAGTTGCTAATTTAACATCCTGGTTCTACGGATGTGCAATATTCTCGATGTTTTACGCTATCTTCTTTCTCATCTTTCTTCCTGCCTGGTAGAAAGTCTCTTCCGTAACTGAACCTAATTTGCTTGACAATTCTCCTGACTTCTCGCGAAAATGAGTCCCCGCGTTATCATAATAGGTGCTGGAGTGTCTGGTCTTGCGGCTGCAAAAACATATCTACAAGTCAATCCTTCCATCGATCTATCCATTATCGACGAGGATGACTCTATCGGTGGTGTCTGGAGCAAGAAGCGTCTCTACCCTGGTCTATTTTGCCAGGCACCATGCGGATTTTATGAATTATCTGACAAGACGATGGTCAGCGAAGAGTATCCTTACTCGAGCCTCGTCCCCGGAGCTCAAGTCCGGAAGTATCTGCAGGAGTATGCTGAAGAACACGATCTCGTCAAGTACATCCAATTCGGTACGAAAGTTACGAATATTTCACGAAAGGGTTCTGGCTGGGGCTTAAACATTAGCGATGGCAGAATACTCTACTGCGACAAGCTGATTGTCGCCACTGGACTTTTTTCTAGGCCCAATATTCCAGACATTCCTCGAAATGACTTTCAAGGGCCTGTCATGCACTCAAAGTCTCTCGGCCGAAGACATCATGAGCTCCTCGCTGACGAAATTACTGATGTGGTCGTCGTTGGAGGATGTAAGTCGTCTTGCGAAGCTCTCTCATTATGTCTTGAAGCCGGGAAACGCGTGCACTGGGTTGTCCGCGAAAGCGATAAAGGTGCCCCTATCATCGTCGCCGACCCTCATGCAAAATTTAACCCGGTGGCCCTCGGTGCCGCACGCCTTTTCACCGCGCTCTCTCCAGGCGTATTTGACACGTCAAGCCTCATCTACCGCTTCCTCCACAGTGGCTTCTTCCTGGGCGCATTCCTCCTCCGCCACTTCTGGTCGCTCGTCAGCGGCGCCATGAAAGCCCCTGCTGCCTACGATTCCAGCTCGAATGGCCGTGCCGTCAAACCTAAACAACCTAATTTCATCTGGCTAACCTCCTACATTTCCCTCGTCTACAAAGGTGGCGCTTTCATCCAGAACCTCCATAACCCTTCCCGCTTCACCGTCCATCGCGCCCACCCAACCCACCTCTCAAAGTCGACCATGCATCTCTCCAACGGCACCACCATCTCCGCCCCCAAACTCGCCATAATCTACTGCACAGGCTGGTCTTCCACCGTCACTCCGCTCTTCTCCCCCTCCGACGCTCTCTCCCTTGGTCTACCCCACCCTCCTTCCATCGAGCCCCCCTCCCTCTCCACCCACTGGTCCGCCCTCACACGCTCCGCCCATGCCACCCTCTCCCACATCCTCCCCCACTGCCTCAACCCCGCCTTCCCCACCCTCCCCGAAGTCCCCGCGCAGACAAACTTCCGCCTCTACCGCTTCGTCGCCCCACCCTCCCAGATCCACTCCCCGGACCACCCTCCCAACATCGCCTTCCTCGGCTTCCTCGCAAACTCCCAGATGGCCTTCGCCGCTGAGCTCCTCGCCCTCTGGGCCGCCGCTTGGCTCGAAGGCCTTCTCCCGGCGTCCTCCCTCCCCGCTCCGCCCGAAATAGACGCCAACATCGCCCTGGTCAACGCTTGGATGGCCAGACGATATGGGGAGCGGGCGAGTATGAGCCCCGAGGTCATTCTAGAAGTTCAGAGTTTCTTCGATCAGGTGTTGAAGGAGTTGGGGCTCGAGGGGCGGAGGAAGTGGATGAAGGGCGGGAAGACGTGGTGGGCGGGGGTGAGGGAGTGGGTGGAGCCGTACCGGGCGGGAGATTACGAGGGGTTTGTTGAGGAGTTTTTGGAGAAGTGCGCGCAACGGCAGAGGGCGGATAGGGAGGAGAAGAAGGAAAGGTGAACTTCTAAGGTTGTGTTAAAATGGTGAAGTACTGGTGGGGAAGGTGTCGGTTGGCATTTCGGTAAGATTGGATTTGTCCGAGGTTCAACAATCTAAAACTTCAAACTCGCGTCTTCGCCTTCGCAATGCGTCTATCATCTATCACTTCCACCCTAAACCCTCCGCAACTCGAATATTCCAAACTCCATAACTCCCTGTTCATCTTCAACCCGATCACAAAATAAACATCTTCCTTTCCAAATTCTCTTCTTCCTTCGATTCCACTCTCACGTCTTCCCTTCCTCCCCGCCCTCTTCTCCGCCGCAAGTGTCAAACTTCCCACCACCCCATGGGTAAGGGCGCGGCGGCCTCGGTGGCGCCGGCTTGGGAGGCTGGCCTGGAGGCCACGTTTGACGTGGACCGTTTTCGTCGACGAGCTGTTCTGCGGCCGCTGGGTTGTTGGTGGATTGTGATATGGATGCCGATTTTGCATTAGTCGGGCGGCTTGTGGGAGAACTGTAAGGGTTGTCGGATGGCATTTTGGATGTCGTTGTTATGCTTTGCAGTTGCGTAGATCAGAGTCGATAAGAGAGAGCTAAAAGATGGACCGTAGCTGATGTTGGTGAATGGGGAGCTCAGAGATCAGGACGTTCGGAACGAGAGAGAAATGTTTAGAGGTGACGATCGGATGAAATCGACATAGACGGCAGAGTTTGCAGGTGTCCAATTGCTCGCAACCGAAACACTGGTCAAATCGTCGCGGGTGTCTGGATAGGTGATCTCTTCTGAACGGTGGATGAGATTAGGCAGTCTTAATGACGTTGAGAAGATGTGAGAGAGGATCGGATGATCGGCGGCGATTGCAATTCATGGGTGGATTTGCGCCATGAAATGTGTAGAGAAAAGGTGCTTGATGGTGGTCAGAGAGTCACTACCGAGGTCAGAGGTGAATCCAAGGGTATATTCAGACGGAGACGGTGAGAGATGTGTGAAGCAACTGCGAGGACTGTCTGCGGGCATTGCAGGAGAAGGAAAGAGCGGGTATCGCCCCTCAAAGAATGAGTTGCAATACAGCGGTAGAGGCACGAAATCGGGTAATTTCGGTCAGTCAGATCAATGATGTGAGAGCCTCTGTTACCTTTATGCTATGAAGTCCGCAAGAATAACGGTACAGATCCTTTTCACACCAATCCTCATATGAGCCAGCTCCTGCACAGGAGCCGCTGTGTTCCCTCTACCACAATCCTGTCGGCCCAATGAGGTCTTGGTAGCAGCCTATGCCATATCTTTCCTGCCTACCCGTCCTCCAGCCTTGCCTCCGCCCGTTCATGTCCTACCAAACTCCGCAATGCCCACGTCGTGTCTTCCAACGGCGTCATTCACAGATGTCTAATCCCCGTAGGTTAAGGGAGTCTGATGCAAAGGGGTCGAAGAATACGCATCTTCCCTTTTAGGGACGAGCGTGTCGCGGTGGTCGTTCCGGTTAGCGACGGGAGTCTCTGAGTATCAGAGAATGTGAAACGCCTCTTAGTCCAGGACTGTCCTCTTGTTCGTTGTCCAAGGTAGATGGACACTTTGGTCTCATCGAAATGTTATTCGGCGAGATTCTTTTCCGATATTCACGACGACGTTGGGGTACGGTAACAATTTCTTTCGTTGCTCACATGCTCTTGGTCTTCGCATTTCCCCTTCTCCTCGATGGCGCTTAAAATAATCGAAGTCCTCCATAGCGGCTTTATCGATCTCCCTCTGCCACCGGAGATCCGCTTCGTCCGCTCCCAATGCGCACGCGTTTCATCATGTTGCAGGTCGCTCTGGTGTGGGTAATTTCGCCCGCGTCCAATCTGCTGCTCCCATGGGTGGTAGTTGAGCGCCTACGCGAGGAAAAAGGACTAGTAAAGAAATGATTGTGATGCCTATGATCAAATAGGTAGAGTGAGTTTCTATCCCGTAGCTATTTCCGGTGCTGGGGAGTAAAAGAGAATAGGAGTAACAAGAACAGGATTGTAGGGCATCCTGAGCAATTAAATTGACGAGACTGAAGTTATCTTTTCAAGCAACGGGAAAACAAACAATCGATGAGGCTAAAAATCGTGCGTGCTATTTCTTTTCAGACGCTTCAACAGTGGAAACGGAGCCGGAGCAGGTTGCAAACAAAAGCTATATGGCAGTCCTCTCCGAACAGCAGCTCGTAGGCTAGAAGCAAGAAGTGGGAGAGCGAATGACCGCCGTTCGGGACACGATCGAACCTTTCGACAAGCAATCGAGACAGGTCAAATACTTTGTACCTCAGAGCTTACAAAAGCAGTCGCTCTGCGTCGCGGCAAAGACGTAGTCTGGCGGATATTTTAGGAGAGTCCACATCGCAGGGACATGATCACCCCGGTGGCGCAATACATCCTTCGGCTGCGACGAAGCTTGTCTGCCGGAGGTGATGGTGCCTGCTAGTCCAGTCGCTTGACTCAGCGTGCTGATTGACCTACTCAGAGCCCTTGGCTTGATTATATGAATGCTCAAGCCTTCGGCATTGATGTTTTTACGTCCCATGCATAATGTACCACTCTCTCCTCCTGTTTTCCTTGGCCACGGTCAATTTTCTTAGGGCCCTGCCGTTTCCTCCATTGGCACCGACATATCCGCCACATTAGGATGGTTCGATGGAGAGGGTGCCGCTGAAGATTTTATGTTTGTTGTCTGGACGCTTGGACAAACATAACGTGGCGGCTGAGGTGGTTGGTGCTGAACGTAGGGATTAAGGATAGTCATTGAACTACGAGAGCGAAAACGTGCTCAAAAGGACCGAGTGGTGACTAATCTGTCGAAAGATGATTAAATCGCTGCTCCTTAGGATCTATGTAAGCTTTTAGCATAGCCATAAATCATGCATGAGGCATTGGTCGGAATCTGTCGCGCTGCTGAAGCTGTCGATAATCCAGCTCCGATGTGGACGGCTTGACTTTACACGTCATTCTTTCGATGACTTCTTAGTCTCCCTCCCACTGTTTCAGAGACAATCTCAATTGTTTGTCGTTGATAATATTTGCGTTTCGTACTTTGGGTGCCCTGTCAAACACTATGGTACAATCAGATACTGTTGAGCAAGCGGATTCGTGCTTAGCACATAGGCGAAGGATGGGCGGACAAGAGGTAGTCAATGTCGCATCTAAGAATCTCCGTACCACTAAAAAATCTCAAAACACAGGTTTGAGGTCAAGGTTTGTAGACTATTTTGAAAATCCACCTAACTTGGTGTCGGTGTTGAGACTTGTGGTTGTCACCAGACCCCCAAGAGGTACCAAATTTTGGGGCTCGAAGGGGGAAGATAGCGCGAGCCTTGCGAGCGGACATACATACAACAATTTACTCAGTAGCCACCGATGAAAGTCCTTTTTTGCGTTCATCTGTTTCGCTGATCTTGTATGAGTGCTGTGAAGTCACTGTTACGCCTTATTCATGTGTCTTTCTGGTCATGAGTTTACAACTCATAAGCCACAATGTGATGACAAGATGCTCTGTAACTATGAATTGCACGGCATCCTCGGGGACGTCCTGCAATGATTCAGGGGATAATATTGCCGTCTACTCTTCTCATTGGTATTTTTGGCCTTCCTACAGCCCGAATCGCGATACTTCCCGCACTGCCTTGTCGGCCGTATTCAGTTCCTAGAACTTAGTGGGTCTAGATTGACGCCACGCGTACCAGGATCAGCAGAGACCTTCGGTCGCGCTTTGATAGTTTGGTATAGCGTTGATGGTGGATGCGCCGAAAAGAGACAAGATCTTGGGCTGGATGGTCTGTTTGTCGAGGCAGCTGTCAATTGACTGGTGACAAGTTCAAGTATGCAAGCCTATTTACGCCATGGTCTCTCACTGAGGAGCCAGAGATGGCTAAGTTACGCCACTTATTGGAAGAAATAATGGCGGTGGCTGGGGTACTAATGTAGGCCTGTCTCTCTTACCTCCGTACTGCCGGGTTCTTTACTGGTTTGAAGCGAGGAAAAAGTGGCTGCAGGCTGTGGCCTAATCTATCAAGTATGGTCATGGCGTGGACGACGGCGAAATATTAATACGATTCATACTCGATGGCGCTTCACGCATGCAATTCCGTGAACGACTTCTTTTGTTCATCTGACCTGCCATCATGGCGGCCGCTGCGGGTCAGACACAACGACCCAAAGTACATGACACTGGCATCACCGTTCTCTGCAACCCGAGTTTAGCAGACACCGAGTAAGTTTCTGGGAGAACAGTATCAAAATGGCCCGACTAAAACCGTCCCAGCATTGTGTTCGTCCATGCTATTCAAGGCAATCCCGAACGAACATGGACCGCCAAAGCACCTTCGAATACTTTCTGGCCATTCGAACTGCTGCCAACTGATTGTCCAAATGCCCGGATTCTGACATTTGGCTACGACTCTGTGGTTACGAGAGGTTTGAAGGCTGTCAATCAAAACAATCTGTTTGCCCGTGCACAGAGCTTACGCCGCGAGCTTGCACGAAAGAGACGTGACTGTGTAGGACACCGCCAATCTCCTCTCATAGAGATTACCCAATCGCGGAACTTATACGTGGCAGAACCAACGTCCTATTATATTTGTTGCACACTCTCTTGGAGGTATGGCGCTCCTAGATCATCGGCTCATGGCTTTACAAAGTGCGACTAAATCAATCTCACAATGATCCAGGCATTCTGATCGAGGATGTATGTGTAATGAAACCATATGAATACGACGGAGCCTTTAACTCCGTCAGGCGCTCCGTGTCGCTTCCAAAGGATCAGCCCCCGCTGAAGAGAAAGACATATATCTCTCAACATATGCCACAGTATTTCTTGGAACGCCGTTCAGAGGAAGAAGTGCAGCGGAGTGGGCGCTGATTGCCGACCTGTTCGTCAAAATGATCGGCATAGGAACGAACAGTAAAGTCTTGAAGGAGCTGAAGCTTGACACCGGTGTCTTGAACATCCTTCGTAGCGAGTTTCGGGAATGTGTCAAGCAAAGGGCTATCAACGTGCGAGTTTTTCAAGAGTCAAAAGGACTGTCAAGTATCAAAGGCCTCAATGAGCAGGTGAGAACTTCTCACGTACTCTCAAAGACAAGGTTTTTAATATCATTCAGATCGTTCTAGAGGCCTCGTCCAGGCTCGACGACGATACCGTCTGCCAAAGTCTGAACTACAACCACATGGAAATGTGTAGATACGCCACACGTGACGACGAGGGTTATAGAATCGTTGGTGAGGAGGTCGCATACTGGGCAAAGAAAGCCTCTGAGTTCCATGGTAACTACGGTATAGGTACCAATCCCACGGTTGAAGCTAGAAGCGCGTCTCGATCCGAAGGCTCACAAGAGCAGCAGCGGGCATGAGTAATTCACAGAGCATTTCCACTAGCATGAACCAAACGTCTGGCTCCAGAATAGTGATGAGTTGGTCTTCCAGATATATAAACTAACCTTCCTAACTAAATTATCCAGCGTCACGTGAGCTGTTCGAAGCTTCTGCAGAGACCTTAAGAGCGTTTCTGCATCCTGCAACCGTCGGGGACAATCTCGATGATCTATTATACCATCGTCACACTCACACAGGACGTTGGATCTTAGAGAAACAAGAATTTAAGGATTGGTACTCGGCTATTGGCGCTAATCTTTGGATCAAAGGGAAACCTGGTTCCGGAAAATCCACATTGGCTGCTACTATCATTGATCAACTTCAGACGGATGAACACGTGACTGCTTATTTCTTTTGTCGCTTCCAAGATGACAACAAGCAGACTTTGGCACCGATCCTGGGGACCTGGCTCTGGCAAATCCTAGACCAATTACCCCAGCTCACTGAAACAGCCCTCACACGTCGAACCAGGGGATCGGGTGTGCGCAGTCAGTCCTCGAATATCAAGATCGCTCTAGAGGAAGCTCTTGCAGCATCTCCAAACCGTATATTTTTCGTCGTGGATGGATTGGACGAATGCGAGGCAGCCTCAGATGTTTCGCAAAAGCTAAAAGATTTCATGTCGCGACTGAGTGACCGCCATAATTTTCTTATTATCAGCAGGGACGAGGTCTGGAGCCCTCAGTACCGCAATATTGAGTTTCCTGTGAGACGGTACCGCATTGGATTTGCTGAGGACGGTAATATGAGACCTTTCGTTGTCATAGAGCTCGCAAACTCTGACACTGCTTCGGACATCGAGAATTGGTTGCAGGATCACATGGGAACCCTACATCTGTCACATGACCTAGAAATTATGGCCATGGAGAAGCTGATCCAAAAGGCCGATGGAATGTTTCTTTGGGTTAAGTTTCAAATCCAAGCGTTGATGGATCAATTTCTACAGGAGGATGCTCGCATGGTCTTAGAAAAAGATCTTCCTGAAGGCTTACCTGCCACCTATGAACGTATGCTAAGTCTAATTCTTGGAAGCTCCAGTGTGACCCGTCGGGGTAGGCACTTCAGATTTTGCAATGGATCACTGCCGCAAACCGATCTCTGACACTCACAGAACTTGATTTCGCGCTAGGAATTAAGCTTGACAGGGACGAATCACCTCAAGGTCAGACGCTCATGCGCGGCACCCTAGATATTACCGAGGCTTGTGGAGCTTTTGTGGAGATTACAAAGACGAATGAGATACGCCTGGTCCACGAGTCCGCTAAAGAGTTCCTCGTATCTCGAGGATTACACATTGGCTTAGAAACTTCGCCAATTGACCAACATACGCGCGATCCGTCGAGTTTCTCCTATATAGCGAGGGCGTGCATGACTTGCTTATCCTTTGCTGATATTCATTATATCGGTGGAGCGTTGACCAGCGAGCAGATGAGACGTCAATTGCAGGACCACGTGCAAGGGTACCCCTTCCTGGAATACGCGGCCTTAAACTGGTGGAAACACCTGTTAGACATACCACTGGCGGAGCAAAGCGCCTTGAAAGCTACAGTACAAAGATTCCTTGGCTCTTCTATTCATGTTGTCAAGTGGCTGCAGCTCTTCCAATACTATACTCAGAGACCCAACCAAAGACCTTCTTTTCATCCGCGGACGGCCTCCTGCTGGAAATATATTGCAACTCATTGGGAGGTCAACCTCGGTTTCAATCCCAGCGGACTCTTCGATCGTTGGGAGCGGTGGTTGATTGAGATTTGGTTTGCACCCGGTATTCTGTGGCCTGTAACGCACATAGCTGCATTCTTTGATTACAATGACATCTCAGAAGCTGAGCTAGCGCGACAAGTTCCTGTAGATCACCGAGACGATGTGGGATTCACACCCTCCTTGAAGCAGCTCATGGAGATAGCAAGAAATCGGCATTAATTTTGTTAGAACATGGTGCCGATCTGGACGCGCAAGCTCGATATGGATATAGCGCCATCCGATTTGCATGTCGGAATTCGTTGGATGTCCTTCCACAGCTGCTGAAAAGAGGAAGTCGTGTTGACCTGCTTGACGATGTCGGTCTAACAGCGCTGCATGAAGTTGCGACTTCGGTTCTTTGGCATCCCATGGTTCTTGAGTCTCTGATCAAATCGCCTGGCTTTCGAAGATCTATTAATTCAAAGACATTGACGACGGGTGGTTCACCTCTTCACCTCGCAGCTGCGATAAATGTGGCTTCCTCAGCGAGACTTTTACGGCAACGTTCAAGAGCGTCAGACCCTTCATATCAACAATCCACTACAAAAGTGGCAATGGCGACCTTCGATCTCTTCTCGGCCCAAGGGCCAAATTCAGTGAATACCCTGCGAGCGGCATGGGCAGATTTCGGCGTTCATACACCATTCCGAAATTCGTTCAATTGCATTGTGTACGCGGTAAATGAGTGGAAGGGTCGACTCATTCAAAAACTACTAGATTACAGAGCTGATGCGAATGCAGTGGATGGCAGGGGACGCTTGCCATTGCATCGAGCCATCGTCTCCATATCTGAGGAGGATGATGCCTCTGTCCCTTCTTTTCTCGAACCAACATCGACAGGAACACTTCCTCTTTTTTCCGAAACGGTGGCAATAATTGCTAAATTCTCAAAAGATCTAGATCACCGAGACGTGACAGGAGTGACGCCTTTGCAACTGGCATTGCAGAAGAAACTATATTCGACTACACGGACCCTGATCCAGTACGAGGCAGGACGAAAGACATTCACGGAAGAGGAACTCTCTACTATAGATGCTAACGCATCAAGAACTACCTCTAAAGACTTTAGCCGCGCAAGGGACCCATGGCAAAAGTCGGATATATGCTCCTCAATCGAGGTGCTCAGCGTCGTCTCTGTACTTCGTCAACTCGTACCAGAGCTTCCGGACGTAATCATTTCACGTATCGTCGACCTTGCGAAGCTCTGGACCAAAGTGGAATATCTTAACACGTTTACGCGGCGCCGCAAGACTTCGAGGTGTCCGAACGACGCAATTTTGGTCACAGAGGAGATTGTGGGAGCAGAGCCAAGCCCAGTCAGAGAACTTAGAGTTCGCGCCTCGGATCACGAGTATTACGACTCCGAGTCATCTTGGACGTACGGCTATGCCGCCCACCATTCGATCAGACATCGCCAGCTTCCTGTGACAAATCCACTTAGTCTACGTTCTGAACACATGTCTCGCAGGACTGCCGGCTCTCGTGATCAAGGCTCTAGAGACGGATGTGATCAATATCCCCTGGACGACTCGATCTTACTCCAAGCAGGATTGTACAGGAAAATCGATCCAAAAACGCTTGAGTACGGTCCAGATGTTACTTCTGCGTTGTCATCTACGCTTTGCTAGAGTTTTGACCCTGTGGACGGAACGGATGCGACCGTTCGCGAATGGTTGAAGAGCCTCAGACCAGGAGATCGAATCGTCATAGCGCTTCGTTCGGAGGCAGCCTCATTTGACATTAGCCTTATATCGGAATTGTGGCTGAACATCCGAACGTCGTGGCTCCCAAGTTCTGGATGAGGTGCTCAACCGGGACAAAAGGAGCGTCCGGAAACATTCGTATGTCTGGCACGAGCCTCTATTGGCTCACTTGGGTCTATTTCCGGCGATCTGGAAAACCCTGCCGCCTAGATGAGTATTATCAGGTTGCCAAAAGCCTCTCACTAGTAGTTCTAGTGGCAAGTACCGTTCCTTTGATATCTCCACAACGGTTTATGGACATGCAATCCCTTCGTCTGTTTCCAACAATCTCAACACGCTTTATTCAATCACCATTAGGGATTGACCCTTCGCTCTCGAATCGATGTTTCATGTGCGTTCATCGTCTACCAGAGCGTGATCAGAGATGGAAATCATCGTCCATAAACACAAGGCGTCGACAGAGGAACATCCGTCTAAGATTGGCTCGCTTGCAAGACTAGTACTATATTTCAATCGCCTCGTTGCCAATCCTTTAGATGCGGTTTCAGCGCCTTATGGATGATATTTAAGGAGCCCATTTGCTATGCACCTAGATAGCTAGGCATTGTAGATACTCTGCTCGAGTCGCGTAGTACGGGATGATACCCTATGTGGAGGAAGATACGGCATATCGGCTGTTTGGTGGAGAGTCTAGGAAATGCTTCGAAAAATATTATACGACTTGTCTTCGTACCAGCGTCATTTTGAGAGGAGAGAAACATAGTGCTAGCCGCCCAACAGTGTAATATATATGACGGCCTGTCCCCAATATTGAAATCATCGAGTTAAGATTCTCCGCGTAGACATCTAAGCAAACAGCTTCTTTAGCAACCTCTATTGCTTTCCAGAACTTTCATAGGAATCACGCCAGCCACGGCCTCTTTCTGAGCGGCTCCCCCACCAACAGCGCCGACACGATAGCCGCCACAAAGCTCAAGACCGCCATACTCCACCCCACGGCACCCCAACCAGCCTTATCCTTGATCATTCCGCCAAATATCGGTCCAATCAAAGCACCGCCTGAGAAAGCCATGTTGAACAGCGCATAAGCCTGGGCATACGCACCCCGTGGCCCAAAAGATCCCTTTGGCAGTCGCCGCTCCTCCGCCTCCACGTCCCACGTGATTTCCGCCATGATAGGGCCAAATACGAGCGCCATTGCCGCGCCGGCTCCGACGAGCAGCACGCATAAGAGCACCTTCTGCCCAAGGTCGTCCTGCGTCACGAAGCGTAGACAGACCAGGAATGGGACCGCGAGGAGGAACCCGCCGGCGACTGGGAGCTTGGGGCCGATGCGATCGCTCAAGGCGCCGATGAGAGGGGCGAGGAAGGCTGGGGCGACGAGGGGGAGGAAGATAAGACCTGCGCCTAGAGAGGTCCAGTGGAAGAGGGATTTGACAAATAGGGGTAATGTGCTGTCAAAGGAGGTTGTGAGGGTGGAGTCCATAAGGGTGACAAAAAGTGCACCAACGAGTCGAGGGGACCGTAGTAGACGGATCACGGGAGGAAGACGGTGGCGGTGCTCGTGAACTGGGGTGTTAGAGGAAGGATTTTCGACGGCAGTGTCTGCTGGAGGATTTTTTGGTTCATCACAGGGATTTTCTGCAATGTTAGGAGCGTTGGCAAGGTCTATGTCGGCAGCGTTGTCGGCTTCACGATTTCGAGAATCCGGAAGGTCGACATATCTCGCAGCAACTTTTCGCTCAATCATAAAACCCCTCAGGACCACATCGACAGCGATAAGGCCGAAGAGCATTCCGAACACTGGATAGTATCCGCCTGCGTTATACACGACTCCGGCAAGTAATGGGGATGCGAGGATCGCCACACTCATGGCCAGGCCAACGTATCCCGTAGCCATGCCCATACTTTTTGAGTCAAACGAGTCGACAAGGAGTGCTAATCCGACAGTCCATACGAGGGCGGCGGAGACACCTTGGAGGACTCTACCGAGGATAAGAACGGCGATGCTAGAGCCCACGCAAAGAAGGATAGTTGCCCCTGCAAGAACGACCAGGCCAACAAGAAAAGGAGCTCTGCGAGACGAAATGCGGTCGGATAGATAGCCCCAGAACGCTGTGAGAATTGATTTTAGCAGGTCGGGCGTTGAGTTGGATCATTCTAACTTAATGCTTACGAGATGAGAGAAGAAGTGCGGCACCATAGACAGCTAGAAGGATTGAGACCCAGTGTTGCACTGAGCGACTTCTTATCAGTGGACGCTTCCTCACCAAGGCGAAGAAGAAAAACCTTTCTCAGGCTCCACGCCGGCTCGAACCTGCAGTGCGAATGGCATAACAGGGACAACGGCGGCATATAAAAAAACATCCTATTTGATAGCTTAGAGTTGACTTGTCATTTTAATGGACAAAATTAAAGACAGACTGTGAAAATGGCCATTGAAACCGACAGGACGATGAACCATCTTGAGGATCTATGCTTCAGGAGAAAAGGCGCGTCCTCGGATCTACGCCATAAGAAATGCGTCTGCAAGGTCATCGTATTAGGGTCGCCTCGAAATAAGCAACACAGGAAATTTTCGAAGGGAATGCGGACAAGATTCCTCTGGCGGTAGTGGGGAGCTCCCATGTTTTCACCGCGATAATGACGCAAATACCTATGCTAAGGCTTTTTACGGAACCATGTCAGTCCCGAAGCTTTTCCGGGAGCCATCAGACATCCTTGGAAGCAGAGAATTTTTCATAGCTTGCACCAGTCTACAAAAGCTCTTGTTTCCTGTGGGCGTTGACAATCTGGAAACGAAAGTATCTGTACTTTGCCATTGTCGCGGGTCGTTGTTGAACGCGTCGGAACCTCTCCGAGAGACTGCTTTGTTATACGTACCACAGCGTCTTGGCAAATTCCTCCTCTATTTAAACATCTGCAGTTTGTTAGCAACCTGCCGGTCGCCGTATGAATCCGAAATTACTTTAATCCAACTTGAAAATATGCATAGAATGATGTGCACTGCTCGCTTAAGCCTTCAAAGCTGCCCAACAGCCCAGTTAGTGGCTTGCCAAGAACGGGTGGCTTCGCCTGAACTCCTTGCGATGAAGATGGGTTGCTCCTAACCTGATCAATCTCAATCTGATTGAGTGGACCAGCTTTCGAAGTTATTTCAATGTTGTTTCTTGAATCTTGATCCGTACTGATAATGACAGAACATGTTCTGCTCTGTCTCAAATGCCGAGGGAAAGGCCATGATGTCGAGCACTGCACGTCTGAAGACTGGAAACCTGAGCTCGATTGGATGTTCTCGCAAGCTAGAAGGTCCATTGAGCTCGGTACTGTTTGCGCCAGCGCAAGTCAAGCTATTTGCTCGAGATGTGAGAGCTTGGACTTGAACCAGCTCTTAGAATTGAGCCCACCATGGATCTCGCAGTCAGAGCTCAACAATGCCTTCGAAGAGGGGAGTGAGTCCATTCGAAATCTCGGACAAGTAGGATCTGTCCAGTTTTGGGCGGATTGTCCGGTCTGCTATTGTCTATTTGCTATTACACAGAACCCTAGCTCCTCCGAACAAGAAGTCTTACTGCTACCTGATTGGAGTATCTCCCGATTATCTGGAGAATTTGGAATCAAGATGGATATCCCGCAAAAACGAGACTATACCAATTGTTTGCTATCTGTCCTTAAACCAAGCTCTATCTCCTTGCCTGTGGCAGTCGTTGCGCACCGTGGAGATGCCTTATGTATGATGGAAAATGACATTGGACCGCAACGAACCCTCGGCGGAAGACGGATAAATTCTCACGAGATCGACGTCGATATGATCCTTGGCTGGATTAAATCTTGTATGAAACGTCATGATGCAGCATGTGCCCCTGTGCCAACAGAAGAGTTGGAAGAAGTCCGTCTGATTAAAATTGAATCACGGCAGGTGGTGCGATATCCTGGACCAGACTGCGAGTATGTCGCGCTGAGTTATGTGTGGGGTGATGTAACACAAGACCAATACAAGCTTGGCGACACACTGAAGGCGCTCCCACGAACCCTTGAAGATGCCCTGTCCTTTACGAGAAAACTTGGCAAGAGGTACATTTGGGTTGATTCTCTTTGCATCGATCAGTCTGACGAACAAGACAAGAAAAACCAGATAAACAGGATGTGGAGCATCTATCGTGGCGCGTACGTCACGCTGATTGCCCTCTCAGGCACATCGGCAGATGCTGGCTTATCAAGATTAAGTCGGCAAGAGTATTATCCACAACTGACATGCCATATCAGGGGGAAGACCTTGGTCAGCCTGATGCCGACGCTATCTCAGCAAATATGGGTTACTCCTTGGGGTAGGCGTGCATGGACTTTCCAAGAGGGTCTGCTTGCACCACGATGTCTTTATGTAAGTGACCATCAGACTTACTGGGACTGCTTGTCGATGCAATGTTGCGAATCACTCGAAGAAGCTCGGTCTTGGGCCCATGGACTAACCCCTTCTTCTAATCCCACCGAAGAAGGTTTTGTAACCTGGATGTTACGGCAAGCAGGCGCTGGAGCTCTTCGAATCCCCCTCGATTGGCCATCAAGGAGACTAGAGCACTGGGGCGAGAAATTGAATCTCTATTCCTACAGAACCATGAAGTATCCAGAAGATGGTATTAGAGCGTTTGCGGGAGTGTTGCAGAGACTTGAGACCATTTATCCAAAGGGTTTCTTCTGGGGCTTACCACTGGAAGACTTTGACTGGGCGCTTCTATGGCGCTCTCAAGTGCCTCCTACGCGACGTGAAGGCTTCCCAACTTGGTGTTGGGCTGGGTGGAAGGGACCACTCTTCTACGGACAACCAATTGACGTCAAGAAGACACGTCAAATCCCGACCTACCTCGAGATAAGCGGGGTAAGATCAGGTCAAATGGAGCAGATTTTTGCCAGTACATGCAATTTGCTTCTCAGCGATGAAAATGTCCACATTATCATTCGTAACGATGCTATCGACAAAGTGGGACGCACAGAGCTTTCGGAGTTGGAATTCCAGCTCGATCGGTATCCCTCCGCTGAAGAAGCCGGCTTTCTATTTGTCACGGCTGTATTCTTCCAGTTTACCCCAAGCTTCGAGAAACCTCGAACCGGGACTTACCAGGCTGGTGAATACGAGACATTTTTGTTTGAAGTCAAAGACGTTCGATGCCTCATTAGAATCATGAGCACCGATCGCTGGATCCCTGGCCGTTGGATCGAAGATCACTGGGACATTGATGCGCAGAAGGAAGAAGAGTGGACCTTTATCCTAATAGCTCGTGATTACGTTCAAGGTTTTATGCTGCATCACCTAATGTTCATCAAGATGCAGGACCAAGACGGTGTCGCAGAGCGTGTAACGGTGCTGGAGCTACTAGTTCCACTGGGTGACTTGGATATACTGCAAGAATTTCAGCCACGAAAAGGGCGGGTCGTGCTCATTTAGGAGTACCAGGCCATCCTATGGTAAGATTTCAAAGAACATGGTATGCTCGTGTCCACAGAACCTCTGAATACTTAACTTTGATGTCTGGTAGTACAAAGATTGTCGCTCCCGATCCTACGGAGTGTGCGCATGCTTCGAAGGAACAAGTGGCATCCCAATGGAACCATGCATTTTCCGTATACCTCGCGTATCGTGTTGGATCCAAGGACTTACAATGGATGTTTAACACTAACGGCTTCTCTGCTCTTCTGTGAAGCTGCCAGGTGCAACAGCGTAAGCCGTGAACAACCTTCTCCTTGACTGTAACTCAACCTATTCTCTTCCAAAGCGGAGGAAACCATCAGTGTTCCGTGTTCGGGCAGGTGAATTCTCCCCAACCGTTCTCCAGAGACTCATTCCCACTGATCACATAAAAGAAATGAAGTGGGAGCGAATCCGGTGGAAAATAAGGGCAAGATGCGTAACTTTTTCTCTCGGTGACTGGCACGCGATCGCATGTGGACTAGAAGGTATATTTACCGCGTCGTATTCGCCTAAGCAGTTGCTCGTTAGTGTTGAGTGTGATAAAGATCGATCATGTCTTACATATCATTGATTTCAATGGAACGTATTCCGCTAACCTTAAGGCCGAGATTCAACACCTCCAAAGTCCTGATAGTAATGCATGTTCACCTGGCTCGGAGATTATGCGGCTCCGATGGAGGTTGGATTAGGGAATAAGTTTGCCCTTGTTGCAGTCCTCTGCACGAAGGAGGCGTTCCATAAGTGATGATAAATCACCCGTCATAAGACTCGAGAATTGTTATGCAGAGAGCGTACACAAGCGAGACCGTTGCATTGAAGAAGCTAAGGAAGTGGATCTTCCCAGTGGCAGCGTGGCAAGAGACGTGGCGGTGCTCCAAAAGTCGCAGTTCCGGCGCCTTGCCATTACCAGCCGTCATCAACGCTACCGAAAGAGACAAAACATCTTTTACCTCCGCAAGTGGGACCGAGTGAGACGCAGCTGAAGGTGGAAGCCGAGCGCATGACTGGAACATTCGGAAGATAAGGACGCCATCTATCTCCAGCCCACCTCCCTTTTTAGAAGTTTCATGTCAATGGTGGCGTGAAGTCTTCTGTCCTCATTCTTGGCCGTTCGTCGGGACTTCACCCCGCAGAGACACAGACGCAAGCGTATCGACGCCAAATCTGTTGTGCATCAACAACAACATCTCCTCCTTCGCCAGCACCTTGCTCGGTATTGTCCGCTACTCACGAAATTTATCATTATCATTTATTGGTCATTTATTGATCTAGGCTAATCCAATACAGCGCATCGGCGCAGGAAGGACGAGCTCGCCTCGTCCAAACAAAACTCTCCCAACCATGGCAGAAACCGACAAGCTCATGGCGGACGTCTTCCGCAAAATTGAGCGAGAAAAAGCCCTTATACACGCAGCTTCCCAGATGATCCAGTCTACCAACAATACGAGCGTGCAGGCCCGCGCCGACAGCCAGATCCGGGATGGCAGGAAAAATATTGCGTATCTGGAAGAGAAGATGCGCGAGCTGCAGGTGCGACGAAGCGGTAGTGGCGGGTCCGGAGCTGGCTCTACCGGACCAGACGGGAGACCTTATCCTCCCAGCCATGGCGGCTCAGAGCAAAGGGGACTAGGCGGCGGGCCCACGCCGCCTCCTAAAGGGGGCGCCAGCGGGTACTTTCAAGGTGAGAGGGCAGACTACGGAGATCCTCCCCCTGGAGGCTACAGTCAGGGTGGAGGAGGAATGATGCCGCCGAGAGCACCATACGGGGATCCAAGGCCTTACTCGACAAGCATACCGAAGGCGCGGCCGAATTTCAGTAAATTGGGTAAGATCGCCTCTTTGGTCAGTTACAGCAACCCTGCTAAAACGGCAAAACAGATCTCATCAAGTACGACACACCGTATCTTGGCCCCAAGATTCAGCACATGCTTTCACAGCTCGAATTCAAGCTGAGCGTGGAGAAACAATACAAAGCTGGGATTGAAAAGATGGTTCGGCTGTACCAGGATGAAGGAGACCGCAAAAGCCGGCAGGACGCGGAAGGTAGACGCATTGAGAGCAGCCAAAAAGTACAATTGCTGCGGCAAGCTTTGAAAAGATATGAGGATCTCCACGTGGATACTGACAACGCTACCGATGTGCCTGATGGTATGTGGAATGTCTACCACAGCCAGGTTGATGCTAATTGGTCGTAGATGACAGTTTGAATGCTCCTAACATCCGAAAACCTCTGACTGGTCACCTTTCGATGCGAGTCCACGCGGTGAAAGATGTCGATCATGCTGCTTCAAACCGATTTTCCAGAGGACCGGAAACGTTTGTCATCTTGAAGGTTGAAGACAATGTTAAAGCCAAAACTCGTGCGACCAGAACAGACAGGTGGACAGACGAAACCTTTGAGGTCGAGATTGACAAGGCGAACGAAATTGAGATCACAGTATATGACAAATCCGGAGACCGACCGACTCCTATTGGATTTTTGTGGATTAGAATATCAGACATTTCTGAAGAAATGCGCCGGAAAAAAATCGAGCAGGACTTCCAATCTAGTGGATGGGTGTCAGCAGACAAAATGGCCGACGGTAGCCCTGGCAAAGATGGGAATTTTGCGGCGCCTGTCACCCATTTCATGCCACCAGGAGATGCTGCTGGGGCAAACCTTACACAAAACGCTGGCGGGCCAGCTTCACACCAAGGACAAGTTGTCGTTGAAAACTGGTTCTCACTTGAACCAGCTGGAAGAATTTACCTCTCAATGAGCTTCCAGAAGCAGGTGGCAGGGCGGAGGCCATTCAATCTTGGTCTCAACCGAGCTGGAGCTGTCCGGGAAAAGAAAGAAGAAGTGCATGAGAAGCAAGGCCACAAGTTCGTCAAGCAACAGTTTTACAACATCATGCGTTGTGCACTGTGTGGTGATTTCCTTAAGTACTCGGCCGGTATGCAGTGCGCCGACTGCAAATATACTTGTCACCAGAAGTGTTACCCTAAAGTCGTTACAAAATGCATCAGCAAACCAAATAATGAGATCGACCCGGACGAAGAGAAGATCAATCACCGTATTCCGCATCGCTTCGAGGGATTTGCAAATATCAGCGCCAATTGGTGTTGCCATTGTGGGTATCTGCTACCAGTCGGGAGGAAGAACGCAAAGAAATGTTCAGGTATGAAAACCCTATTCTAATATGCCAAATGAAGCTAATTGAACTCAGAATGTGGCCTTACCTGCCACGCACATTGCGCTCATCTAGTACCCGATTTCTGCGGAATGTCTATGATTGTAGCCAACGAGATTCTGGAAACGATTCTACGTACAAAGGGCCACATCAAGACTCAATCCGTCAGCTCTGGCCTAAGTGGTAAGACCCTTCGGCCAAGCCCTGCCAAGCAGTCCATTTCTTCCATTAGCGAAACTGGTGGTCCACGACAAGACTATGTTAGTCAACCAGGAGTGTCTGGTCAATCTTATCAAGATCAGTCTTATGGTCAGCTACCGAGGCAAGAATCAATGCAAGCTGCAACTGCTGCACATTCTTCCCGCACGCAACCTCCTCAACAGTCCAGACCCCAGCCTCCTCGAACATCCTCGTCAAATACTGCGGCTGCCGCAGCTGCCACGGCTATGCGACCACCTACCCATCCATACAACAGAACATCATCTGACTACACGACAGGCAGACCACCCCAAGGTCGATATGATCGGTCGTCTCAGGACTCACAGCCCGAGCCGCAGCCACCTCCACACGTTAACTATGATCCCCGAGCGTATGCTCAAGTCAACCAGTATCCTCCCAAACAACAGCCTCAGGTGCCACAACAAATACCGACATCACCTCCGCCGCCGCCACAACAGTATAACCCACAGAAATCACCTCCAGCACCACAGTCGCCTCCACCTGCACAGCAGCAGCAAGTCATTAAGCCTCCACCACGAGAAGAACAGCAAGCGCCGAAAAGGAGGATCGGGCTGGACCACTTCAATTTCCTTGCTGTGCTCGGCAAAGGGAACTTTGGTAAGGTCATGTTAGCTGAGACAAAGACGACGAAACAGCTCTATGCGATCAAAGTGCTGAAAAAGGAATTCATCATCGAAAACGACGAGGTCGAGAGCACCAAATCTGAAAAGCGGGTATTCCTGATCGCCAATAAGGAGCGTCATCCGTTCCTACTCAATCTACACGCATGCTTCCAGACCGAGACTAGGGTCTACTTTGTTATGGAATATATAAGCGGTGGCGATTTGATGTTGCACATCCAGAGGGGACAATTTGGTCTTAAGAGGGCGCAATTTTACGCAGCCGAGGTTTGCTTGGCGCTGAAGTACTTCCACGAGAATGGCGTCATATACCGGGATTTGAAGCTTGACAACATCATGCTGACCCTTGATGGACACATCAAAGTTGCTGATTATGGGTTGTGTAAAGAGGAGATGTGGTATGGGGCTACGACAAGCACCTTTTGCGGGACTCCCGAGTTCATGGCACCGGAGGTAAGATCATTTCTTTGCTTGGAGGTTAGGCCTTCCAAGGATCAATTCTGACAATACTTGACACAGATTCTCCTCGATAAGAAATATGGCCGTGCCGTTGATTGGTGGGCCTTTGGCGTGCTCATCTACCAGATGCTTCTCCAACAATCTCCCTTCCGTGGCGAAGACGAAGACGAAATCTACGACGCGATTCTTGCCGACGAACCGCTGTATCCGATTCACATGCCCCGCGACTCTGTGTCTATCCTGCAGAAACTGTTGACGAGAGAACCGGAGTTGAGATTGGGCTCCGGACCAACGGACGCCCAGGAGATCATGAGCCACGCGTTCTTCCGGAACATCAACTGGGAGGATGTGTACCAGAAGAGGATTCCGGCGCCATTTTTGCCGCAGATTAAGAGCGCGACGGACACGAGTAATTTTGACTCGGAGTTTACGAACGTTACGCCCGTCTTGACGCCGGTGCAGTCTGGTAAGTCTCAATTGTGTTGCGTTGCAAAGCCGGGTTTACTAACGCGTGAACAGTGCTATCCCAGGCGATGCAGGAAGAATTCAGAGGCTTTTCGTATTCGGCGGACTTTGCGGAATGAGAGGAGAGAATGAGGAATGGGAGGACGGCGCTTGCACAAAGTCAAGTTGTAGGGTAGGACCTCATATCAGCCCCAGATCAACTTGAATTGGCATGGAGCAGCTTGAAATAGATGCTCCTTGTTTCGCTTTCATAGGTGGAACGAAGACGAGGACTTTTGTTTTCATGAGACTAGTCGGTCAACGGGTGAACCTAGGCCCCATGGTGAAGGGATGGAGAATGAAGGCAATTTCACGGTAACTTTGTAATGGCTTGCGTGGTGGGATATGAAATACAGAGAGGGCAGGCACTCGCTAGGAAGTAATTCGCGGGGAGATTGACAACATGATACCACGGGACGATGATAGATATTCTTTTGGGCTGAAATGGGCAAGTAGGTTTGGGCGGCAAAGAATTTTTTATTCCTTCTCTTCACATGATGCAGCAATTCTGGCATTCGTGACTGGGTGAGGGTATCTCGTTGACCGCGTTAGTTCGCTCACGTTTGTGCTTGCCCTCTCGCCTGGTGCTAGGAGCGTGATGCACACCTTCCTGAATTCCCTCCAGCGCTCGCCAAAGGTGACGGATTCCGCTACCTCGAGTTCGTCCTCGACCTCCTCTCCGTAGAGCACCCTGCTGAGAGAGCTGTGACTGTGGAGCGCCAGGTTCGCAATTTCGTGGACGGCTGAAATCAGTGTCTTGCGGGACTTGAAGTATTTGATGTGAAGTCCGTCTGCTCGACGGAGATGGGGGAATTGGTTGAGCAAGGGCCCTATGCGGCCGATGGCGAGGTACTGTTCGTTTTCGAAACGCTGGGACCTGGTGAAGGTGGGGAGGAGTTGGGGGTCGATGAGAGAGATTTGAAGGTAGAGATATCGGACGAGGATAAAGTTGCAGGGGGGGATTTTATCGAGAAGGCTGGGGGAGGGGAAGAGGACGTTCAGCTCAGAGCAGCGGTGGCAGAAGGCGAGACAATTCTGGCCATAAAGTATGGGAAGAGCCTCTAGGTAGATTTGCTTATTGAGGTGTAAGACTTGGAGTGAAAAGGGATTCGGTGAGAATTTTGGGAGGATCTGAAGGCAGAAGAGGTTGCCACAGGTGGTGATTGGGGCAATCGGGTACACTTCTGTGTAGTCGTGTCTCTGCTCTTCTGCCAGAGGGTCGGGACCGATCTCTTCAGGCGTGAGAAGGAGCTTGTAAATCTCTTGGCGGAGCTCGAGCGGCAGAGACAGGAACCCGATAATAACGTTGCTGCACATCATGAGGGGCTGGTTTGGGGATCCTCCGACATTGTGGAATTTTCATAAAATATTCTCGAAAGCACCGAAAGAAGCAGATTCTCCTGGATGTAGTGAAGCAGCAGTAATTTTGGCTCTTGCTTTAGACAAATTTGCTTCGTTCAAGGCGTCTAGTGAAAAGAAACGGCGATGCTACAGTAAAGGAGACGGACTTCGAAGAAGCGGTTCTAATAAACGGCACTAAACACAACTTCTCAAGCAAACAGCGTGCTTTTGAACAATTCGCGGTCTCTCGAATGGTGAAGAAATACTGCTCTGGAAGCAGCCTTTCGATTGACTATGGATAGGTAGTTGGAGAGTCTACGAAGACACGGTGCCGCCCAAGGCAGCACCGCCAAGACGGCTTGGCATTCTCAATCTCCTACCATTGACCAGGTCAACTCTTTCCTTCTCCATCCAATAAAAAATTCGTCCGTGAATGCTTGAGTACTTCTACACGGAATGCTTCAACGCCACTCACTTCACCTTGAGCCCAAATCCTGATGGCCGAGAGCGGCGCAATCTCGGGACGTAGCTCCAGGATTGCGGCACAACCTTGTCTCCTCTAAAAGGACACAGCCTAGCGCTGAGACTAATAAATTCCCATTCGCACCAAGCCGCAAATTTGGGATGCACGTTTACTCTTTCAGGCTGGTTCCAACGTCCAGGCTCATGTCTATTTGGTTCCTTACATGGATCTCTCGCCGTCTCCCGGTCGATATTACCGCTGCCCGAAGATGTTGATGAATAGGCCTTCCGCCTTCCCATTGGACAGCCTTTGATGTCTTTTGGACTATCTTACTTTGATCTACTAGTCCTAGGGGTACAATTCCGTACGCATGTAGACGACCTGTTTCAGCCTTGGGCAATTCACGGATCGCCGTCTCTTGAGGCTGATTTTTAATGCTGTGCCGCAGACTAGACCAAGAAATGGGACTGACAAATTCCAAGCGTTGTGTCTGGAGTCTACCGGCTGCTTCCTTTCAGATCGTCTACATCTGCGCAAGATTGTCTGCTTCTTCTCGCAGACATATTTTCTTCACTCGTTGGATTTCCTAGACATCTCGGCACAGACGACCTTTGGCTTAAATTTTGTAAACGTAAATCTTGTATACGAGATCTTGGGATGGACTCTTAGATGAGTAACATGTTTTCTTATCCTAATTCAAAAGTCCCTCAAAATGCAGCGAAACCCGTCATCGCGATCTATATCAGCACGATCTTTCGCCTCGATGCAATGTTCCGATAGCTTTGTCAGCGAAGATGGCCAATTTCGTTTGGAGAATCCCATGGGCCATGAAGAAAACGAACATCCTGAGGATCGAAACTCTGGTTCAGGGAATATGCTGGAGCGTAGGGACGGGGCCGCGCAAGAATCCGAATCGTTGCAGCCTAAAGAAGCAAGATACGTCGTTTCGAACACTTCTTCACAATCTCGCCTTAAGAACAATCGCCGATACCCTTTAAAGTATGGGTATATTTGGCGGAATTGGTGGAAAGAGTTTATTTGCTGTTGTCTTGCCATTGTGGCGGCATTTGCGATATATGCCACCATCTATCCGTTTGAAGGACGAACTTTGCCAAAGTGGCCCTATAGTTTATCTATCAATTCGCTTATTTCGATATACACTGTGGTGCTGAAAGCAGCAATTTTGATGGTCATTGCTTCAGGTAGATAAACGCTACATGTCCTTCCGAAATCTGCGGACTCACCATGGAGCAGGCCTGAGTCAGTTGAAATGGACCTGGTTTAAGCGCACCCACCCACTTTGCGACCTCGATAATTACGACGCGGCGTCACGAGGAGGTATCATTGGTGCCGGACAGCTTTTGTGGACCCTTCGTGGAAGGTACATCAGTCCCCCAAGATAGACATTTCAGTCATGCTAAATTTCACTCATCTAGGTCCCTCATCGCTTCATTCGGAGCCTTGATCATCGTCCTGGCCATTTTCGTAGATCCATTCGCACAGCAAATTCTGCAATACGACACATGTCGCTACGCCGTTTCTAGTACATCAGCCACAGTTGCTAGGACGAACGCGTATGTTAGCGGAGATGACATGGTCTTGCCCGATAATGGTATATTCACCCTTCCAGCTGGACTGCAGTCCGCTATCAACTCTGGCGTGTTCACACCTGATGCCTTGAAGATACCTTTCTCCTGTCCGACTGGGAATTGCACCATACCAGAAGAATACCACAGTGTCGGGTATTGCAGCAAATGTGTTGAAACTTCGAACGAGGTTGTTCAAAAACCCAGGAACATGACCGTTTCACTACCATCAGGCCTCTCCGCAGGCATGGTTTTTCAAGCCCTAGCAGTAAGAACTGACTCTAGGGCACTAGCAGACTTCTCCAACATTGGATACACGACAGAATTACTCTTCTATAATGAAGGGTACATGGAAGACGAAATACAGCGTCTTCATGAATCCTGTAGAGCGGCGGGCGACAAATCGTGGCGCTGTCAGCCCTACGCTGCCGCACGATGCACGCTATTCTCCTGCACGAAGAGCTATCACGCCTCCATATCCAACAGCGCGCTCACCGAAACACTTCTCTCCGAGCACTCGGCCTGGGGTCCTCAAAACATTCGCAGCTACTTCAACACCGTCAACATGGCGTGCATCAACGCCACCCAAAAAGACGCTCTACGCAACATTGGCTACAAATTTAACGCGACTACCGAATGGCTGCCCTACAACGTGTCTTACGACCCAAATCCTACCACCAGGGTCGACGATGGAACAGATCCATGGGGGACGACTAATGACGACCCATACAACCATAACGGCACTCGCCTTTCTAACGCCAGCATCCATATCATACAGCCAGAATGCATATATCAGGAGAGCGTCGACACCGAGCGCAGCCTCGCAGAGTTTCTGAGCTCCTTTTTCAATGGGACCATGAACGTCGGCTATGGAGGCGCTGGCAGTGAGTCCCAGGTCGTGGAGCAGCTGTTCAAAGAAGGGAATGTGACCTTTGAGACTGTCTCGGAGACGTGGGCGAATGTGAGTCGGGCGATGACGGCGCATATGCGGAGCAAAGGGCTAGAAGGAAGGAGTAAGCCAGTTGAGGGAGCGACGTACCAGAGGGAGACGTGCGTCAAGGTGAGGTGGGGATGGGTGAGTTTCCCGGCGGCGTTGGTGGGACTGACGGTTGCGTTCTTTGGGCTGGTAGTGGTGAGGACGCTGCCGAGGGAGGAGGGGTGGGAGCACGCTTACAAGGAGTCGACGGTGGCTTTGATGTTTCATGGGCTGGAAAGGATGGAGGATGGGGGGACAAGGGAAGGGATGGGAAGATTGAGGGGGTTAGAAAGGGAGGCGGAGGGGATTTATGTGAGATTGAGGCCGACGGAGAGGGGTTGGAAATTTGTTGAAGCTAGGCTGGAGCGATAGTATCTATCTAGCCGGTTTTCTAATAGACTCTGGTTGTTTGTTAATGCTGGAGTTAAGGGATGCTCTCAGTTTGAAGATGACGCCGGTCGGACGGCACTGATGGAGCTTACCTTGTGTGTTTGAGTGAGCCTCCAGTAATTTGTCTGAGAAGATTGGCCGGCCGTACACAGTGGATCGAGGAATCGGACACGTTCTTGTCTGTAAGGTTTGTAGCTGTTGACAACGCTTTATCTGCTTTTCAGCCTATCGTAAATAGCAGCTCTACGAGCGTGCATGGCTTGGTTGTAGTGCGGCTGCTGCTCAGGCCTTGGCGAGGCAGACTGCCAAGATGTGGGCGATTTCGCCCTATGTGGCGGGTGTGGCTTGCTGCCATTTGGGCAACTTTGTGTAACGTGAGCCGCGAGCAGGGCGACAGCTTAAAATTGTCTCCATTCTCAGACCCGAAAATTTCTCAACATTAGTTCGCTTGATGTCTTCTTGCTATTCAGGACAGTAGGTAAATTCGATAACGTCGCCTGTAGCATGTGTGGGAGACATTCCTGGAGGCTGTAAGAAGCACTACGGATAGATTTAAGCTTGGCAGTTCCTCCGCCTTCCAAGAACGACTCCCCCATGTCTTCCTTAGGCTTCAGCTGTGATCGTTCGAGTGATCAAGATGATGGCTACTTATGGGAAGGGCTTGAATTCTCGCTACCTGTCATCTCCCCAGGAGCCGTCGCGCTCTCTCCAATAGACACAACCGAAGGACCAAGAGAGACTCAGGCTGCGGTGAGTGTCTGCGACGATTTTTATGGTGCGCCTCACGAATTGACTGCTCTAGATCACGGTGGGGAAGAACAATGGAGATGAAACCGTTTATCCATTCGATATCGATCCCACAGCAATCAATGAATCGTTAAATCAAAATGATAGGCTTTCAGACGCGGGGAGTGCAGGTCTCTTTGCTCCTTCTTCAATTCAAGATGACCGCGGCCTTTTCGGATCGCATTCCAGAGAGGACTCCGCGGCCCAGACACTAGAAATCAGCCCTGCATTTCCTCTTATGCCTATGAAGTCGAAAGAGACTAAGGCGAAATCTTGTCACTATCCTGGTATCGGAGTAGGCACCAGAATAGACCATCAGGCGCCTGATTTATGGACAAGGACCACGATCGACAGGGTTCAGAATTCAACAGGACCCGAAACCGTCGTTCCAAGGTTTCCTGATCCTATCTGCACTTTGGATAGCGCCGCTGTGCAGCTATGCTCAACGTGGTTGATGAGCTATTCAGGGATGCCGAGGGAACAACACTTTGAAGCACTCAGCTGCTTGACAGGTCAACCAGTTTCCGCAATCGAAAGCTGGTTCGGGGCAAAGCTACGATCGAATGGGCCGCACACCGGTGATTCAGGGTATTTGACTGGAACAACTGACTCTTCGACATCTCACGCGTATGACTCTGGATCCTCTCTAATTCAACAACAGAATGACGAGTTATGCTTGAACAATTCTGAGCTTTCTAGCTTCAATCAACCGTCCTTAGCAAATTCTGACTCATTAGAGACGGACCCACTGCGCTTATCGCCTTTTAGACTCTTGCCTTCCCCAGGAGAAATTGGCGATGCAGATTACAGCACAGCTTTCCCGAAGGACAACCTTTATGCCAATACGCATCGTGACATTCGCAACGCTGCTTTGGTCCGAGCCGAAGACCAAGCACGAAGTCGTCTCGAGAAGAGCTGTAATCCAGTGGCTGACGAAAATAAATTACAAAGAGTTCTGGGAAGACCATTTCAATGCACCTTCAAATGTGGAAAATCGTTTGCCCGAAAAGATGATCTAAGACGGCACGAAGAAGCGAAATATCCGCAAAAGGGATGGGTCTGTCTTGTCGAAGAGGTAACCCTGGTGGAGGGGCAGCGTCGATGTGGGTACTGCTTCGAGCCAAATCCGCCACAGGATCACTTTGGAAAGACTCATGGACGTCAGAGAAATCCGAGCGGACGAAGAGAAGGTTTATGTGGAAGGTACCACTATCGCCGAGAGCATTTCCAGCAGCATTTTGACCGAGTGCATCCACATCTACGCTGCCAAGACTATGAGCAGGGTAGCCGGTTCGAAGTCAAAAATAATTTTCCTAAATACTGTGGTTTCTGTTCGCGGTATTTCGCAACTTGGACATGGAAAGACCGTCTGGCACACATGTGTAAGCATTTCATACACGATAAACTCGACATGCGAAGCTGGATCAGTGCCCCGCACAAAGACAAAAGAAAACCCGATAGAACCCGTGGCGATGACTGGCCTGGCCCCAACAGCAGTGGCGACGATGATGAGAGTGATGACGATGACGACGAAGACCCCGATGGGCGTGACCCGAAGGCACGACTTCCAAAGGACTGCCGGCTCAGGCCCCATGGCTCCGCCCAAGGTGAGCTGTTTGAGAATGCCACTAATGACACGTATGCTGCGCCTGATAATATTTGTCATGTTGAAGCACACGGGACAGGGACACCCGTTGATGACGTAGAAGAGACCGCATCGGTATTCAATATACTCGCTTCGCTAGATCCGAGGCGGGAAAAAAGGCACCACCAGACGTTACATATTGGATCTACGAAAGCGAGTGTCGGCTGCCTCGAACGCGCTCCTTGTTTAGCTAGTCTTTTTGCGGTCTTGATCATGCTTGGACATGGTAATGCTATTCCGCGTTGGATAACAGACCATCGAATTAATCACAGGATACCGGATTTGACCTCAAGGAACACTTTGAACACACATTTGTCAGTGCTATCGCCACGGCCTAGAAAAGATGTTCGCCGTGTCTTGCTCAACAACTTCAGCGCTGCAGGAGGAAATTCTGCCCTTTTGATAGAGGAAGATATGTGGAAACCATCAGATTACCTCAACATCTCTCCGAGAGCGAGGCAATATGATTGTTCTACATTGGCCTGTCTCGGCGATACGTCGCCAACCTCGCTTGGAAGAGCTAGGAGTGTGATCAAGCGCGCATTGCGGTCCATGAAACGATCATGCTTCATGTCCAAGCGTGCTGATTCTCGGCGGTCGAATCGAATGGACCACTACGGTCAAAGTTGTGGCAACCTCAACTTGTGTGACGACGATGAAGATTTCCTATTTAATTGTGGGTCTGCCGGCAGCAGCACCGAATATAGCCATGTTTCCGAGTTGCAAAGCTCTATAGACTACTCAGAGGGTATGGATATATCATCCGACGTCAAAGAAACGAAGCAGCAAACCTTTCAAAAGGGACCTCAGAATACTTATCAACTACAATATAGTACGATAGAGGAAGACATTGCGCACCGCGCTGGCCCGAATCAGCGCGATTTCTCTGTCAGACACTCACCAGAAATGACATCCGAATCTGTTGCGAGCTGCGAGCCTGTCTCGCATTGTGCCGCCTCAAGAATCGACAACTTAATGAACCTCCCACCAGACCAGCCAAGCACTTTCAGCTGGTTATTGGATAGTCCAGCGCGGAATGGTTGTCGCACGGTCGATCCTGTCCACTGGCTTGATGCCGAAACCAGCATTTACTGGATAAAGGGAAAAGGAGGCTCGGGTAAATCAACATTGATGGAACCCATTCTCGAAGCTACCACCATGAAGGCTTTACTCAACACTGATAGTGGGAGTGACGTCAGCCCTCCATTTGTCGACTCTATCAATCCAGAGGCTTTGTTATCTCTCCGGCTGTTGGGTCGTGGACGTTTTGGTGTCGTCGACGCAGTCGTACAACGTAATACAGGGTCAGTGTATGCGCGAAAAACTTATATTGGGTCAGAAGCAAATGAACAGCATCTCGCTAACGAGTTGAGGGCATTGCGCCAAATGCAACACGAACACATCATTCGTCTCGTTGGTTCTTATTCACAAGGGCCGAACACAAGCATTCTTCTCTCTGATGTTGCTGACACGGATCTCTCCGAATTCCTCAGATGGCCAGCTCCGGTATCACGAGACGTGAAAAGGCTATGGGGACAGGTTAGGTGCCTGGCGGATGCCCTGCATTATATACACTCTGGAAGCTGGAGCAAACACGGCACAGATGATAAAGTCGATAGTGTCACTGGCTGGCATGCGGACATCAAACCTGCCAATATTCTCATATGCCATGGACCTGTCGACGATCACTTCATTTTCAAACTTACAGACTTTGGCTCATCACAATTTCTCGCGGTCGGTGAAGATAATCCTGAAGGGCCGAAATCATATCAGACATCGGCAGCGTGCAGGGGGACAAGAATCTATGAATCTCCAGAAGCTTCTATGGCACCAGGGTCTACGCACCAGGTGCATCACGCCGCTGACATTTGGTCACTAGGGTGTGTCTTTCTAGAAGTGGCAACTTACATCTTCCATGGGGACATTTCTCGACTTAGAGCCTACCAAGAAACGCAGTTCGGGAGCGACAAGTCCTATTGCAGAAACCTAGCGAAGATTCACGAATGGCTGGACTCTCTGTGTGGCCACGCGCAGAGATCAGAGATTGCTATAACCAACATCATCAGGAAAATGCTGAGCCGAGACCTGAAAAATCGCCCAGATGCACGTGAGCTTTGCGACGCTCTTCCACTTTGGAAGTGCTGCGGATGCAACAAGCTGGATGAGAAGGGTATAGATGACTGGTATCGCAAACATTTTGGCGGGTCTCGTTATCAACCCTCGAACTGGAACGAACTGGAGCGAGAAAGTGTCAAGTCACAAATCGCTACTGAGGTCATCTCGAACTGTATTCAAAAAAATATGATCAAATCTTTGTCATGCCAACACACGCAGTGCGCAGAACGGCGCAAAGCATATGGGACCTAGCCCATAGCAGGATTCCGCGAGGGAATCCTGCTCGACTCTCTCACCATTCCACGCGATCTTCTTCCAGAGAGGATGCCGCCCCTCCATGATACGACTTGCAGCGTCCGCCATCATACGCTGCGCGGTCATGGCGTGCTTTCCTCTACAGTCTTCTCATTCCCATCCCACCTCCGCAGGCTGCGGTCTGCAGAGCCGCTCGAGGAAACTTCTCTACGATGCATGCTTCGACGAAGACGATGTTTCTCGTCTCCAATCCCGCCCCTGATCAAATGGTCTGGTGCGTTCTGGGCAAATATGCCTGCTCGACTGTAGTGATGTGCTGCTGGATATAGCACACATGTTAGCGTAGATCATCTAGCTAGCGGATCTCCTCGTAGAAAATGAAACCGCGGTTCTTGTCTAGAGGGGTGTTTCCACATTTTCCCAGATGCAAAAAAGCGGACTGACTACCTAGCTCCGCTCCCAGGAACATGCAAGCAGGGCATAGTCGGACCCCGAGTTTCTTTTTATCTTTTGTCGTCTTATCTTGTCTTGTAAGAACAAGCATGTCCGTCCCCCGCTATATCAGAAGGACACCCTTGCTTGCTTGCGCAACTGAAAAAGTCAAATCAGAGTGGGAGAAAAACTAAGCAACTTCCCTGCGTAGATAGTACTTAAATCTAATCTGCCCTTTTTCCGTACCGATCCACTGCATTTTGAATCTGCAATCCTGTTGGGAGGGTCTCCAGGTGATCAGTCTGGCCTTTATGAGAGGATTAAACTTTGTCAACGGAATGGAATGGAATGGAGTTTTCAAAGCATGGTTCGCTGAAAAGCTTTAGTTTGCTGAAAACTGAAAATGGGGAGTATTCAGCAGCCTTCCTAGGTATAGGTTTGTGTTTTGTGAAGTCTGTGAAACCGGAAGGGAGACTCTCAGCGCCCTCATAGCCCGTTTCTCTCTCTGGTCATGAATGAATGAATGAGAGACTGATGACATCTCTACGGGGGAAACTTTTAGGTAAGCAACTAGAGTTTTTGTTGCGTCTTCTACCTATCTACCCATACATAAAGTGCATCTGGGGCTGTGAGGGTGTGGTTTGGGGAGGCGAAGGGGATGGATGTTGAACCAAGGTGATTATTTGTGGCGGGGAGAAATGCGGACCATCAGTGTTGGTTTTGCGGCAGAGGTGGCTGAATCCGGTATAGTGTCTTGGCATCAAAGGTTTCGGGGGCCGCTTGGCCTCTCGCTGCTATAAAGCTTCACTCCCTCCCCTTCTACCATGTCCTCTTCGCCGACCTCGAAATTCACTCCGTCGACACAGCATTTGTTCTCTAGTGGAGCACTTCATCCCTTTCAGCCCTAGTCTTACGTACGTGTCAATCTGCCTACGTGCAATTTCTAATATCTAATCCTTGCAAGTTTCATATTGCCTTCACGCACTTTTCCCCATTAATTCCCTTCCTTGACACTTGCCAATACGAATCTACCAATCTTTTCAGAGCATCGTTAAGCGGCACTGATAATCTCCTGCTCACCTAGCCTCAAGAAATGCCGTTCATTTAAGGGATGGCGAACCACAAAATTACCTCATTGGCAGAGCCCCGTCCTAGAAACATCTCACAACTGCCCCGACGCTGCCACCATCTAAGACGCTATATGAGTTATCTGCGAGCCGATCTCCGTGTACACTTAAAGATTACGGACTCAACCAGCTCCCAAATCAAGTGAGCCGGCGTTACATCGAACGTTTTGTTATGTGGATTTGGCCCTATCCTACATAGGTATGAAGCGCCGGTGACATCGAGTACGCTTTGCATGGTGCCTGCGGTATTCTAAACCAGGTCGACCTTTCCATTTGAGCTTGGCAACATGACTCCGCCTAACGGAAAATCTCGAGAATAGACTCCACATCAGACACCCGATAACAGTGGGAAGGCGCAGAGCACGGTCCCGTTCTTGCTCTCCATCTTTATTCGAGACGGAAAACGCCGGAAGATGTTGAGCTAAACGCCTCCGGTCAAAAAGGATACCATACAGCTCAACCCTCTCAAGAGCGGATTAAGAGCCTGAAACACAGTCCACCAGGGCATCTAGCGCCAATTTCCTAGCGGCTAGCTTGTGTGGGTCTCGAGATTCTATAGCTGCCTCTAGGGGGAGCAGATTCTGTAGAGCTACAATCCCCACCCTATATCGTCCAATCGATCTCCCTGCTGCGGTACACTCAACTCTAATGTCTCTCAAAGAAGCTAGCAGGATCTGGATAGCACGAGTACTGCTCGCTGCTCTAAAGGTGTAAGCTGAGCCTGCTTCAATTACAGTCCGTTGCAAATTGGTGTATTAAAGAATCTCTTTTCGAGTGTTTCTACGGATAAGGATAACTCATTATTCTTTTATGCTATTTTATTTTTAGAATAGGCGCGTTATGAAACTTATAAGAAAAGAGTAAAAATATTTAAAATATTCCATAATTAGGTATATAGGTAATTAATCTATCACTTTTATAAACAAATTACATTAAAGTTTCTTATAGATTTATTTTATTTTATAGTATATTATAACAGATAGACTGCGAAATGGGGCGGGCTGGGCCGGGTTTTTGGGCTTCCGACCTGAGCCCGCGCAACCCAACGGGTTTTTTTTATTGGTTAACCTACCCGCAGTTTACCCACAGGTTGGGGCAGGTTAACCCTGTGGGTCGCCAAGGTGCCAAGGACTAATTAAAATAATTAATAACTCTCTATACACTATATATATTATATATATTTATTAATAAAAAGCATATATTTTAACACATTTTATATATATATAATATAAAATGTATAAATATATATGATTTATGAATTCTAAGATATAAAAATTCTTATTTTTAGTATATGAATATACTAAAAATAGGTCTTGGCAACCCATAGGGTTACTTACAGGCTGGGTTAGGGTTTTATAATATTCGTTAACATCCCGCAGGCCCAAAAAAATCCGACCCAGCATGCCCCGCGGGTTAAACTCATGTGGTCCGGGTGCGGGTAACCCGCGGGTTCTTCGCAGTCTAATAATGAGTAAAATGTTTTCCATAAATTTTATTCCCCCTTCAATATCTTAGCTTATATATACCGGTACAACCTCGGTTAAAATATATATTATTAATTAAATGTCAGACTGGAATGCAGAGGCTTTCCATCTGCACCAAAACGGTAGCACCACAAAGTTAGAAACCGATAGGTTTCCCAACTATATAGTATAAAGGCTTTATCTAGTATAATAACTCTCTCTTCTTCTTTAAAAATTTGTTCTTAAGGCCTGTAATTTGCTTGCAGCAACCCTCTGCATATCGCTGCAGCGCGCCCCCATAGCCAGCCTATAGCCAGCCCGTAGCCGCTGCTACTGAACATGCCTGGGGCCGTTTGCGACACTAAACTGCGCTTATTTCCGTGAATCTGGTTAATCCCTTTAGAGTGGATATACCTTAGGCACCATAGACCCTTCGTGTCCTTAACAACGTGCAGCCATAACATATAAAGCCCCCCCTCTGTTTGATACATATAGACAGATTTGAACAGTAGGTACTCTAGTATATGCAGAATAATGTTTTATTAAGCCAACTTGCTCGCTCCTACTGGGTAGTGGTTTCTAACAATGTTAAACTGGAATACAGAGGCTTTCTATCTGCACTAAAACAGTAGCACCATAGAGTTGGAAACTGATAGGTAGACTGCGAAGAACCCGCGGATTACCCGCACCCGGACCACGTAGGTTCAACCCGCGGGGCATGCTAGGTCGGGATTTTTCGGGCCCGCGGGGTGTTAACAAATATTATAAAACTCTAACCCAGCCTGTAGGTAACTTTGTGGATTGCTAAAATCTATATTTAGTATATAAATATACTAATTTTAGATGTTCTAATATTTTTAAATAATTAAATATTATATATTTACATATTTAATATATTATATACAAAATATATATTAAAATATATA
>JAGFML010000078.1:0-176731 GCA_021030945.1 Pyrenula aspistea
TGCCAAGACAGGCTTGTCCCAATAAGGCTAGTATTAAGATAAGCCTACTAACGAAAGTTATCCCTGACACCACAGTACAGCAGTAAGAAAGTTACGTTGGGATAGATTTCCTTGGTTAGTGTAAATTCCAATGCCAGGACCCTTTTCGAGGCGACAGATTATTCTATTCACGCTGGTGTGAGCTAGCACGGAATACTCAGCAGTTTTTTTCAAACGAGTCAGATAAAGCAACAGTCGTCGCTCCCCACATGTCACACAGAAACATGACGCGCAGCTAGCCCAGATTCATCATCTCAGATGACATTTGAATCGCTGAAGGAGGCGTTCGTTCAACGCCGTACTCGGGAAACATTACGGGTTACGGCTGTGATGTGAACAGCGTGTCACAAAACTCAGATATTCGGGCTTATTCGTAGGCTAATTCAGAGGCAGAGCTCAGCTGGCGAGCCTTGTGTAACGACTCTACCGGCGCCAAATACTCCAAATCTGGGTGTTCCCTATGATGATGCTTGAATTTAGACGAAGAACACCGCCCGCCATTTGGACGGCGTTTTAATCTTCTGATCAGCTCGACATGGCCGAGACACGACACATCGATGCAAACGGGAGCAATTGACAGCTTTAATTGGAGCGAACGTGCCGCTGCTCCGCTGTCCGCCGCAAGCCCCGATTCCTTGTTATTGGTGCGGGTCAACGTGGAACCGCCGATGCGTCTGCTGTAGGACGAGAGAGGCTACTAGCTATCATTGCTGCAATTTCGGATTCTATCCGGTCAAAATGGGAGTTGTTTGGGAAGAAACATATTTGGAAGGATGGGGCACCACGGGAGGACCAAGATTTTGATTCACGGCAGCACTTTCTCAGATACGAGAGTCACCGAGGAGAAGCTGAAGCTACCGGCGAGAGGGTATATGCTGGGGTTGATGTGATCATGCTTTTCACCCAGGACCAAATGCGCAAGGGGATCCTGCACGAGTTTGGTCTGTTGAGATTGCACGTACTGTGTGAGAAGCCGATTGCAACGACTGCTCAGGATTGTCTGAATATGTATGTCAGCCTCGGGGGAGCCAAGAGTCCTGACAAGATCTTCTCAACGGGTCATGTCCTACGATAGAGCCGGCATAATATGCTTTTAAGAAGGCTTCTGCTGGAAGACAGGGCGATTGGAGAGCTCGTTTCGGTCGAGCATACAGAGCCGGTCGATTGGTTCCATTTCTCAGACTCTTATGTACGAGGAAATCGGCGAAAGGAGTCCATTGCCGCCCCGTCACTTCTTGCAAGTCTTGCCATGATATCGACTTCATATTGTGGCTACTATGCTACAAGACCGATTTCGGCGAGCCGGCGCATATGCCTAGCCTGGTATCATCAGTGGGCAGCTTGTCAATCTTCACCAGGCGCAGAAAACCGGAGGCAGCTGGAAGCGCTACCAATTGCTTCTCATGATCTCACGAACAGAGTGGGAAATGCGAAGTAGATTGGTAGAGCCAGGGGGAGTCCCTAAGACAGGTAAGGGAACGGTGGGTGGACGGTCGATAAGCGTAGGTGAGCAGCATCACTCCGGGGGTGTTAGGACATCTCGGTCGCACAACGATATGGCTGAAGGGTGGCAACGATTTTTATATCGCCCGAAGCGGTAGATGCGCCGGTTTACTCAGGATTAATTAGGGGGAATTGCAAGAAGGTAGAGCGGTCAGAGAGAGGAGGACAGGATGGAATATGCAGGAGAATGATGTGCATGGCGACAAAGGGGCACGATCCGAGGGATTGGGAGAGTGGGCGTGAGCAAAGATTGGAGTTTGCAGTTTGGGCTACAAAGGTGCATGGACCGTCAGGGCTCAAATCGGCAGCGTGAATGGATGGGCCATTGAGAAGACGAAAGCTTCGTACGATTACCAGCGAGGAGCCATGTGGGAATCGTTGAGCTCGAAAGTCTATGCGCAAAGCTTGCAGCAGCAGCTCCAAGGGCATCACTTCGTCTGCTCTTCGACTCAGATGGCCTGGGACGGTGGACCGTGCGTTGCCTTACTGGTTGGACAATGATAGGCCGCCATATCTTTGTGAATAATGTAAGGTAATGTTACTCCTTGTTAATCACTTTAGGTCGACCACTTCCCTCCGAGATTTCTTGGGACGAGCTTGTCAGCGGCAGCTCCGTCCTCTCGTAGACCCTATTCCTCGCCCTCTGCGACGTTGCAGGCAACTCAACTTTCTGTCCAAATGGAGGTTGGTGTTGCCGCTGCACATTCGACGGACTATGCTCAGGAGGTGGCGCACGTGACCTTCTGAGCCTAAAGAGGCGCTGCGAGACCCACAGAAGGAGGATCCCGGTAACAGGAACGCCGACTCCGATTCCGACTCCCAGACCGATCTTCGTTGTTTTGCTTAACCCGGAGGAAGGTTGGGAGGGCGGTAGCGAGTTCGTGCTGCTATTTCCGGGACCGTTCGGGCTTGTAGGCGTAGCAGCAGTAGCTGTTGATCTTGTTGAATTTTCGCCCTGCGGCCTATGGGCAATCGCCGTCCCGTTGTCCGCAATGAATAGGCCTTCCCCGCAGTGCAGCATGCATTGTTCGAAGCGCCGAAACACCAGCTCCCATCTCCGCAGTCTGTGATTAGAACGTCGGATGTCGCATTCAAGAAGAGCTTGATACATGCCGAGCTCTGCCAGGAGGAATCGGTACAAGATTCTCGATAATGGGTGGATGTTGAAGGGTTGTAGCAGAGACCTATTGCATCATCCAGGATAGTCAGAGGGTTTCTCCCTAGGAATGAGAAGAATAAAGACAAGGAGGAAAATCATTAGGCGACTTGGTTAATGCGGTGCATCTCTGAAATGATCTTACCTCTTGGCTGGCAGACGTCGTTGCTCGCTAGGTCGGTCCCGCCTAAAGCACAGCACATGCTAAACACCGCAGAAGAGTTGCACGGAAGATAGACGTCCGAGGGCGGGTGATCAGTGGTCAGATTATTACGATTCAGGCCTGACGGGGTGTAGCATATTGCAAAAGCAAGCCCCAATTGAAGAAGCAGAGGGAGAAGTAGACCAACAACACGCGTTTTGTTTCTTGGGGCAACAACTTGATTACAGGTAGAGGTTGTAATGGAGACAACGAAGGAACAGGGAGAAACACCTTTTCGCTACCCACCGCTTCAGCGGTCTGACAGGCGTTTTGGGTCGGCCTGCTCTGCGACCTCCTCAGTCGGTGGCTCATTGGCGCGACTGAGAAATAGATACGAGGCTGGCCGTCGAAGGCTTGAATATCGACCGATCTAGGCATCCACGGCGAGAAGCCGGAGTCGCTTCGTGAAGAATGCTATGCTGTAGGAAGATATCATTTTGGAAACAGCAAGGCCATGGAAGCTACGGTCTTAGTAAGTCTCAGCCTTGTGGTTAGAAACCTGGGAACCAATGATTCAATCACATCGATTCGGAGCGCGGCCGATATAACAAGTGGCATTTCATGCGGACAATAGCGACGAGCTGATCACTTGGTGATGTTCGGTTGGTAGTTTTAAGAGACAAGACTAAGCTGCGAAGAAAAAGGTCTGGATTCTCGAAATCAAGCTCAACCACATTGGGAAGAAAGCCTGAGTGGAAATCTGGGTAGAGGCAATTCAGCGATCTACGGATTACTAGACGCTTTCTATTTCAAATATTTTTTGGTTCCCCGTTGCTTCCAGGAATTCATAGTCTGTTTTAAGGGTGCAAAGGACGCGCGAATTTCTTCTCTCTGAAGGAGCCGACAGCTTTTAAATGAATGCCTTGTTTCTCCCGACAATTTCGGACCGTTAGTATCCCAGAATTTACGATCTCCACGTTCCCCAGGCAAGGCCACGATCTCCTTCTCCTCTTCCATGGTCATTATGTACAACGCAGAAGCTTCTTACGAATCCGCATCTCAATGCAGGCCATAGCCAGCTGTTTTGTCGCTGTTCTCAACCCAGGCGCCGGCCACGATGATGTCTCATGTCAGCTGTCAACTTAAGCGTATTTGGACTACTACGATGTCAGGATTTCAGAATTCTCAGGCTAGAAATGTAAAGGGTGGCACAGGAGATGAGAGCAGTCAGGAGATCTTAATTTGCGAGATGATTGGACACGTAATGTGGGCGTGGTCGAGGCATGAAGAGCTTACGATCCATGCTTTTGAAGCCATCGATACTTATGCATGAATAGACGGCATTGGTAAAATTCATACAGACAATAAAGAACAATCTGCTTTCTATCTACGCTGTATATATCTTTACATATCCGCCGTTGTGTAGTAGGAAAAGGGGCCTTGCACCGGTAATGCTCCGAGAGGAGCTCCGGGTGCCGCTCCGCGCCCGTAATCTTCCGGAAGCTTCACTGTTGTCTTGTTCCGAGTGATATGTCAGGTAGGAAGCCTTCGGCCAGACTCGTCCACACAAAATGTCTTACGTAGTCTTGATCTCCTTCCAAGACCTGCCTCTTCCATCGCCTTTCTGTCCTTCTTAAATCTACTCTTATCCTGCAGGAGCTCGAAGAAAACCCAAGGAGTGCCATTCTACATGATAGGAAGGTAGCTCAGGTCAGGGTTTCGAAGAGCGTGGCCGCGTGTGATTTCGCCATCAAAGAGGTCTTTGAAAATGCAGCCTCGAAATAATACTACGAAAGATAGCTTACGAGGCGGGCATGATCATGACGCATCGTAAGTCAATGGGAGTTTTTGACTTGCATAATCCCCGTAACTGACTGTATCAAACCAAAAATGACCGTCAGCGCAAAGACCAGGACTGCAATCCAAAAGGTCCACCACTGGACCGGTTTGCGCCTGTCTCTCCAGACCTGCAGCGGCGAGTTAGGCTCCTGACCATCATACAATTCCTTGACGACCTTCAGCCGGTTCTTCCAGTGCTTGAAATGATCAAGTGAGCGGAGTTCAAGAGAGAGGTGGTCACAAGCTCCTTCACCAGGGTCCAGCTGGTATTTCTTCTGCAATTTGTTGAACCAGTTTCTGACATCCGGGTCCCGTCTTGGAATCAGCAACGCAAGCGTCTTAAGAGTCTCGTCAATCAAATCCTCCGGTATGATTGGTCTTTTCTCATTGTCAACGTCATATAAAGAAATAAGCGGCATTACTGACTGTCTAAGTTTCCGATGCTGTTCTAGGAGCCCCGTCTGGTGGAAGAGATACAGTTTGATGGAGTCATCGATTTCCACCACTCTCAGATGATCGGTGATCGTGCTTGTCCAAACGATATCAAAGCCTGCTATATATTCGAAGTTGCGGGCGTTGAATTTGGTCGACAGCTGCACGGGTAGAGGTACGCTGACTGGGACTAAGAGCGCGGGCGCTGTAGCTGGCTTGATGGCGGCATCGAACTATTCCTTCAGCGACTGACTCTGGCCCCAAGCGACTGGTCTCCCGGGCCGCGCACCCCCAATGCCGCTAATGTTCAGCGGAACCAATACCGCGGCCGCCAATTTCACGAGCCGCTCGGCCTCCGGAGCGGGTGGTCCAAGCGTACCAAGCACCGAAGCCTGCGTGGATCGCGGGTCACACAAAAGCTTGCAACAGTCCAGCAACTGTTTATGTGTGTAAGTAGACACCCGCACAATGCCCGTGCACGCGATGCGGCAAAGATCACTGTATATGTGATGCACATATGCGTTGTAGCTTCCAATGTGACTCTCAAACTCCTTAGCGTCGAGATCCGGCTGCCACAACGTCTCCAGCACCTCCAGCCTGGAAGCAGAATCCTGGGGCCGCCAAAGCAAAGTTTTGTTCAGGAACGACATACTTCCCATGTCGCGGCAATGTCGCCAGCGGTCTGGGGTGTATACAAGACACAGTCTAGAAAATCTATGAGAGTGAAGCACCTCTGCAAAAAATATGAATTCGAGGCAGACCAGACGGCTTTATTACGATGTTCAGAAGTACCACCGCGCCATGACTGAGGCTGTGCTCCTAGTAAACAGGGAAATGTGACGCCAATGGCCTTTTGCCTGATTTGACGTCTGCGACCTGCCCACATTTCTCCTTCGTCTTTGTTCCGATCAACTCTTAATTTCTGCAGACCATTTTATGGCTTCGCAGCTGCCTCGGCGCTGAGAGATGAAACCATTCTGGGGCGAGCTCGATGGAGGGATCCGGAGAGGCGACAATCGATCAACGAGACCTTGTCGGCCAAGATGAGACGAGGCTTCCTCTCCTGGCAGAGAAGAACTGCATACGGTGTGATGGAACCTGCATTTACCCCCCTCACCGATACCTTCGAGGTTGTTAGTCGTCTCATCATAAGTCGAGAGGAAGACTTCTGGAATGGCGAGAGTACGCAGCCAGGTTGCGCTATCGATATCTCCATGCATGGTCGTAATATCGAGGATGCACAGCCTGCAATCATTTATAGCTCGGCCAGTGGGCGGTGTCGGCAAAATGCGAAATCCATCATTGAGCAAGAAGCGATTGTTGTTGACCGGAGAGGCATTGATCTTGAGTTCTATCCGCATGGCGTCATTTTTTATGCTGCGCCGAGCTCAAAAGTTCGACATCTACCGACCCTTTCAAACAATCAGCGGACCACAATTTCTGGAAAACGACTAGCCTTTTCCCACGGTGTTTCCATTGACAATGGCTTCCACAAGTGTACGATTGGGGGCACAGTCTCAGTTGGTGGTTGTTTGTACTCTTTGACGGTGGCTCACGCTTTTGAAGACGATGATCCCAGTAAGCTCAATTGTCCGACCTAATGATTGAAGTCTTCAATTACTGATATTCGTGCTGCATATTTTCCACGATCATCCTATCCTTTCGATATTGTGTCGCAAGATTCATCTATTATCGTCCAAAATGCGGGTACGGTATGGAAGAAAAGATCGCTGCACAAGAAGGGTGATGGCGTCAACTTTGACTGGGCTTTGTGCCAATTGGACGAGACAAAGGCTTCTGTGGTTAATCATATCACTCTTTCAAATGGGTCTGTGACATGTACAACTCAGCTTTCGAGCAATATATTGAGTGGTCAGGCTGTGATCGCCGCGACAGGATCTTACGGCCTTGTCCCTGGAAAGATCATGTCAGAGCACTCTCTAGTTGCCCTGCCTAGAAGCATGGCGTTTCAAAAAATGTGTTCTGTGACGCTTGGACGACCTATTGGCACGTGCTTCCGATTTGAAGACAATTCTTGCCGCTGACTCTTAGATTTAGGAGTCGGTTCTTCTGGTGCTTGGGTTTTCGACGCCGTTACTGGTGACTTGTGCGGCCACGTCGTTGCTGGCAATCCAAGCAATACCCTGGTTTATTTCATCCCAGCCCAGCAGCTTCTCAATGACATCGCCAATGAGACCGGAGAAAGTGTGACACTTCCGACAGAAAGTGATCTTCCTTCACGCGTCACAGAAGCCATTACACCTTTGGAATATTCATGTCGTCATCGTCCGTTTCATCAACCGTGGGGGGAGACAGGAGACATTGCTCGAGCTATCATCGCACGTACCCTGCTTCAAGTGCTCATCGCGCTTTGCATTTTTGTCGGACTGATTTTCGCCCTCATCCTTCTTCTACCCATGGCCGAACCCGGGCTGCGTTCTCTTCAGCTTCGACAAGCTGATCTGCCTAAAGCCTCCGGAGATACGGAGTTGCTCTCAAACGGTCCGTATGTTTGCACATTTGATCAGGCGCTTGCGCGTTGGCCGTCACCGGCTGAGGTTCCACCTTGGACCTCGAAACCTGTGACAGCATCTTTGCATGATTTCAAGGGTTACATGTACAATCCAACATTTGTTGGTTGGCCGTCACAAATTGAGGATCCAATTTGTGCGACCAAAAATATGAAGATGTTGTTGTATGACCTCGATGTCGATACGGATAATGAGACATATGCTGAGTGGACGCCGGGACCTGCTCGTCGCAGCACGACGGAGATACTTTGGAGCTGCCTAGTAACGATGGTGTTCTGCGTTGCGGTAGCCGTTCACCCTAACATTCCGAAGCGCAGAAAAAACAGAGGAGGCGCTATCAAGGACAAAGTCACGGACATATTGTTAGCATTACTTTGCCCTGAAAGGTTGCTTTTAACGGCATGGTACGTTAGCCTACCTGGGATCTTGCGCTATCTTTCTCGATTCATCTGATCAATTCCAGGTCCCAATATTCTCAAGCTACCTCTCTTGTAAAACTTCTCAACGAGGAGCGCGGTTGCAAGAAAGAATCATCGGTACCGTTGATTAATGGCCTATGGAAGCATCTGGATTTTGGGTCTACAACGGCCAAAATCTGTTCGTGGGCTAGCCCGGTGCGGGAAGAGTCTAGTGGAGTCTCGGAAACGAAAGGTTTTCATGAGGTACGTTTTACGGTAAATACCATCCTCTACATTCTAATCCAAAATCGGCTAATTCAACAAAGCCACAACCGCGTAAACCGACTTTCACGATGACTCAAGGTTTCTATTGTCTGATGGGCGGCTACGCGATCGCCGAGGAGGTTCCTGACACTATGCTTCCGCGAGCTACGCCACTTAGTGCTTCGGCCATTTGGCACCTACTGGCGGTTAATGACAGGAACTTCAAGCGCTATCTCCCATCAACGGACGAAATCTTGGATAAAAGCAAATCTGCCAGCTTTTCACTATTCATGTTCCTTTTGCAATGTGCGTGGATATGTATCACCTGTTTGATGCGATTCTCTCAGAATTTGCCGCTCACTGCGTTGGAAATAACCACCACGGGTACTGCCCTGACGACATGTATCACGTTTTTCCTGTGGTGGGATAAACCAGTCGATGTTCGATTACCTACGATTATCCCGGCAACAGAGATTTTGGAAACTTTACAATCACAATACGAATGGCCATTAAGGGACAGCACAGAAGGCATACCAACAAATTTGGACCAAACGGCTGATGCTTTATGTCATTTGGACTACTTCATTTTTCTCTTTCTCTTTGGTGTATACCTCGCATCCGCAACGCTCGCGGGGTTCATCCATCTTGCCACATCTGCAGAGAAATTACTCTGGCAGTCAGCGTTTGCGGTTCCGCTTGCCTTGTCCATGTTGCTTACATTGCTTTGGTTTTTTGAAATTACAGGCGCCGAAAGCTTCAACCGCCGAAAGACACGGTCGAGTGCACGGGTGACCCTGGCATTGTTGAAATTGAGCTATTACGCCGCGAGAACGATCATCCTATTTGAATGCTTCTTCAGCCTTCGTTCACTACCGCCTTTGGCCTACCAAAATCCAAGGTGGAGTATATACCTACCTCACCTTTGAGACGCATTTCACAGCCGAAAGAGCTCATGGGCTATGAGGCGGGAGACTTCCCCAATGGTGAAGAGAGAAGAAATGCTTTTTTTGTGAGATCTCACGGAACAGGGACAGTATCGTTGGAACATGGGCAAGGATGATATTGATAGGTTGGACAGAAGAAGTCCTATACAAGACAGATCCATGCTTTTCAGGGCACAGAGGCAGGTCTGCATGGCTAACATGATGCTACGTTCGCAATGAACGGTATGCAGTCCGGTGGCTCTGAACGAGGATGGAGAAGATGCGGAGAAGGATGTACAAGCAATGTGTCACCGAACATCATCCTTTGACAGTTCCAAACGTTGATAGAAAAGCCGCTGGTAGCGGATCACGCCATGCCCGGCACATGGAAAGGCAGTGGGAAGCAGAGGAAGGGATGGCATTGCGAAGGCATCGAGCAGTGATCCCGACAACAAAAACGGTGCATCGACGTACCATACAATTAGTCGTGTCTGGATGTAACTATTGCAATACCTCTCTATGCTAAGGAGAGTTTTTCCTCAAGCTACCCACAGGCCGTACTGGACCATTCTGCTACAACACAACCAGGTAAGCCCGTGCATATCGGAAGTTTACCGTTACCGTTCGTCACATGTTGTAGAGGCCCAACGGAATATCGGACGGTTGGCGTTTAAAGCTTGCCTGTGTCTGTTTTGTCGAAGACAGTAATTAAAACCTGCCTTTGACAATATTGTCTTCGCGCCGCAAAATCTTCGTAACCTGGACTAGACGGCGGGCCCGAAGAATTTCTGCCAATGATAGCCATTTTATCATCCTATCCCATAGAGCTTTGCAAAGCACGCCCAATGATGTAAACAAACATCTCTACAAAGCCAAAGTTCCCATCCTGTCGTCCTTCCCTCCTGCGTTTCCCACTCGGTATATCGGACGTCTTAACGAGAGCTGGACGTCGAGAAGACCTTCTTGTAAGGGCGCAAGACTAGTAATTTCCATCTGTCTGACCTGGGCATGTTGAATTTAATGATGATGTATTATTATCGTTTTCTACCTGGGTCGACTATCTAGGGGACGCGTATCCCAGCCTCCGGTTCTGCAAATGTATAGGTGTCTGATGCTTTCGCCCACGGAAAGGAAAATGACCCCGTCGCCGCTCTCAAAACTTCTCCATCCAATTCCGCCTCACCGTATTCATACGCGCCCGCTTGCCGTAGATATACATTGGAATCGTCGTTAGTAAGCATGCCACCTGGATGCCGCCAATCGCCAAGAATACATCCTTTGGGCCTTCGCCTTCTAGCCAGGAGGGGAAGAACAGCGAGAAAACCAGGCCGTGGAAGATGTTCTTACTGAAGTTGAGCGTGACGAGCGCCTCGCCTGCGTACTGACGATAGGAGTCGACACAAAAAGTGATCGACGTCGTGCTGCCCAAGGAACATCCGAACGATATGATTCCAAAGAAGATTGTTGGGACGATCCATTGGTCTTTCTCTTGTGCGGACCATCCGAATCCCATGAGCCCAATCGCTGTGCTGATGGCGACTGGAATACCCATTATCAATCTGAACTCGGGCTCGTAGACGCCTCCATTCCTGCGACTCATCGCGCGGACAATGATATCCGACACCTTTCCAGCTACCGCGGTACCGAGGATTCCGCCAATGAAAGGCGAGATATAAACCAAACCAACGCCCAAGGCGGAAAAGTTGTAAGAGTCTCTGTTGCGGTATATGTTAGACACCGATTCGGACAACACAATCAGCCAGCCGATTGAGAGCGAATAGACGAGAGAAGACCACAAGACCGCTGGATAGGTGTAAAGGATAAAAGGCCGAATCATTACGCGGAACCACTTCGCGTGATTAAGTCGTCCATTCCATGGGCGAAGCGTCTGCATAAATGTCTGCGGAGGTTGCCGCTTGAGATTCGACGTATATCGCTTTAGCGCCGGGCGGTCAAAGCTCTTTTGACTTGCTGGTGTTGCAACTCCGCGCTCCAAATCGGGCTTTCCATGGGATGTCTCGAGGGTGAGATGAGACGTCTGCGAAGCTTGATGGGTTGACTCAGGCCGGGCTTGAGACTTTTCGGGTACTGCTGGGAGTTCGGGGTTAACATGGTGACTGAGATAGTCATCATTCCGTTCTAATTCAAGATAATATGGTGAGTTGAAATTTCTGAGGTCTGCCATGGGGCTCTTCGTAACAGAGGGTAATGAAGCGTGCTGCTGGGAGGGTAGATTCAAGGTTGCCCCCATTGATGGTAGGGTACCAAGATTCATGGGTTTTCGACGGCGGGTGGGCTTACTTTGTGGTTGATCTGAAACGCCGGTATCAGCGGGTCCATCAACGTTTGATGGTCCAGCGGCTTTCTCAGAAGAATTTTCGAGAGTCTTGTCCAAGAGTTTCTGCGGCTGCTCTTCACCGTCAGGAGGTTTGCTACCTGCCACGCCGTCAAAAAAACCCTTCTCCTGTTGCGTTCCGTCGTTAGGTGACTTTTCAGGCTCCACAAACCCCACATGAACATTCTCACGGTGCAGTCTCTCTTGTCGAGGCGTCATCGGGTCATCATGAGAGGTGCTGGGGTTGAGCTTTCCATGGTTAGTGTTCTTCGAATAGTGTAGCAGACTTGAAATGCTCCGCTTCGCTAGGTTGGGCCGTTTATGCTTCGGTCGTGGCGTTCTGTCCCAAAAGGTTTCCGGGACGAAAAGAAGGAGCAGCACGCCACCGAAACCAACGATGATAGCCACAATCCTGTCTGAGTGTGAGAACCTCGCTCCTTAAGAAGCTACTAAGGGATTTACCAGAACACCCATCTCCAAGATAAGCTACCGATGATGACAGCACTCACAAGCGGAACCAAGTTTTTGCCACCTAAGAGAAGAAGTGTGTACACTCCCAAACGGAAAGCTCTCTCGTGGAGGAAGAAGATCTCGGCGATTGAAGCAGATGGCAGGCATTCCACTGGGCTCACCGCGATCCCTTGCACAACTCTGGCGACCACCAAACTGGCGTAGTTCGGTGACTTTGCGCACCAAATCGAGGATAACACAAAACAGACAGATGAAAAGAGGTAAACTGGTCTTTTACCGAACAAGATCGCGGTCGGGGAGAAGATCACGCATCCGACGCCTAAGCCCATCATATACAAGCCGGTTGTAAGAGCGACTCTTGAATAGGACACGCCAAAGTCGTGAGCGACATTGTTGAACCCCGCTGCGAGGATTGGTGTCATTCCACCACCGAGCATGCAATAGAACCCCAAGGAAAGCAATGCGCAGTCTCTTCTCCATGTTGGCCAATTTAAAGGGTCGTTCAAAGAGTCGTCGGGTTGGGGTTCGAGCAAAATCTGGCCGTCTGCTGTTTTCTTTGGCTCCACTGAGGCGGATCTACTCGAGCGGATTGATGCCGGGGGATATGGAGAGGGTAGAGAAGATGCTGATGCAGTGGCAGATCGATGCTGTAGACCAAGAGGCTCGTTTCGTTGGGCCAGCAATAGAACAGTTCCTTAAGATTCGATATCAGTAGGCTATTGAGGAGATTCACGTCTGATGGGACACACCAGGCACTTCTTCGGTCTTTCTATCATTGAGAATTCCCATGTTCCACTTCTCCGGTCTGTTTTCATTCTTCTCCAGTTCATCCACGGAGTTATTGGAGCTCCCCATACTTTCAGGTCTTTGCATGGGTCTGAACAGTCTCCTCCATCCTTTCCGCTCCGCTGGTATAGCTGTCTCGTTTGCTTGCGTGTCTTCATTCGAATGCGGCTCACGTTGAAGCTGTTGGTCTTGGGACATGTTGAAGGGCACTACAATAGGTAGACCAGGGAGAGTGTGAAGTTAGTCAAGCTGCAATGGATCAATGATTCGTAGTCTTAGGAGGCGAAGGCTGGAGTGTGATAGTTTGCTTAGGTCACCATAGGTCAAGGAAAGACTGAGAGTTAGACTAGGAGAGGACAACAATGGCTAGGAAGTGCTGCAAGGGAGGACGAGGGATGGGTCGAGGCATGGCGGTTCGCGACCATTTTGTTGCAAGGTGGAAGGCATGATCGCATGCATCCGAGTCCGCAGATGACAGCTGGCGGAGCGGGTAGTGAAGGCTGGGCAAGGCCCCCGGGCCATTGTTCTTGAGCTGCTACCACTCAGGGAAATGATAGATCTACTCTGTGGACAACGAAGCGCCTGGTCGGTGTGTAGGTTCGAGGGGCGGGAGTAGAATCCCTGTGATGGCCGGTAAGGCCATCGTGGGGTGTGCGCGGAACATTTGGCAAAGCTTAACGTCGACCACCAGCTGGAAGCGTTCCGAATCGCTGCCTCGATGTTGGACGAGTCGCTAAATAAAGGCGCTTATGCCCTCCCACAGCCCATTCTCCCAACGGTGAGACAGACCCCTTACGTCCAACATCCGCCCCCATACGACCTCTGACTATGTACTGGGACAGGCAGTTTTCTAGAATTTCAAGCCTTCAAAGAGCCTCGGCTGTGCGATTGTTCTCTATTGCCGATTGAAGTTGACAACCTGTTGCCGACACTGCAGCAATTCCACGCCGACGGCGACTACTGCAACTTCAACTCCTTCTGACAGCGATCATAGTTCATCAGATGACCATCATCGAACGCATCAAAGCTTACCCGCAATGCTCCGCCTCCAACAACAATGCCCAGGCTCCTCCACGCATACTGATTGGATCAATACATGGCTCCTGTGACACCCTCCATTTGATGCTCCACAGGTCTCGGGCCCAGCGCTTCTGAGACTATCAGATGCTCAACAACATTTTCAGGGCTGCCAACATCATAGTGATGTATAGCTTAGCTAGACGCCCTCGAAAGATCTGACCTTTACCCGAATTCGTAATGGCTCCTTTTCCCAGCCAAAAAACACTCGACCAGTCTCAATTTTCCGCCTGTCCTTAGGGTACACATCAATATCGAAATGCCAGACCAGCTTTGCTAGGAGCAGCCGCAATTCGGCGAGAGCAAGAGCCTTGCCTAGACATGAGCGTGGACCCTGTCCAAATGGCTGTGATGCCCGCAGCTTCTCGTCGCCATCCTTGTTTAGCCAGCGTTCTGGACGAAAAGCCTCTGGCTCGGAAAAATTGATCGCAGAATACGATGCTGCCAGAGCAGGAATGCTAACTCGCGTCTAAATGTTGGAAATATGATTAGCACAGCAAAGTTCATAGAAGGATTACCGGATTGTACAACTCACACCGCTGGGAAGATACCTTCCACACACGAATTTACCCCCCAACGGCACGACTCGAGGGAAATGGTCTGGGGCTGGAGGATACATTCGTAGACCTTCTTGGATGACAAGCTGCAAGTATTCTAGTTGAGCCAACTTTGTAAAGGTCATACTATCGGCATATTGAAATGTGCCTCGAATCTCTGCTTCGAGTCTTCTCAGCGCCGGCCTATTGTGGACGAGGAAGTACGCGATGCCGGTAAGTGAGGTCGCCGTCTATCACACAATTAGCCTCAATGGTTTTGATATTGAGAATGAACATACCGGCTCTGACCCTGCAATCACTAACTGACCCATGTTCTCTACAACCTCCCAAGAGAGATTAGTACATTCTCAAATGAATACAGCATGACTGAGGTGGACAAGCCTGAATTACCTCGAAGCTCATCTTCTGTGAGGCCATTCCCTATGTTGTCACTCAAGTAGGAGAGCATGTCCGGGCGCTCTTTTGGATTCTCGAGTCTCTTGTCCACCATTTGAAATGTTTTAGTCACGTGGGTCATGTAGCGCTGCATCAGATCCAGCTGTGCGACAGACATCGCAAGCCTTACCAGCAGTATAAGGCCTGGGATCTCTCGCAAGACTCGCAAGATTGGCATAGCCTTCAAGGCGTCAGAGACCATCGACAGCCACTCATGGACTGCTCTGTTTTGAAGACCGGCGAACGATGCTCCGAACAAAAGGTAGCCAATGATGTCGAATGTTGAGATGTCACTCCATTTCGCAATGTCAACGATCTCGGAATGGTTCTTAGAATCCTCTTCGACGCAATCCACAAACATTTGGCCATATTTCTGGATAATCGGCTCCTGCGAAGCCAGAGCCCTAGAGGTGAAGGCCGGAAGGAAGCTTTGTCTGAGGCGTTGGTGGGCTCTCCCAATGGCGGTCGGGCTGTGGCTTCAAATCAGATCTCGCATACAATTGAGGAGGCGACTCACAACTGAAGGGCTCCTGTTACAGTGACTCCTCCTCCAAAGGTTGCCGGATCGACGTCCATTGGTTTTCCGCCCTCGTATGGACCGTATATCTCGTCCCAGGAATCGGCCGAGATGAATGTGAGACCTTTTGGAGCGTACCTTACGATCTCGCCGTACTGTTCGTGGAGCTCCCGAAACTTTTTGGCAGTTGTGCCATTCAATGTATGCCAAGAATACGGAATCTTTGTCGCAGCCCACAACTTTGGACCTGGGTACGCAGCGAGCGGGCTGAACCAGACGTTGTATACGACGACGAGAATGCCCTTCGAGACGCGAAATCAATATCTTCTGAAGCCTGCCCCAAATTTGGATGGCCACTCACCATCACAAACACCGTGGCGGTTAATATCAGCAACCCCGGCCGAATAACGTCGAATCCATCGGGAATTGAAGCAAGAAAGTCCATTCTCAGGTCTGCGTTGGCTCTCCTAGAATGGCTATTACCAGCCTTCAGGATCTCGGATTCGAAATCAAGGTGGGCAGGTAAAGCGTAGCAAGAGAGGTGTTTGAATGAACGTTGGAAACAATTCCCACGAAAAGCGCTCTTGGAGAGAGTCGCCATGGACTTCGGTCGCTGCTTCCGATTGCAGGTGCCTCGCTCCTTCCCCCTCGGTCAAAACAATGAATCCGGCAGGCGCGACTGTGCCGCCGACATGGAAAGCACCTTCATCATTGAAAAAGATCGCCGGTGGCACGGGGATGCGCCGCCATTCGAATGTTGGGGCTTCTTGTCCAACATGTGCCACACCGCTTCTCGAATGGCTGTGTGCCACGAAGGTCTTCAAGAACAAGACTCAAATAGCCTCTGATCTGCTAATCAACGCAATGTGAGTTCCAGTCGACTCTGTCTTTAAGGCTGCCGGCGAATCTCTTGACACCACCGCAGTGGGGCTTTCACGCCGCCAACTCGCCTTCTGAGTCATCGACGCCGCGAATACACTTTGTACATCTATCAGCCGACATTGTGGCCGCATCACATCGAAGAGAAAATCCCAATTGTATCCCAAAGCTCGGATGCTATGCCCAGATGCAGGGGCAGCCCACCGGTTTCGACGACATGGAAGTCTATGCAGCCCTGGCTGCAAATCATTCAATGGTCTGGGACGTCTCCCGACTTCCGAACAATGATCTTCCAACTCGGCTCGCTCCGCGCTGGGTCATTCTATCCTAAGGCATCAATATTCAGCGGCTCCATTGAACGGAAGAACCCTGGGTTATAACTCATCTCATGGTCCTGGTGGCCCCAAAGATTGAGGCGCAAGCCAATCACATGACTATGGAGGTTCAGAGAAAGAATACGCCTAGCACGACCGAGGATAGTGGCCCTGCAGCTGCAACCCGATTGCGGCTATGGCTGGGTCTAATCGCTCCGTACAGTTGCATTAGACAGCGGCTTTGGCGCTTACGTGGGCTGGTGGGCCGTAGATTTTGACTTAAGCTTTAGATCTCGATCCTGTTGAAAACGGACCCATCCGACTAAGCCAATGTCCAACTCCATAGCGATATCCTCCGTCTTTGCTAATCACTGGCCCAGTAAGGCCTAAACGAACCGGTACGCTGGGAGGAGAGATGATTGGCCAGGAGCCGCCAGCTTGGCGTTCTGGCGGCCCCTTCGGTTACTCCTTCTCGTGTCCTCCGCTCAGCAGCGCTTTTGCTTTCAACCTGTCTTTCTTCCACATCGTGCTTTTGCCGACGACCAGAATGAAGCTGTAATAAGCTCCCGTTGCTCTTGTTTCATGCGTCACATCCATGCTCTTATTATAATTTCTTATCCCCCACGTTATGAAAGCTCGCGGAATGGATACTAACTTTGAATTGCACACCAAGCCGCATCGGGCCTCCGCGACAACATGTCATGCGGATCATTGGCAGGCGGCCTAACCCGTCTCTATCAAACTGTATTAAATCGCCGTCGCCATTCTTCAGCTCCACGCCAACTCTGTCAAGGCACACTCGTTCACACGGCTCGGCGGCAAAGACGGAGGCTCAACATCTCGCCCCGGGAGGGATGCGCTCTGCGACCCTACGACGTACCTTTTTTGGAGCACACATGATCCCACCTTCCTAAATGATAGCTTGCTTGAATCAAATGGTCGAAAGCTGTCTCGGTTCTGCCAATGTGGGATTGGCCTCGCGTTGCGCTCGTCCCGGATCGGCCAATGCTACACCTTTTACGGGATGGGGCAATTTCTCGTTATGAGGTGTGGCCGCTACCATTGCTCCAAGATTACAATAGGTGACACATTTTTTTTCTATTCTCAGGAGACAACAACATCATCACCCTCACGACGTTAGGGACCTTAAGCTCCCACAATCGGAGGTACTGCTCGTATTGTTGGCTTTGGAATCCATGCTCCTGGGCCTTACCAACTGATGGAGTCACAGGTATCCCCATCATGAGATCGAAGATATCTTGTTTCTGGTCTACGTTTCACAACACCTGCTACTCTCTTACGCAGACTTTTCCGCAATATAAATCCCCCAATGATCTTCTACCCAAGACACGTTCTGTTCGTTTCAACAATTTATCCCTCTTTCAAACTCATTATATACAAGTTTTCCTCCAATTCTCTAACCAAACGTTCACAATGCTCTACGGGCATCATATCTCCAAACCTTCCAATCAGGGGCAATTGATACCGCCTCCCCAGCCGCCTCGGCCTAGTCCAACCCCTTCGCAAGGTGTCGCCACGGCAAACCCTCAGTCACTAATTCAAGCCTTTCTTTCCTATCTGAACAATCGCAACTTCTCCGGTGTTGCGCGCCTTTTCCACCCAAGTGCAACATGGACCGTGCTCCCTGCGTCCACTCCTCTCGGCGGCTCAGCCAATGCTCGTGAGCGCTGCACTTGGGCGTCGAGGCTCTTGGAACCAGTGGCGCAGTGGCGCTTCGAAGTTGTGGATGTAAGCATTGATGAGGCCAGAGGGAGGGTTACTGTTCAGGCCAGAAGTCATGGACAGGGCCCAGGCAGCATCTGGTACGAGAATGAGAATTTAATGACGTTCCGCATCCAGGAAGGCTCTGGGGACAGGGGAGGGCAGCGGACGTGGAAGGTTGTTGACCTGAGAGAGGAATTGCATGCGGAGAAGGTGATAGAGTGGTAAGTCCCTCAGTCTCTCCCATCCATCCCCTTGTGTGGGGAAACCTTTGTGGATGACCTCCTCTCCCTCTTTCACAGTCGAGTTCGCGCGGTCGAGAAACTCAAGTGGCTAACTTCGTTAATTTGACTACAGGCTGCAAAGCATGCGTGAGGAAGGATTTACTGTCGTGGAAGAGTTGATAGGTTGACCACAATCCATACTAAGTACCAGTGATTACAACAATGAGACTAGGGATATCATGGATCGGCGCCAGTTGGACGATCTTTTACTGATTTGCATTCGGTGGCGAAATATACGGTCTTTTTTTTGGCACGCTTGGAGAAGGGCAAAACGAACGGAACGGGTAGACACGCGAAGCTGGACTTGCGTAGATAGGCAAAACCTTCCCTGATAGACTAATTGCTCCTTGTGTTCTTTTATGTCATTTCTGGGTATCGTGGTGTCTCGCATATATACGTAAATCGCCTGTAGGGGAAACGCGGGTGGGTCTGGAATAGAGTTGTTTGGGTGGAGACGAGGCTTGCGGGCTGACGCAGGGTCCCCAAACCTGCAGGTGGCTAAGTGACCGTTCCTTGACCACAATCAGGCTCGCCGAGGTGTCTTGCCACGGTCTACGAATCCAAGATCAGAACTTTTTCGGCGCTTTTGAGTGGCAGCGAAAGCTGCAAGTCACCTCAATTTTCGCAGCCCGCTGTTGTGTGCGCCAGTATCCTGCTATTTTCCCCCTTCGGCTCATGTTCATGTGACCGCCCACATCAGCTTGCTATCCTCGCTCGTCCAACCTCGCTACGCATCTTCCACCTTGGATCAAACTTTTTTAGCTCGCTAAAATGTCCGACGTTGAGGATGCGGTGGTCGACGGAGCCAGAAGCTCCAACGACCTACGGCCGGAAAGTCCTGTACCAATGCCGCCTCCTCAAGACCAAGCTCCGCCTCCTGTCAACGATGAAGAAACAAGGGCGCGACTTGACAAGGTGATGCAATCAGATGTAAGTCTTTTACAGAGTATGTCAATCTGCATCTGACCAATACTAAGATCGGTATTTCAACATTGCTCAATCGGCTCAAGCAAAGTATTGCATCTGCAAGAGTGAGTGGCGCACTCATTCCCTCCAGGCCTATGCTGAACCACTAGGATTTCTCGGCATTCCTCCGGAAACGCTCGACGCTCGAAGAAGAACATGCTCAAGGCATAAAGAAGCTATGCCGAGCGACCAACGAGCTGGTGCGCCGTCCTGAACACCGACAAGGCACGTACGCCTCGAGCCATGATGAGATTACCCGCATTCATGATCGCATGGCCGAAAATGGGATGCAATTTGGCGTGACGCTACACCAGATGTCGGATGAACTTCAAGAACTTTCCACAAACATGGAGCGTGGTAGGAAACACTGGAAGCAATCAGGGCTAAATGCCGAAAAAAGAGTTCAGGACTCCGAAGCAATTATGGAGAAGGCCAAGAGCAAGTATGATACATTAGCGGAGCAATACGATCGAGCTCGAACCGGAGATAGGCAAAGTGGCAGGTTTGGCTTGAAGGGTACAAAATCGGCCGCTCAGCAAGAAGAGGACCTGCACAAAAAAGTGCAGGCTGCAGACGCTGACTACATGTCTAAAGTTCAGACTGCACAATCACAGAGGCAAGAGCTTGTCAGTACACTCCGGCCGCAGGCTGTTCGCGCGCTGCATGATCTCATCAATGAATGCGACTCGGGTCTCAGCCAACAACTTCAAAAGTTTGCCATGCTGAATGAAAGACTGCTTCTAGGCAATGGACTATGCGTGAGCCCTCTCAAAAACCAAGCAAACGGAGCGACATCTCAGAACAAGAGCCTACGTGAAGTTGCACAGCAAGTGGACAACGACAAAGACTTCAAGGATTACATACTCAGCTTCGCGGGTAAAGCGGATTCGCGTACGTCCGAAATCAAGTATGAGAAACATCCGGCCCTTAGCACACCGAAACAAGCGCCGCCGCCTGTCTTACCACAACCGTCATTTGCCCAGAGCCAACCTTCTCTTCCATCCCCAGGCGGCCCAAATCAATCGTACCCTCAACCTTCACAGCCAGGACAGATATCTGGCGTGACTTCGTCCTACCCATCCTATGACCAATCCTACGCAGGTTCTCAACCGTATTCACAACCACCTTCGGCCCAGTCTCCTCGCGATCCCCCTGGGCAATATCCACAAGGCCCTCCTTCTGGACCACCTCCTCATCAAGGCCAAGCCGTCATGTCAGGAGGCATTGGACGACCGAATGGATTCAACCAGCAAACACCACCAGCAAGCCAACCTCCACCGCAAAGTAGGAATGACTATCTCCCTCCTCTCAATCCTGTCTTTGGCGTCTCTCTTGACGAGCTCTTCCGCCGTGACCAGTCCGCAGTTCCCATGATCGTCTACCAATGCGTCCAAGCCGTCGATTCCTTTGGCCTTGACGTCGAAGGTATCTACCGTACAAGCGGCTCATCACCTAACATACAGCAGATGAAGCAGATGTTCGACAATGGTAAGTTTTCTATCAATTTAAAGGTAGTGCAAATACGTTAACCTCCTTCAAGACCCACAAGCGCCTGACTTTCGCAACCCGGCGTCTTTCTTCCACGATGTCAATTCTGTCACTGGCCTCCTCAAACTCTTCTTCCGCTCCCTTCCAGACCCCCTTCTCACGTCTCGCCACTACAACGAATTCATTTCTGCGGCTCGCCTCGAAGACGATATTGTACGTCGCGACACTCTTCACGCTATTGTCAACGCATTACCAGATCCGAATTATGCGACACTAAGAGTGATGATGCTGCATCTGTGGAGAGTTCAAGAGAGAAGTGAACGGAATCGGATGACCATTAGCAATTTGGCCATTTGCCTTGGGCCTACGCTGGTTGGCGGAGCGGGGGCACGAATGGAAGATACAGGATGGCAGAGTAAGGTCGTGGAGACTGTTTTGTCGAACACGTTCCAAATTTTTGACGACGATGATTAAGCAATGAGAGGCGAGCTTTGGGACAACGAAGATTTTCTTGCGTTGTGATGTTTCTGTTACTTTCCCGACCTATCCAAGGTATACGAGCGTTGGCGCTGAGGCTTAATATACGAGCATGGTATACATGTACATAGCCAGTTAGGTGTGATTTCTAAGTGGTTGCTTTAATTGCTCACATGAAATGCGCCCTCCGGAAACTCGGTTTTCTTCCACTCATCCCTTTCACTTAATCAGCGGAAGGACATTCCGACCGAAAACGAGATCGCGTTCCGCCACCATTTAACCTACGACAGGTCAATGCGTACAGCGGTGCGAAGCCGCAGACTTCTTTCCCGCCCCACAATAGCTGTTCTTCCAGCTGGCTCTTCAAAGTCATTTTGCCGTGTATCAAAAGGTGTTCGACCAATTCTTCGAGGCTGGAGAAGAGGTCGTCGCAAGCCTCGTCGTGGCTATGCAGCCAACTGAATTAACGTCGCTGGCCACTGCACAAGCTATAGCTGTGTTTTCTCTTCCACCACTACCGTAAGCCCAGTAGCTTGGATCAGTAGACACGGATCAGAGACGCGACGAAATCGCGCCCTTTCAGGGATTTCTGCTTCTGACGATGTGCATGTGCCATTCTTAAGGCACCTAGATTTAGAAACCCTCTACTATTGTTCGGGGAGGTGAGATTACTCACACTGCCCCATCGATTCTATCGTAGGAAGATCCATTCTCGGTTCGGCTCAGGCTAGCGGGAGCTTTTGCCGACCCGGTTGCATCTCGAATTGGCACCCGAAGTTCTCAGGCTCCATGAAGCTTTCAAATGAAATACACCTATTCCTACTTGCGGCTACCTTTTCGGGAGCTACCAATTCAAGTCCCTCATCATGTCTCCGGCCTCTAAATGTACTCAATCTCTTTTCGTCTACGGACACCAGCTCCACAATAGCTCTAGGCCACTACCGCACTTTTTACGCTCCTCCGGCACCGCGAAGCTCGATTCCTCCCTTCTTCTCCGCTGCTCACCGCAACTTGTCATCTATCTAGCCCGTCATGACTTCCACACCACTACCCCCCAAGCAAGACCTCCCGCGAGCGACATGCCCGCGCCTGAGAAATCGCCTACGCAACCCAGCATGAGGTCACGCCTGAGATCATCAGGTCCGGGCGAGCTTCCTAATGATTTGGGTCTTCTCCCTAATCTATTCATCCGTCCAAAATCTGGCAGTGAGGCGATGCCAAAATGGTTTCGAGAGCCAATCAGGAGGTTAAAACTTGAACTGTTTAATTTAAGGGAAAAGATCAAAGAGCCTCTCGTGTGAGTCGTCTAAAGCCTCCATGTTGCTCGCTATCCGCATTGAGATGTGAATTAGCTGCTGACGTGGGGTCATCTATATGCTAGGGTATATGTTCAATTTCGCCGCTTCCGGAAGGGACATCGAAGACTTCCTATTGATTTTGGTACACGTATCCCCATTGCCCTTCTCCTCCACCGAACCATGTATTCCACACTCGCCAGCGGTGACTCTCTTGCCCTCGGCCCTATCTGCTGCCAGGGTCTCACTCAACACCTCCGTGGAATTATTGCGCGCCGTCGTTCCTCCAGCCCTACTGGTAGCACAAAGCGAAATTGGGAACTTGTCAAGTACAACGGCGTAGATCCGTTGCCTTGGCCGAGGAAGATTGACCCGAAAGAGAGCATGACGGTCCTCAATAGCCAGACAGGTGACTGGGCTAAGCTTCCTCGATGGGTGCAGTGGATGCAATACATATTTTTGCCATTACCGCTTAGAGCGCTTTGGAACGGATTCATGCCACTTAAAGCTCAGACTATTAGCGACCGCGCCGTCACCGTGCCTGACTTCGGTCGCGATTTCATGATCCGGCAAGTCGTTGTACGGGTACGAAGTCGTCAGCGGCTGTCAGACACCGGTGTCAATGGAGTTGCGCTGGAAGGTGGGAAGGATCAGAATTTGGAAGAATATGTGGTCATTCAGAGGCTACTGATGGAAGGAAAGTGGCAGCCGTGGATGATCTGGGGGACGACGCAGGAGTCTGACAGGGAGGCGGTGGATAGCTTCTTGAGAAGGGGATGGACGGGGGCAGCATTGCCACCGGAGGAGGGACAGCCGCAGAGGGTGGGAGTTTTGAGGGCAATTTGGTACAAGGCGAGGAGCATGATGCCAGTATGATGGGGGGAAAAGATTCGATGTTCGGCCTTCATGCCTGTAGAGGGCAACAGAAGTACCTGGTGATAGAGATGTAAACAAATATGACGGCATTAAAATCAAAATCGTCAAAATCGTATATATACATTCAAGTTACGATTTGCCTGACATTCATTCCTGATTGTTAGAATATGTCATGGCTCGGATAATAGATTAGGTCCATGATTCGTTTATTGGCGTTCCCATGCGCACATCCTAGCACTATCAACACCACAAGCAAACAGCAACGCGATGTTTAAAAATTCTTAGGCTCCCAATATTCACCAGAGTCTGATCAAATACGGGCGATTCAAAAATGGCATCACCGCGGAACTTTCGGGGACCGAGCAAACCGCCCGAATGTCAGTCATACTGTACCTCGATCTGCTGCGAAGTATTCAGCATCCCCAAGATGAAGGAGTCTCGGGTTCCTTGTGTCGCCCACTTGCACAAATCATCAGAATCATTGGGTCAACTCTTTTTCTCTTTGAAAATCTCCATCCGCGACAGCATCTTCTCATCCCACGCCTAAATCTTTCCCAAGTTGACTCGGACCGAGGCATCCTCTTTCTGCTCCTGCCTTTTCGGGCTGCTGAAAGTCGACCTTTACTGCTTTCTGGGAGCGACAGCGTTTCTGCAAAAGAGCTAAAAGATGAAAATCATCCTAGTTGTGTATTAAGAACTTTGAATATTCATAAGGCAGCGACAGCTTCCCTGGTATCCCCCACCTTCATTTTCTATGCCCTTAATTTGAATCCACTGATACTTGCCTGGTTGAAGGCACATATCTCTTTCAAGACATAGGAGCCTGAACCTCTCTTTATACCTCATTCAGTTTTAAAATCAAGAACTTCAACCTTGAAATGTCTTCCAGTCCTCCGAGCGATTCAGCTACAGAATATTTCAAAACAAATCCACCTCCTGCAAGCCTCAAAAATCATGTTTCCATAGCCCGCGATTTCATTTCCTACCATGCCTCCCGTGACCCTAAGCAGCGTCTCGCACTCATTACCAGCGGTGGCACGACAGTTCCCCTAGAAAACCAGACCGTCCGGTTCATCGATAACTTCTCCGCCGGGACCCGCGGCGCTACGAGCGCCGAGTACTTTCTCCGAGAGGGATACGCAGTTATTTTTCTACACCGGCAGTTTAGTCTCCTGCCATTTAGTAGACACTACAGTCATAGCACCGACTGTTTTCTTGACTTCATGCATGAAGTGAGCCCGAATGGTGATCCCATGGCGGCGAGAGTAATTGTTAAGGAACAGTATCAGCGGAAAATGCTTCAAGTTCTGCGCGAGTATCAGGCTGCGAAAAACGGGAACATGCTGCTTCTGCTTCCTTTTACGACAGTCACCGAGTACCTCTTTGCACTACGAGCACTTGCTACTGAGATGTACCCTCTCGGCTCAAGGGCGCTACTTTACCTTGCCGCTGCGGTCAGCGACTTCTTTATCCCCCGGGACCGCCTCGTCGAGCACAAGATCCAAAGCAGCGAAGAGCACGCCACCGCTAACGGTGGCACCACCCATGCAGGAGCTGGCGTTGAGCAACATGAGACCCCAACTGGCAAGTCCCAACTCCTCATAAATCTCGATCCTGTCCCAAAATTCCTTCGCAACCTTGTCGACAGCTGGAAACCCTCGGGCAGCATGGTGGTCAGTTTCAAGCTGGAGACAGACCCAAAGCTCCTGGTTGCGAAGAGTCGCCAGGCCTTACAGCGATACGGCCACGACCTGGTCATCGGGAATTTACTCACGACGCGGAAGTGGGAGGTCGTGTTTGTTAGTAAGGAAGAAGGAGAGAGGTGGATCAGGGTGCCAAGAATGAGGAGGGGGAAAAGCTTTAGTGGAGTGGAGGGGATGGTGGGGAAGGCAGCGGCGGCTGATGGGCAAGAAGATGGGGCAGTGGAAGAGGAAGAGGAGGAGGCTGAGCCGGATCTGAGCGGTGGGGAGGTAAGGGAGGGGATGGAGATCGAAAGCCTGATTGTGCCGGAGTTGGCAAGGATGCATGGGAGGATGGTCGAGGGCAACTCCAAGGATTGATAGTCTCGCGAAGGCCGTGCCGAAGGTGGCACTCGGAAACCTGCGGGAACGTCTTGACGCTGCTGGTGCGGCTCAGGTGCTTTGGCTTGGTTTGGCTCCCCGTGTGTAAGAGAGGGTCTTCCTGGCATTTGCAACGTTCTAGAAGGCTTAAATCCATGGATCGCGGAGATTGGATAAGCCATAGCATGCATCGAGCTGCCTAGCAGACTGAGGTATCTGTAGCAGCCCGAGTTGGTGAGATATATTCAGAGCACATGGGCGAGCAGGTACGCGACAATCGCAAAAACCTTCCAGGAGCTACATCAGAGACGATCTCGCTCGCAAGGCTGTGGCATGTACCACCAGCTCTTACCATTGAGGTGTCACTATTCAGAGCCCATCTGGAGCCAATACGCGATCCAAGACATCGTCTCCGGGTTGTTCGGGAGCGCTGGCTCGAAGACCCCAACACCGCCACCGCCTGCCTCACCAACACATCGATCAAACGCAGAATCTCAAATCGCGTGAAAGTTTGAAGCATAGGAATCTTGTGCCAAACAGCGTGTTCTGCTTCAAGTTTTCCAAATCAATGTTCCGTTTAGACCCCACTTTTCCAAATCGGGACAAGTGGCTACCCTCTTCAAACCGCAAGCGTCAGAGGAGAGCCTTACCAGACACATCCAATTTAACATCGTTGCCAAAGAGCTTCTTCGATGGACTTGCGATCCTAGCTGTCGAATCGTTGATGATGTGACTTTGCAGGGAGAGTGTTGCCTTACTGATGTGATCGCAGCAGGGGATAATCGTACTACTTCAACAATATTAACGATAGGTCGGCCTGGGTGATGTGGGTCGCGCGGGACTGAACAGCTTTCGAAGCAACACCTAAGAGTCTTTACGCTTTTCTCTTCGCCTCAATACTCTCAATCTCCAGCTAGCAGGAATAACAGGCGAATCCTTCGACCCGGCGGTCTGTGATACCGGAACGTTGGAATATTCTAAATCGAGCAAAGAGCTCACTACCACCGCCTCGGTGAAAGCTTAATCACAGTCAGAGCCTCAACTCTGTCAAGCTTCTCGAAGCTCAGTCGAAGCTTCGGCCTCAAACGGGTTAACGGATAAGGGACCGCCTGAAACCAGCTAGCGCCTTGAACGTCCATAGCCGGAACATCGTTCCTTAGGGGTTAAAACTGCTGACAGTTACTGTGATCGTTAAACAGTCCGCCTTGAGAACCGTGCTCCTAGTTGGAGGAAACGGCTAGAGTCGTTGATGTGACAAACGCTCTACCTCCAGGCGCTTGCTTCTCTGAAGACGCTCTGACTATGGTCTCCTGAGCAATTTCCGAGGCAACACTGAGGTTCGAGTAACCATCCACCTCCTCGAGGATAGGCTTGGCATATAGAGTATTGATCATATAGATACCATGGCAAGCACGCTGTTCCCTTCCATCACATTCTCAAGCTTGGTCTTGTCTTTCTTTGGACCAAGTGTTGTTGCCGCCAGTTGCCATTCCCTTCTCTCCGCTGCGCGGTCAACCGTTTCCGTTCATTTTCTTTTCACCTTCTTATCTTTCATTACACACTTGACATGGCTCTTAAATCTTTCCTCCTCCTTGGCCTTCTGGCCGTCTCCGATCTCACCAATGCAGCACGTCTGCCTCTCGACAAAAGAACCTTGAAAAAGAGCGGTAAAAACGGCAAAGGCAAAGGGAAAGGTATGGACATGGGCACAGGTACAGCTCCCTTTGCTACAGGCACTGGTGGTGCGGCAGCCATCATGGGAACTGGAACAGCTGCTTTGGCTGCCGGGACTGGCGATGCAGCCGCTGCCGCCGCTTCTCTAGCCGCCGCTTCGGCTTGTCCAAACACTTGCCCTCCACCTTCGACTGTTACAGAGACCATCATGATGATGATGTCTGCCTCCACTGATACTGCTGGAAGTGTATCTATGGTCACGGTGACCATGACGGAGGCCGGTAGTGCAGCGGCCCAGACAACCGCTGCTTCAGCCTCTGATCCCGGGTCTGGATCTGCTGGCGCCGCAGGAGCTGCTGGCGCTGGTGGAATGGGAGGCGCTGGCGGAATGGGTGGTGCTGGTGGACAAGGCGGCGCAGGCGGCATGGGAGGTACCGAGGGCCAGGCTGGTTCAGCCGGACAAGCAGGTATGGCTGGACAGGGAGGTGCCGGCAGCGTGAATGGCGCCGGCGGCATGGGTGGTGCCGGCGGAATGGGAGGGGCTGGTGGAATGGGAGGTGCCGGCGGTGCTGCAGGCCAAGCTGGCGCAGCAGGCAGCGTCGTCACTGTCACTATGATGTCGACAGTTACCAGCACTATGGCGAACGGACAAGTCACCGAAATCGTGACTGCTACAGCTACAGGCATGGTGGCTACCGTTACCATGACGAAGACAGAATCTGGTTCCGTTGTCACCCAACTCGTCACTACTACCCTTATAGCTGGCGCAAGCGATAGTGCGAGCGCAAGCGCGGGGGCAGCCTCGGGAACTGCACCGCCAGCTACGGGTGCGGGCCAAGGCGGAAAAGGCAAGAAGGGCAAGGATTCAAAGGGGAAGGATTCACAGAAGGGCAAGGACTCGAAAAAGGGTAAAGGTGGAGCCGCTGCTGCATCAGGCACAGGCGCCGCTGCCCCTCCACCACCAATGGGTACCGCTACTGCTCCTCCACTAGCCGGAAATGATACAGCTGCCGCTCTTCCACCCCCACCAATGGGCACCGGTTCTGCCAATGCAACTGACGGCCAAGCCGGAAAGGGAAAGAAGGGCAAGGACTCAAAGAAGGGTAAAGATGCAAAGAAAGGCAAGGACTCGAAGATGGGCAAAGGCGGAGCCGCTGCAGCATCAGGTACTGGCGCCGCTGCCCCTCCGCCTCCAATGGGAACTGCAGCTCCGCCTCCACCAATAGGAACCGCTCCTCCGCCACCTCCACCGATGGGAACTGCAGCTCCGCCACCGCCAATGGGCACAGCTGCCCCTCCTCCGCCTCCACCGATGGGAACTGCTGCTCCTCCGCCACCTCCTCCTCCAGCGGCAAATGACTCCGCTGCAGCTCCACCTCCACCTCCACCGATGGGCACCGCAGCTCCTCCACCTCCTCCAATGGGAACCGCTGCTCCACCTCCGCCACCCCCAGCGGGTACTGCCGCCCCCCCTCCGCCATCCGGATCTGCCACCGCTCCACCACCACCAGGAACAGGAGATGCCTCACCGAAGAACAGGAGGATGACTAGGGAAGCGCGGCGGAGGGAGTTGAGCGAGAGGATGGACAGCTTGAACACAGAGAAGAACCTCATCTAGAGGGACGAAGATAGGAAGGAGTCCTCGAGCCTTTTTAAGCTTGTACAATACTTTTATGCTGTATGACACTCCTTTGGCATGATTTTGAGAAAGGTCAAGGTTGAGCAACAGGATCAATGGTGTTAGGATCTCGAGTGATAGACTTGGTCTTTTGGCCGTCCGCAGGAAAGCGGCTTGCTCGGGCTGGGCCTGCGCGAAAAATGAAATATCGTAGGGACATTTGTAAGGCTTTCTCAATGCTACTTTTGTGTAGTAAATCCCTTACCGGTATGGCACGCCGGCGAGTCACTCCATGCTGTCAACTTTTGTCAGCAAATTTGGGTTCCAATGCCCAGACCGTCTCCTTCGCTCTTTACCATACCAAAATCGGAATAGTGTCTCTGTGCGCGTATTTCCTTGTTACCTAGTTTCGTAGGATTTCGAATCCACAATTGAGCTCTTGGATCCGACCCAACGAATGCCCTACCTGCTAAGGACGTGGAGACTGTGGACGTGCACGCAGACTGATCTTTTCAAGATCGAAAATGCATAACGAAGAGATTCTCAATGCCCGCGCGAGGCTGCTGAGAAATCAAAGGTAAGGATGAGGTCACAGCATGATCTACCGGAATGGTATTTAAACCCCACATCCACAAGCAGCTCTCAAAGGTAGGATAACAGCAGCCTCGTCGTATGTGAATGCTACGTCGTCTCCTTCAGTACCGCAATCAGGTCTCCTTCTCAACTGCAGCTTCTACCGCTCAAACGACGGCCACCATGGCGAAAGATTCCAACATCCACCTTTACACAACTGCCACCCCGAACGGCCTCAAGATTACTGCTGCCCTCGAAGAACTCGGCCTTCCATACCAACTCACTAAGATCAATTTATCCCAAAATACCCAGAAAGAGAACTGGTTCCTTGAAATCAACCCCAACGGCCGCATACCTGCCATCACCGACACCTTAGACGGCAGACCTATCCGCATCTTCGAGTCCGGCAGCATACTACAATATCTAGTCGAGCAATATGATCCTGAGCATAGGCTAAGTTACCCTCAAGGCTCGCCGGAATACTACGAGACGAACAATTGGTTGTGGTGGCAGAACGCTGGCTTGGGCCCTATGCAAGGGCAGGCGAACCACTTCGTGCGATACGCGCCGGAGAAGATCGAATATGGGATGAACAGATACGTCAATGAGACACGTCGACTCTATGGTGTTCTCGACCAGCACCTTGCGGCCTCCAAATCCGGGTACATCGTGGGAGATCATATTTCCATCGCGGACTGCACGACGATCGGCTGGGTGGCATTTGCGGGATGGGCGGGCGTCGATATTGAGGAGTTTCCGCATCTGAAGGCTTGGGAGGAGAGGATGAGCGCGAGGGAGGGGGTGGCGAAGGGCTTGAATATTCCGGACAAGTTGACGGTGAAGGAGAAGTTGAAGGATAAGGATGCGGTGGAGAGGGACGCGAAAGAGGCCGCAAAATGGGTGCAGCAGGGAATGAAGGATGATGCGAAAAGGAAATGAACGGATCCCCATTCTCATCTAATCATCTGTCACAGAGGGGTGAGTATCCTACTTCCTTGGGACAATGTCGATTTGTGCTTGGATTTCGCGAACGCTAGCTCAACGCGCTGTAAAAGCAGAAACAATCCCTACTGGGACTTTCGTGGCTGTCTCGTGCATGTGCCGTAATCTGGCAGACCGCACAACGGAGTTGCGAGGATGCAAAATGAAACATAGATTGGCTTAGATCCACAGCCTCAAGCAAAATAAGAGGCACTGAGAGCATCCTTCGAGCGACGAGTATGATTTTGATTGGGATTCAAATCCACTTGAAAGTCGCGGACCACTGCATTGATGTTGCGCTTTGGGGTCTGTCTTGAGATCTTTCCATATTGCGGGCCACGAGGAGCAATGTAGTCTACTGAACAGGTTTTGCCTTTTGAACAATTGATGATTCCTCCAACATTTCTCCTTCAGGTACCGGGCCGAGTGCTCTTGATTTGCATCATGATCTGCAGCCACCAAAGCACGCGATCTCAGCCGTGGCTTCGCTCGCGAATGTCGTTGGCCGAGGAACCCCACCAACGTCTCCCCATTCCACACAGCGAATTCTTCCCTGTACACTCTCCACCCCTCCGATGGGAACTCCGTGGGAATAGGCTCCCCTAGACTCTGGAAGGGACTTCCGGCTTGCAATCCGCACACTACGTATTGACGTGCAACACGGCAGCAACGCCTTCCTCTCTCACCGCCACCTGACCTCGAGCGTCGGCGTTTGAAGTCTCACGACCTACAAGGCATATATGGCCTACAGCATCTAATAAGCCCCTCGTTTTCCTTTGTGTCGTTTCCTTACGCTCGACAATAGTAGCACTATCGCCACATCTACAATAATGTCGAACTCAGCGTCCTCGCAGCCTTACCCGCTTCCTAGTCCAACGTCCTTCCAAAATATACGCTCCTCTACCTCCAGCTCGAAGAAGAAGCCATGGCTGCGCTTCAGCCAAACCCGCACCTCACGGCTATCATATCCGAGTTCACAGGAGGGCCTCGAACGTGAGAACACTGTTCACAGTACTGCTTCGGCTCGCCGACAGCCCAAATGGTGGAAGATTAGACTATTTCGCGGCATGATAGATGATGTAAGGAGAAGAGCACCATACTATTGGTCAGACTGGCGCGATGCGTGGGACTATCGTGTCGTTCCCGCGACGGTGTACATGTATTTTGCAAAGTATGGCCCAGTTACATGCAATGCATTTATTGATATTAGACTCCATTTGCTCCCTGCACATAATTTCCTATCTTACAATACTCCATGCATTGTACCCTGAACCATGTCTTGCTATGACATGGCCAATGCCATGCCCTTTCTATCTTGCGTACCATGTGCGTTCCTTGGAACTCACATGACCTGCAGTATCCTTCCAGCTCTGGCTTTCTCGTTGGATATGTTCACCAAAACGGATCATCACTATGGTGTCAATGAAGTTCTCCTCGCTTCGGTGCTTGCATCTGTCGTCTTTTCTCTCTTTGCTGCTCAGCCGCTGACGATCGTGGGAGTGACGGGTGAGTTGACGAGGATGATGTTTGTAACCCCCTGCGGTACCCTAATATTTTGACAGGCCCAATCACGGTCTTCAACTATACTGTCTACGACATTGTGAATCCCCAAGGCATCAACTACTTTGCGTTTATGTGCTGGATCGGAATGTATGTTTCTTAAGCTTCCGAGAAGCCTCGCTAAAGTTCTTCAGATGGTCACTGATAATGCATTGGATACTGGCTATCACAAACGCCTGCAACGGCCTAACCTACGTCACTCGCTTTTCTTGCGACATCTTCGGCTTCTATGTTGCCTTCATCTACCTCCAGAAAGGAATTCAGGTCCTCACGCGGCAATGGGAGACGGGAGCAACTTCAGCCTATCTCTCCATCATGGTCTCCCTCCTGGTCCTCATGGTCGGCTACCTCTGTGGCGTCATTGGCAACAGTAGTCTTTTTCAGCGCTACATCCGGAAGTTCATCGAAGACTATGGCACTCCGCTCACCGTGGTTTTTTTCACCGGCTTCGTCCATTTTGGCCATATGCGCGATGTTACTGTCGAAAAGCTACCTGTCAGCAAGGCGTTCTTCCCTACACAGGACCGTGGCTGGTTCATCCACTTCTGGGATACTAGCGTCGGAGATGTCTTTCTCGCCATTCCTTTCGCCGTGCTCCTCACGATTCTGTTCTACTTCGACCACAATGTCTCGTCCCTTATTGCACAAGGTAGTGAATTCCCTCTCCGCAAGGTACGACCTCTCCTTCACTCAGGCGGAAACCACCTCGGTCCAACACTGACTTTAATTCATTCTCTAGCCCCCCGGATTTCACTGGGACATCTTCCTTCTAGGCCTAACGACCGGCGTCGCTGGCCTCCTCGGCATTCCATTCCCAAATGGCCTCATTCCCCAAGCTCCTTTCCACACCAATTCACTCTGCGTCACCCGCCAAGTTACTGACGAAGACGAATCCTCCGCGGCTAAGGGTCACGTCACTCGCGTGGTCGACCATGTTGTTGAGCAACGGGCAAGCAATCTAGCTCAAGGCATTTTAACTCTAGGAACAATGACCGGGCCACTACTGATTGTACTGCACCTTGTTCCCCAAGGCGTGTTGGCCGGGCTCTTCTTTATCATGGGAGTACAGGCACTGCAAGGCAATGGGATTACGCGCAAGATGCTCTTCCTCGCGAAGGATCGATCGCTGACTCCCGGCGCGGAGCCGCTCTCTCGTATTGAGCGGAAGTCTGCAATCTACGCGTTCGTGGCGCTAGAACTTATCGGATTTGGCGCTACTTTCGCCATTACTCAGACGATCGCGGCCATCGGATTCCCGATCATCATTCTCTTACTCATTCCTGTCAGGACCTTCCTGTTACCCAAGTGGTTCCGGCCGGAAGAGCTTAGTCTTCTCGACGCGCCGACGGCGAGTCCGTTTGTATACGAGTCCGTTGGTGGTGCTTACGGTGTGGACGACGCAGAGGAGTTAGAGAGGCGCAGAAGCGTGACTTCAGGTGGCGATGAAGAAGAGGGGAGCCCGGTTGACAAAAATGTTACTGGCAGAGACGAAGCGTTAGAGAGAGGAGAGAGCTATGAGATGACAGAGCAGGGGCAGGGAAAGAGGGAAAGTCATAGCTCGCTGCAGCGGCCGGACTTTATGCGTAGGCGGAGCCGGAGTAGTCGAAGGCCTGTGGAATCATTATGAGAGGTTAGCGCGGATCAGAAGGACCAATTGTCATTCTTATGGGATCTTTGTCGAGAAAATGAGAAGAGTGAGGTGTGATGCACATGAAAGATTGGAATATGTTGGAGAAAAGTGATTCAATGCGTTTCTCGAGACGCGATGCTCTGATGTTAGAAAATATCATTGCGCTAATATAGCTAGTTGGGAGATAAATCTGTATTCTATACTTAAATCCAGCGGGAGAATACGATAATACGAGTCGAAAAGTCCTCATTGAAAACATGCACAAAAACAACACTAAGGTTTCTGAGGACCTTTTGTTGCCTAGGACATGTCACGTGCCTCGCCGCGTCGGAGTTGCTCCGTTCCGATTTCTTCGACTTCAAGTTTCCACTTAAACTCCTGCCTACAAGTCACACACCCCACCCTTCTCCATCACAACAATCAACTTAACAAGAATGGCGTGGCGCAACAATCAGGGCATTACAGGCTCAAATAATATTCCGCTTGGCACCCGTCGCCGCTTTGGAGGCGACGATGATGGCGCTCAGAACGGCGGTTACACACCTTCGGACACTCCAGGGTCTGACTCCTACAAACGTGGTCGTAGTCCTATCAGAGGTATGTTCTCCAACCCCAAATGAATCTGGGATGATTAGAATGCTAACTTTCACTTCAGCTGAACCCCTTCTCGACGGCGTGAAGCGGCGTAAGAAGCGGAATCGATGGGGTGATGCCCAAGAAAACAAGGCTGCCGGTCTAATGGGGCTTCCCACGATGATTATGGCAAATATGACCAACGAACAGCTCGAAGCTTACACTTTGCATCTTCGTATTGAGGAGATCAGTCAGAAGCTGCGGATCAATGATGTGGTCCCGGCAGACGGCGACAGGTCAGTGTTCTACTCAATAAAAATCCTGTTCTAACATGGGCTTTCGCAGATCTCCCTCTCCTCCCCCTCAATACGATAATTTTGGTCGCCGTGTTAATACTCGCGAATACCGTTATCGCAAACGACTTGAAGATGAGCGTCATAAACTTATCGAAAAAGCGATGAAGATCATCCCCAACTACCACCCGCCTTCGGACTACAGACGTCCTACTAAAACACAGGAGAAAGTCTACGTGCCAGTCAACGACTATCCCGAGATTAACTTCAGTATGATAACTAACCCTCTAACTCTACACTTTCTTTTGTCTATCCTATGCAATGTCACATTGCTGCCTTATTGGTGGCTAGCAAATGTTCCCCTAACCACTAACCCTGTCTAACATCCCTATGATGCCATTAAATACGAGAGATATCAAAGACTAACACTTAGCTACCTATTAAGTCGGCTTGCTCATTGGACCTCGTGGCAACACGCTAAAGAAGATGGAAACCGAATCACAGGCCAAGATTGCCATCAGAGGGAAAGGCTCTGTCAAAGAAGGAAAAGGCCGCTCTGACGCAGCTCACACCAGCAACCAGGAAGAAGACTTGCACTGTCTGATCATGGCAGATACCGAGGAGAAGGTGAATAAAGCGAAGAAGCTCATTCACAATGTCATTGAAACGGTATGTTCCGACTTCTGTCGTTTCTGCGACCATGCTAATCTTCTACAGGCTGCCTCTATTCCGGAAGGTCAGAACGAACTCAAGAGAAACCAGCTTCGAGAACTTGCGGCTCTCAACGGGACATTGCGTGACGATGAGAATCAAGCTTGCCAGAACTGTAAGTGTCATACTAATCCCAATACAAATGTGTTTACTCACGTCTCTTCTCTAGGCGGACAAATTGGACACAGGAAGTACGACTGTCCAGAGCAGAAGAACTTTACAGCAAACATTATCTGTCGATCCTGTGGCAACGCCGGCCACGTTGCTCGAGATTGTCCCGAACGACAGCGCGGCACAGATTCTCGCCAATTCCCTGGTGGCTTCAACGGTGGTCCACAACGCCGGATTGGAGGCGATGCGGTCGACCGAGAAATGGAGCAGCTCATGCAAGAGCTGGGCGGGAATCCTTCTGGCGAGGGAATGCCGGCGCGAATCGAAGCTGGCCCTGGCGGCTACGAAGATGGTGGAGACTATGGTGAACAACGCGACCTGAAACCTTGGCAAAAGCAGCCTACTGGAGCTCCGGCACCATGGCAGCGATCCCGCGATGGTGGCAATGAAGGCTACGGTGGCGGATCAGCAGCACCGTGGGCAAATCGTGGTGGTGACAACTATGGTGGATATGGCGGGCAGCAAGGTTACGGGGGCCCACCTGGTGGTGGTGCACCTTGGCAGCAGCCACCTCCACCACCACCCGGCGGTCAGTCCGGTTATGGCTACAATTACCCTGGCGCTGGATATGATCAAGGTCAACAGCTCGGTGCTCCGCCTGGTCTGCCTCAGATGATGCAGGGCTATGGAGCTCCGCCGCCACCCCCATCTGATCAGGCGCCACCTCCGCCCCCGGGTGACTATCCTCCTCCGCCGGTGAGTCTTTTACCTTTCATTACAAAAGAGGGAGAACGCTAACACAATGTTTTGCAGCCTCCTGGAGACCAGCCGCCCCCTCCGCCGCCGTCTTAGTGGTATGGATAGCAAGCATGGAAATTTATGGCCTGTGCGCTTTTTGCGTCACGTCGACATTACTCTTTCTTCCTCTGGGATGTGTCGCGGTTTAGTGGTCATGCCTGGAGGAGAAGTCATCAAACGCTCGATCTCCCTCCTCGCTCTAGCAACGGTCGGAATGGACGGCGCGTGTTTACTAACATTCCTCTCTTACACCTTTGCACCTTTCTTCGGATTATCTGTACATGTATCTTATTGTTAATTTGTTAGAAAATTGCTCAATCAAATCATTCCATCAACACTTCAACCTCTTCGTCCATCAATATCCGCCTTCTACACTTGATTCATGCTGCTTTGATCCTGTGGCCATTCCCTCTCTATCCCACCCAATAAGCGCCCATAATCCAGTCCACAACATCACCTCCACACAATGTCCTCCCGCACCCGCCGAGTCGCCAAGCCCAAGAAACCATCCACCGGCACCACGACAGCAAAGAAGCCCTCTTCCACACCCATACCCCTCCCCCTCCCCTCCGACACCGCCCAAATCGCCCTCATCCACCGCTTCATCGCCGAGTTCTCGCTCCCCAGCCCCCATGAATGCCGCGCCCAGGAAAAAATCTACCCTCCCCATTTCCTCCCCCCTCACTGGGCTACACCCCTGCAGTACTACAAAAAGGGCTATTCCAAAGAAGGCGCGGCGTGGGAGATGCTGAGGGGGGTCACGGAGAGTAGGGAACGGTTTTTGAGCGAGGTGCCGGGGAGGAGGTTGGGGAGGGTGCTGGGGGGAACGAGTCAGGGGGGCAGGTGGGATAGGCCTCCTGAGGAGTTTTTGGCGGGGGAGCTGTGGGGGTTTGCGGGGGGGAGGGGTGAGTTCAATTTTTTTTCTTGCTTTTCTTTTTGGAGAGGGAGGTGGCGAGAGGGAGGTGGCGGGAGGGCGGGCCCTTTTTCTTAGTGTCTTGCGTTGTGCTGCCCATGTCCTGTTCTGCGGGAGAGAGCGATATACCGTCCTGTGTGCCATGCCGTGCTGACGGATTTCTGTGATGGGGATGTGTAGCGGAGAAAGCGCAGCCGCCGAGCCTGACGGGCACCGTCATGGACGTCTTTTCCTCGTCGCACTGGCTGCTGCGGGACAGCAGCGCAGAGGACGGCACGGGCATGTCGAACGGGACGAGGATGAACCACATCTATCAGAGCCTCATACTGGCGTCGCGGCTGGTGAAGCTGAGCGGGACCTTTTTGGCGGCGCTGGTGCTGGGGGTGAGGGTGGAGGGGTGTAGGGTTTTTGCCGGGTGGGGGAAGGGGAAAACGAGAGTGGGATATCGGATGAGTGCGGAGGAGGATGGGAGGGTTAAGGAGGGGGTTAGGAAGTTGGTGAGTCCGTTTTAATTTCTTTTTGAGGAGCAAGGGTGACGGGTAGGGGGTGTTGTATCTGTGGAGAAGGAGCAACGAGACGCGCTGCGGAGAAGCGACAGACTAAGTAGGTGGTTAGATGATTGTATTCCGTGTTGTTCGCGTGAGACGTTTCCAGATGAAGATTGTCGACAGGAGCCGACTGCATTGAGTGCGAGAGTGAAGGACATTGGTGGAGACTGATACTGACCTTTAGAAATTTCTCCTCCTAGGCACCCTACATAATCTGGGAAGAAGACGAAACCATTCTCCGCCAATACGGCTGGACGGGCATCATGCACCACGGTCTCGGCCGCCCAAAGCGTCCCTTCGCACCACAAACGCCACAAGACCTTGACGCGGCAGACGAGCGAGACTCCGCCAAACGACGCCCTTACCGCCGCAGAACTCTCGTCATTGCGTCCGAGCTGATCGACAATGTGATCAACTCACCCTCTGGCTCGGACCAGAAGGTCTTTGCGATCTGGACTCTGGCCTTGGAGTTGGTTAGATTGCTAGGGAAATACCTCCTGGTGCATGACTTTGAGTACGATCAGCACGCCCTGGACCCTGCGTGGGAAGACTATGTCGACCGCGATATCGGCTCGTGCTGGATAGCGTTCCTTTTCGGCGGTTGGATTCTCAAACCGCACGGTGACCCGTATCAGCTGCCCGATCCTCGCGCGCTGCTGGGCGGCATGCAGTGGGAGAAGATTTACAAAAGTGGCTACCAGGGCCCTGAGTGGACGGTCGCGTACTCAGTGCCGGTCAGCTATCTGGATAACTTGCTTTGCCAGAAGACGTGGGAGAAGAATCGGATTGGAAGGATCTCGGGCGAGCATGCAATGAGGATTCGAGATACATTGTTGCATCCAGCTCAACCATTCCGGAAGGGAGAGACGGCGCGGAAGGCGATCAAGGTGCAGACGCCGTGGCATCTGGACCCGTTCAAACTGGGAGTGGTGAAGCCGGGGGATATGATGTGGATCGATGTCAAGGCCGCGTGTGGGAACACTTTCGATGACCAGGATTGGGCTGAGGAGCTGACAGGAGAGGGGGCGATATTGCAGAAGGGTGAGGGAGTGGGAGGGGTGGATGGCACGAGCAGGAAGAGAAAGAGGAGCTCGATAGAGGTTGACGAGTTTGTGGAGGCGGATGAGGAGGTCAAGATCGCGAAGATTGCACGTCTGAGGGAGACTCTGGAGACCTTGACAATGGAAGGCAGCGAATTGTCTGGATGGGAACTGGCAGAGAATGAGGAGCTGAGGGAATCTGCCCAAGCTATGTTGGATCGGTTGCAGAAGACGCGGACGAAAGAGAACGTCAAGCCGAGGCCGGGCTACTATGATCCAAATGATAAGAGCACGCATGGTCCGCTACCACTGGACTTGCTCGGGCCGCAGCCAGACGAGATGGATTTCTTGCAGCTTGAGCAACCTATTGGCATGAATTTTGATGATCCACTCGCCAGAGCCGCCTTTGAGGAAGTTGCGAACTCGATGACCATCGGGGAGATATACCAGGTTATGGGTCAGAGTCCGCCTGGTCATGGACAGCCGCCGCCACCATGGCTCGACGAGCAACTAGCTATACCTGAGGAGCCTAAAAGAGCACGACAGCGTCTAACGCAACGCCGCCAACTGAAGAGTGACCGTGAGGTTAGAATACCAGAGGAGCCGAAGCGGATTAGTTGGTATGTCATTCGCGCTGTGTTGGATGCCGAAGATGGGGAAGCTTCGACGAAGACTGCTGAGAGGGTGAGGAAGCTCAGGGAAGGAAGGAGGAGCGAGCTGGCGCAGATGTACAAGACGGCGATAGCGAGGAGGAGATCGGCTTTTGAGAATACGAGGAAAGAAAACACTGACAACGAGAAGGTGAGAAAGATGAAGGCTATAGCAGCAGTGCCGAGTGTGGTGTCACGGAAGAGGAATCTTGGGCACTGGGACAAACCTGAAGATAAATATGAGTGTGACTCCTGCTTGGGAGAGTCAACAGTGGATGAGGATGAAGAGGGATTTGAAGAAATCAAACAGACCGCGTCGACAGCGCCATCTGGGAAGAGATTCAGAAGGACTGCTCCGCAAGGTGTGTTTCTGGAGCCAAGACGGTAAGATAACTTGCTGATCTTGCCGAAATAGACATCAAAAATCTCCTTCAACGGGCGACTAAGAAACCATCAGAAGAGCTCGGTCGGGTCGCAGCGAAGCAAGCGGAAACAGTGTTAAGAAATAGGCGGCCAATAGAGCGAAGGCAAAGACGAGAATGAAGCCTTGAGAGTCCTGTGTCTTAGTGACATCCACACGGCGATGTTGGTCGAATGCATTAATGATTCCACCACACCCATGCCAAACCAAGCACCAGGTTGTTAGTAAACGCTGATCAGCTTTGTTGTCAATAGTTGTCACGAAAAATTCATGAGCAGACTAGTCTCTCTGGACCTAGATCAGAATAACAGCCTGCGGCCATAGCCGCTCTGACTTTCAAGAGCTTTATCATTTGCGATTATCGCAAGGCGAGTTCTTAGAATTCCTACGAAAATTTCAAGAGAAAAGTGTCATTCAGTATACTTAATTAGGCTCCGCTAAATATATGGCTTCTAATGCTTATGATACAACAGCGCAAGACCACAAGCCAAGCAAACAGAGCGAAGATGGTTTATTCAAGTCTTAACCAGGCTCGACCTCACATCAACATAGATATCACTGTGCCGGTGCGGGTAGCTCTGGCCCCTTTCCCTCATCTTCAGTTGGCGGCGGTGGCGGGGCGCTCTTCCCCTGCTCCTTATTATCGAAATATTTCGAGAATTCGCCCTTATCCTCGAAGGGCCGTTTCCCCAACAGCCTCACCAGGTCGTCGCGGACAAGCATTTCCTTGCTAAGCAGCTCCTCCGCCACCGTCTGTACTTGCTTCTTCTTCTCTGTAAGCAAGTCTTTGCACTGCTTATACGCCTCGTCAACAATCCGTCGAACCTCTGCGTCAATATTGCGTGCAGTCTCCTCCGAGAAAGGCTTATGCAATCGTTGCTCATCGTCTTTGTAGTGGAGATAGCCGATCTTTTGCGACATTCCCCACTCTGTGACCATAGCAGTTGCCATACGTGTGACTTTGTTGAAGTCATCGCTTGCGCCCGAGGTTACGGTATCAAACCAGAGCTCCTCGCTTACCCTGCCGCCAAGCGTCATGGCCATACGATCCATCAGCTGGTTCACGCTCATAAGGTACACATCATTGCCACCTGCCGGAAGGTATTGGGCGTAACCAAGCGCGCCCTGGCCACGGGGAATAATCGAAACTTTGAGCAGGGGGTCCGCATATTTGAAAAACCATCCGCAGATAGCATGACCAGCTTCATGATAGGCAACTGTCTTCTTTTCCTCCGGTGTTAAGACAACAGACTTTTTCTCGAGGCCACCAATGACACGTTCAATGGCAGCTTCGAAGTGTTCCATCGTGACTTCAGTGGCGCGTGCACGAGCAGCTATAGATTATTAGTCAGCACTTTAGACGCAACAGGACCGTCATCGGCTTACCAATTAGCGCTGCCTCGTTGACGCAGTTGGCAATATCCGCGCCAGAGAAGCCTGGAGTCAGTGCAGATAAGCGGCCTGTGAGGTACTCCATCTCGACGCTTGTCACGATCTTCTTCAAGTGCACCTTAAATATCTGCTTTCGACCGTCCATCGTAGGTCTGTCGATAGAGATATGTCGGTCGAATCGGCCAGGACGCAACAATGCACGGTCAAGGACGTCTGGTCTATTTGTACCGGCAAGGACGACAACTTGTTCCGAAGTATTGAAGCCATCCATTTCCGTTAGTATCTGGTTGAGAGTGCTTTCCCGCTCATCGTTTCCACCCATCGAATGCCGGCTCCCTCTCGATTTACCAATAGCATCAATTTCGTCAATGAATATGATGCACGGGGTGTTCTTCCTCGCATTGGCGAATAGATCTCGGACTCGTGAAGGGCCAACACCGACAAACATTTCAACAAACTCAGAACCACTGACGCTAAAGAAAGGAACACCTGATTCCCCGGCGGTCGCTTTTGCTAGCAGGGTCTTACCGGTACCAGGTGGACCAGACAGAATGGCTCCTCGGGGTATCTTTGCTCCCAGCTTCTGATATTGCCCTGGATCTTTGAGAAAGCTGACAAACTCCATGATCTCGACCTTCGCCTCGTCCATCCCAGCGACGTCAGCGAATTTTACCTTGACGTCCGACTCCTGGTTGAAGCGCTTTGCTCTGCTTTTCCCAATGCCAAAAATGCCACTCTGTCCACCGACACCTCCTGAAGCTCTGCGCGATAACCAAAACAGCCCGCCAAGAAGGAGCGCAGTAGGGAGTATGTTCATAATAGCTTGCATCCATGCCACCTCATCCTGATAAGCGACCGGTATTCTCTCTGAGCTTGGTATGCCTAACTCGTTGTGCGCCTGATCTAGTCTCCGTTCAAAAGATTCAACAGATCCGATTGTGAAGTAGTAATAGAAGCCGGGATGAACAGCGGGGGATTCTGGATACATCTGGGCAACGCGTTCGCGATGGAGCTCGACCCGTACCGTCTTCCGATTGAACACTGTTAACTTGTCGACAAGACCTTTATCAAAGAACGTGGTCCTGAATTCTTGCCACGTAATATCTCTGGAAGTTTCGCCAGGATTTATGGTCCGGTAGACATAGTAGGCAATAAACGCGGAGATGAGAAACATATTGGTGTCGAACTTGAAGACAAAGGCATTCGGAGGGATCGCAGGACCTTGCTTGTTCTGCTGCTGACGAGACTTCTCTTCTTCGCCTTTTTGCTCGTTCTTGGAGCCGTCCCCTTGGATGGATCTGTTGAGTTCATCCTCTTTCATATCGGCCGTGTTGAGCAAGATCCGAATAGCTCGAATTGCAGTACCTAATGAGAAAGTCTTCAAGTCCTTTTCAGTTCCAAGGCCGACCTCGCCCATAAGATCCCGAAGCTCTTGCGGGATACCCTTCGCCTTCATTATCTCGAAAGCTTCGTCCAATTTCTTCGCCTGGTTCGGCGAGGCACTTTTCTTTAGCTTTTCAACAAAATTCTCGAGTATATTAATTTCCTCTTCGGTCAAAGGAGAGATGTTTGGGGAAGCGCTGTCACTTGGGTCCGAGCCGCCTGACGGACCAGATATGGGACTAGACTTAGAATCTTTATTGAACATGTTCTCGAAGCCTGGAGGAGATTTCCCAGGTTTGTCGTTCGGCTGAGCCTCAATCCTTTGCTTTTCTTCCCCATCTCGCTTCTTTTTCCCCTTCCCCTTCTCTTTATGAGAATTTGCGTCTTTTGGAGGTTCTGACGGACCTGGACCAACAGTAGCATATCCACGTAAGCTCGAATGCGTAGGGAAGGATCGCATACGCGACCGCGCAACAGAAGAGGGCATGTTGCGTCCACAGCAAAGACATTCGGCGGCGGTAGTGGCGCCTCTGGCGACCTGGCCAGGCCGGCGGAGAAAGGAGGCCATCGCAGACAACAAAAAGGTCGAGGGTGTGCGAAAAGACAACAAATACTAGCAGAAGCAGATTGTGCGATGCATGAGAGGCAACAGGGAGTGAAGGGGAGAAGATGGTGGCGTCAATGAGCGGCTCTTCGTCTGTCGAAAGTCCGGCAAAATAATGACGGCGACGGGGCATCGTCCTTCGACCAAAGATGGCGGAGTGGCGTACCGTACCGTACCGTGGACCCCCGAGGCCAAGCCCAATCAGGAGAAGCGGTCAAGCCCGAGCCGTCCGAGGGAAGCGGAGTTAAGGACGCGCTCTTGTGTTTTCGCCCGACACCTCGAGGTCTTCTCACTTCATTTCATATTCGCATCACTTAGGTGAAGCCTACCACAATCCGACATTAGGCAAATCCTCTCTTGTGCCCTTCCTGTGACAGTGACCTTTGTCGAAAGTATGATTTCTTCCACGTCCGACGATGAAGATTCTCTGCGTGGCAGAGAAACCCTCTATCGCGAAAGCGGTTGCCCAGCATCTTGGTGGTGGCAGGGTTATAACGGTAAGGCTTTCGGAGAGCTTCATTGTGTAGCTGAGACAGAGCAAGAAATCGATTCGCGGTAATCAATACGTCAAAAACTATGAGTTTACTTTCAACTTCCAGCAATGGGGCAACTGCTCTGTCGTCATGACAAGCGTGCTCGGGCACCTTACCAATCTCGATTTTGAAGGCAGGTATAAAAACTGGCAAGCGGTCAATCCTTCGGCTCTCTTCGAAGCTGAAACGTTCGAAGTTATTGCAGATGTTGGTGAAGTCTTGATTTCATAGTCGCCTTTTCCGGGATTGATGTTCGTTAGGACAAAAAGGGCATTGCGGAGAACATCGCCCAGCAAGCTCGATATGCGAGGATCCTTTTCATCTGGACTGATTGTGACCGAGAGGGAGAGCATATAGGTACTGAAGTTCGGGGGCAGGCAAGGAAGGGAAAACGAGACATCGAAGTTAAGAGGGCTAAGTTCAGCAATACTGAAAAGACGTACGTATGTTGCTTTTGCTCTACCAAAAGGCTTACCTTTCAAGGCACATCATTCACGCCGCGCATCACCCTACTGAGCTCGACGAGAGGCAAGCCAATGCTGTTGCAGCTCGGACAGAATTAGACCTGCGAATCGGTGCTGCTTTCACACGTCTGCAGACTCTACAGCTGAGGACTCTCGGTGGAGAGATCAAAGACCAAGTCATCAGCTACGGTACGTTGCAGAGAGTGCATCTTCTCACTTCCTAGCTTATAACATCCTAGGTTCCTGCCAATTCCCCACACTTGGATTTGTTGTTGACAGATACTGGCGTGTTCGAAATTTCAGACCAGAAACATTCTGGTCTATTAAAGTGACGCATCAGAGGGAGGGCAAGAAAGTCAGCTTCTTGTGGAAGCGTGTCCATCTTTTTGACCGCGCCACTGTTCTAATACTTTTTGAAGAATGCCTTGATGGGCGTCTGGCTTCTGTCGATAGAGTACAAACGAAGCCAACATCAAAATGGCGCCCGTTGCCATTGACTACCGTCGAACTTCAGATGCAGGGATCTCGATTCTTACGTATGACTTCCCATCGGGTGATGACGGTCGCCGAGCAGCTCTACCAGAAAGGATTCATCTCCTATCCCCGGACCGAAACAGACCAATTTCCTAATCAGTTTGACCTTCACGGCATCATTCAGAAGCAGACTGATGACAGTGCATGGGGATCCTATGCACAAGGTCTTCTTAATGGGAATTTCCGGCAACCCCGAAAGGGAAGAAATAATGATCAAGCACACCCACCTATTCACCCGGTGAACCATGCCGAACCTTCTGTGCTCTCACAGGATGAAAAGAAGATCTACGAATTTGTCGTCCGCCGGTTTCTCGCTTGCTGCTCGGAAGATGCAAAAGGCGAGAAGACGGATGTTGAAATAGGCTACGGTAACGGCGAGGTATTCCATGCCAGCGGTCTGATAGTCCTAGAACGAAACTATCTCGATGTCTATGTATATGACAAGTGGGAAAGCAGCCAGCAACTTCCGCAATTCACCGTCGGCGAGACCTTTGAGCCGACCGAAGCAATGATCACTGAAGGAAAGACAAGCCCGCCAACCTATCTCACCGAGCCCGAGCTAATTGCGTTAATGGATGCGAACGGCATTGGTACTGACGCGACGATGGCTGAACATATTGCGAAAATAAAAGACAGATCCTATGTCGGCACACAGCGCCGCTCTGGAGCCCGCGCTGTTGAGGAAATTATTCCTACGAAACTAGGTGTAGGCTTAATTGAAGGATATGATGGGGTAGGGTTTGCAAATGAAATTGCTTTGAGCAAACCATTTCTGCGGAAGGAGACGGAGGTTAAGATGAAGGGCATTTGCGAAGGAAGAATTACGCGAGGTGCCGTTGTCGCTGAGGGTATTGAACAGTATCGTGAAGTTTTCACCGTGGCGCAACAAAGGATCGAGGTTTTGAAGGCGGCCGTGCGAAGACACCTCTTTGACAACACCGGTGCCTAGCACATTGAACCAGATAAACGAAGTTGGGCCAAAGTGAAATACAGTTCTTGCCATCATCAGACGCGGTGAGTGGACGCTGCACCGTTTTGGCATGGTCCAAGTGATGAAAGTGAAGATGTGTGACAGGGCAGCCTCAACCTCCTAGACTTGGCAAGTGATCCTCTTCCTTTTTTGGCACATCTTTTCCACTCTTTCACCCCGTGCTACAACACAGGGACACCTCACCGAATGTAGTGAATCACATAATCTTTCACTTCACTGCCCGCTACTTTCCTAGCCCTTGAGCCTCCCACTTAAACCCCAGGACCTGAAAACTTTTCCCGTTCCCTCTCTCTCATTCTTCTCCACAACACAAATCTAGCATTTTGCTTCTACGTCCAGATCAACATGCACCAAATATGCTTCTGGCTGCTGAATGCAGCCACCATCTTTTCCAAAATTCCTGGCTTTGATTACATTTGCCCAGGCCCAGACCCCCATGTGCCGACCTATTACGACGTACAACGTGACCATGTAAGTCTTGTCGAGTATATGAAGCTTTGCACTTGCTGATATTTTGCACGTAGTATTTCCGTCAAATGCATCATGCAAACAAAACTTCTCTTCTAATACAGACTCTAAATCAGCCACATGGTGACCTCTTTTTTGATTGCCACGCTGTTGAGACACCGGTTCAACCGATTCAGCCGTTACCACAGGTTGGGTCAGGCAGCTGGGTCTCCTCCCTCGAGCAGTTTGAACTTGTAAGTGATGAAGCCAAACACCATCATGACCGTCCTGACCGTCATCCTAAGTTCTACAATAATACCGGTCATACGCTTAAAGTCTCTCTCCGAATTCAAGATCCATCCCTGCCCCTTTTTTCTCTTCTCGAACAATGCGAAAAAGACGCACAGCTCAAAGAGGAAGGCAAGATCTGGAACTGGTTCGCACTATCAAAGATCAATTCCTTACTGTGGACGGCTCGAGCGAGCTTTTCATCGAGCTCTACCTGTGCCGGCGTACCCTCCGAACGTTCTATCTGGGGTCGCATGGCGGGAGGCTCTGGCGGCAACAGTTCACAGCTGCCGGAAAACGTTCGCTCTAATTTGAGTAAGGCTTTTGGATCTTTATCCATCATGGGCGTCGGAATTGCTTCCAGAGTCAGTTTAGCAATTCGGGCCAACGTGAGCAAAGGTGTCTTCCTCGGATTTTTCTATACCCTCGTTCTCCTAGGACTCTCGTATTACCCCGCGGCAGGGTACCTGAAGACAAAGAAATTACGGTACCTTCCCACTAGACGCGGTATTGCGGCTCTTGAATCACTCTGCGTCACTCTACCTCAGGACATCGGCAGTGTGTGGCTCCTGGCTACGATTTTGTGGGCTAGAGATCTCTCTCGGACATTCTCCACAATATGTCATGGCATAGGCATGTTGTTGTCCACCTCTCTGTGGGCCTTATGCTTACTACATCGGGTTGCTGTCAGCTTTGCGTCCGCCTTGATCGAGGTACCTTGGCAAGCGGTTCTGCATCATCTTGCGGTCACGGCCTTTACTGTTTGGGCGCTTGCCAATACCTTCTTTGATAGAGCCTCTGGTCGGTGCAATAACACTGGGCAACGCATTGACACCAACTCTTTTTCGGCACCGTTACAGCTGCGCGCTCGGGGTTATGGTACTGTTTCATCTCTTGCCACAAGTCACACAGCAGCTCTCATTATGGTCGTTGTGTTTGCAAGCTTACTTCGTATCCCGCAATGGATTCTGCATCACCTGCAAAGGATTGGTAGCAGATCGCGTGCCAAAGCCATTGAGAATCTACTTGATATTTGTCGCAGCCTCCGCCAAGACGTTAACTATGTGAATGGGTCCCATACAAGAAGGCTCAACTTGCTACAGGCTGCCATCGACGAAACCAAGAAAAAGCTCCATAATGTTGTCTCAAGGGAGACAATTAGCGCGGAATTATCCGAAGCGAAGGAAATCCATATCGAAGAGGTGTCCGAAATCGCTCAAGGACGGGCTCAGAGCCTCTACAGATCCTATCGGGAAGCTCTTGTCATGCAGCTTAAAGATGTCATGGCTACGTGCAAGAAGTCGGAGAATACTTGCAAGCAAGTGGCCAAATGGGGCGATAAGCTCAGGAAAAACGTAGCCATTTTAAGGAACCAAACACGTCGTGAACATCTCGCTCTCGCAGCAAAATATGGCGACTGGAAGCTTCATTCTCAAAAGCTAATGTTTTCGATGTTTCAAGAGCTACAGAAGAACACGAGTCACGTCGATGAATGCGTCCGGAAAGTCCAGCAAGCGACGTCTATGCTCGGAGACTCCACTGAGTGGAACGAAGAAGCGAAAGAAAACTTGGACCGTTGCGTAGAGTGGATAGATGCGAATCAGGACCCGCTCTATCAATCTTCCGAGGACATCTGTGAGCTTAGGAAGGCGGTGCAGAATCTCAGCCGCGAGAAGCTTGTGGAATCATCGTCGCTTGCAGCCACTATTCGTAAGCATGCTGTCCAGCCTAGAAAGGACGCACCTTCCTCCGGTGAGATCAAAGCTATGCGAGATGACGTCCAGTCATTGGAAAAGCGGCAAAAGAACTATCATCGAGAATTCACCAAGGCTCTCAAGTCCGAGACTGATTCCCGCCAAGAGAGGCTCAATCAACTGGAAAGCCGGTTGACAAAGACCGAACAACAGCAACGCCAATACAGCGGGGAGCACGACGCCGAAATCAGCAACTTGAAATCCAAGGATCTCAGAGAAGTTCCCGAAGATTCGGTTAAGCAAGGCAAATCGATTGGTGAATGTTCGAATCGTATGAGCAAAGCCGAAAACAACATCGCTGATCTCCGCTCGAGGCTCCGTGATCTTGAATCGTCGCCTCCTGTAGATTCAGAAACCCGCCGCGGTGAAGGTTCTGTCGACCATTCAAAGGTACAGAGTGAAACTCTAAATCCTGCAGAAATTCCCGAATGGATCGTTGCTCGACTCAACGGTATTCTTGACGCAAAGCTTGCGGAGGAACGGCAAGCGGCCAAGGAGAGAGAGGACAAACTCCGGCAGGAATTGCGAGAAGAGTTAGAAGCTCAAGTCTCTGCCCGTGAAACCACGTTTGTAAGCAAGATTCAAAACGACTTCGCAAACTGGGCATCAAGCTCTCAGACAGAAATCTCCACCAAATACCGGAATCTCGAAGAATCGCTTAAGTCAGCTTTCCAGAAAGAGCGGGATGCCACGCAGGTAGCTTTGGCTGCTAAGCAGAGCGAAATCGATGTTTTGCGAGGCAAGCTCGAGCAGAACGAAAAAGCTCATACCGCTCTTGCAGAACAGACCTCGAGGCAGATAACATTCATGCTGAACCAGCCAGACTCAAGTGCGAGTAAATTGGAGTTGTTGCAGGGACAGGTCGATGCCTTCCAACCTGCTCTTCGTGACATTGTTTTTGGCACTGCGGATGGCGAGCCTAAGATTGGCCTTGTCGCAAGGGTAGAAGTGCTGGAGAATAAGACGCAAGGCTTGATGACAGATGCCGAGCTTCTGAACCTCCCGAGCACGAACAACGCCCTTCCCGACATCAGAGACTTAATCTTGGGCAATCCTCCTTATGGGCACTCTGGTCCTAACGCATTTGGCCAAGCTGACTCTACCACTAACAATGTTGTCGGTCCCTCACAGGATGGAGCTAATATCAATGATGGCTCAAACAATAGGATGGCCGATCCCCAATTTGAGGACATCCTAGGCAGGCTTCAAGACAGTTCAGGGTACGATAGTTCCACTGTCGCTCAAAACAATACTTCTGGTAATGCTAACAAGAGTTTCAGCAATGACTTTGAAAACCTGGACCAACAGATCAGTACCGCGAACCCTGGCGACAACGGCTGCGATGAGACTATGCTGGAGCCAGATCTCACAAATGAAGATTTTGGTGATCTGGGAATTACCATTGAACCTGTGAATGACCAAGGCAGCTCCAGTAACGAAATGTCCTCTACGGGGGCTCCCGGCCAAGATACAGGCGCTGAACCTCAGACCAGTCTTTCAGAGAAAGAGCTGGAAGAGCTCGGCATTACACAAGACCTGATCCGGGAAAATTTTGTCTCATCCGACACAGAGGACGATGTCGATCCAGCAGTGGCCTCAAACACCTCTGCTCAGCTGCAGGCCCTGGCCAAAACCGTCACTGCGAAAGCTCGTCCTCCGATCGTCTCGCCGTTCAGTACTAGCAGTAACAAGGGCAAAGAGAAAGCCTCATCGGCGTGGACGGACTATCCACCTACGAAAGCTCCTCCGCCAATTAACCCGGCCTTCCAAGTGTTCAGCTCCGCCGCTCAGCCAATGCCTTCATCGGCGCCTTCATCTTCACAAAGCACGTTCGGCTGTCCTCCTTTCAGGCCCACGCCACCAGAGCCCTCGAAGCGTTGGGAAACCAGCCAGACTTCCCCTAATTATGGCACCCAGGTCCCTATAGATCCAAACGCATCGAACACGCAGGAGGGAGATTCAAGCTCAGAATTGTCAGAGCTTGACTCTCTACTCTTCGCGAGTTCCGATGACGATTCAAAGTCAGCGGACCCTGGGACCAAGGCACTTCCAAGAAAGAAGGCCAAGGCTGTAGGGGCGAGGGCGAGAGCGAGGGCAAACGCCAACGCGAGGAAGGCTCGGGGCTAGTCTGAAGGGGTACTGTCAAGAGAGGGATTAGGTTTCGGGATACTGTTGTCCGTGGTTGGTCCATTGACCTATAAACAGGGGAAGAGATGCAAGACGACGAAAGGGTAACGAGCTCACAGCTGTCTAAAGATTGGATCGAGGGATGGAACGGAACACATCATGTCCTAGTTTTACTATCGCCGATGAACCTCGAGCAATGGCTCGGTCCGGCGCGTTGCTTCTAAATATCTTGCGCAGATAGATAATAGAAATAGACTTACACCATTCTGAGATTGAATGCTTGCAACTGAGGTACGACTCAGCGGTCCTTTTCTTCAGGCGTCTATAATAAGCACCCAAGCAGCATAGTGATTTGCCTTGAGGCTTACCAACGCTGGGAAAGGGTGGGCGATCTGGCACCTTTGACTTATGTAGGTTTGTAGCACGCTGTTATGTAAAGCATGAGCATAACTCTAACTTTTGGTCAAATTGATGACGGATTGTTCTGTAACAAATGGGGGCAGCACTTCCAGGATCGGGAACTTGACCGTTTGGCGCTTGGAAGATATCGTTGAGTTGCGACAGAGCTCTATTGGTATGATCGACGACAAATTATCGTTCTGCAGCGAAGCGACGGTGCCACAATGGCCTCTTGAGATACAAACTGACCCCTCTTCAAGACGTCGATCCAAAGCCCTTGTCAGCGGCCATGGCGGCTTTTGACATCGACTGAACTTCGTTACTTTAGCGTTCGCATAGTATTCTCCGATTGCCGATCAGATCCGCGATCTTGCTAGAGCATTTTGCCAAAACCGAGATTTAATAACCAGATGGCCGGAAAAACGTCTGAGACCTATCCAATTGGTACCGTAGGGACTCCTCCGCGCCTAGCCAGAGGTCACTGGCTAATTTCCTTCGGAAGATCTTGAGGCTAGATGGATTTAGGTATCTAGATCTTCTCACAAGATCCTGTCCGACAAGGATGCATCTTACGATGGTAGGCTATTGTTGCCCTGCACATCATATTTCTTTTTCTCTCTTTTTCTCCTCCCTTGTCCAACTCCTTCAACAACGACTTGTCACCCTTTTTGGGCCCCCAACTAAGACTTTGAGAGGAAGCATCAGATGACCTACAGGAGATATGTTCCTAAATACCAAATGTCTTCACCTGAGCTCGACCTACCCGGGGGTAGTACTCCATAGGACTCCACGGTGGGCTCGAATCCTTGCGATCTCTGCACTCCACCGTAACAAGACTGAATAGCGTGATATGCTGCACGGGTCCTGAATGCAACATTGCTCTGTCTCATCCTCTCTTCTTTGCTACCTTGCTACTTAGCTCAAGCCTTCCCCGCTCTTTCAAGAGCAGATATGATATTCAACATGCATAGCAGCAGCCACCGCCTTGTTACGGAGGTTTGACCCAGATTAAGAATTTCCTCCAGCCCGTCAAGTCGTCTCGCACGGGGAAAAATCCTTGGTCCCGTCAGCACGGTAGACGTTGCCAAGCTCTCGCGGAAGCATATGTCAAGGTAGGCACCCCTGTGGTTGCTGTCTGTCATGCCAACTAGCAAAGTCTGTTGGAGTTCTTCATGTGTTGGTAGCAAGCCACTGGGAAGCCTAAGCACGATGACGAGCATGGAAGAACGGCAGTACTTGAGATTGACGAGGAGGACTCAGGTCGTGTTGAAATGAGACTGTCTAGGACGTCCATGCGGATCGATGAACTAATGAAAGGGAAATATAAAGTCGGGATTGCCACTACCAAATTAATTCCCTTGCTTAGGATTCCCCGGGTCCAACTCTGCGCCATCACTACTGTCTCCTACTAGACTTATCCTTCTGTCTCTTCGTCACTATGAAGCTCTTCGCCTACGCCGTTGCCTTCGCCGCTTTCGCTTGCTTCACTTCCGCTGTTCCTCTCGAACCGGGCTCACTGAGCGAACGCGATATCGTTACCGACGAATACGCCCTCGTTTCCAATCTTTACAATAGGGTTCTTGGATACGACGCCAATATCAGTATGCCTCTTTTCTTCTAACCTTCTTCTCCCTATCTGCAAACCCGCCATAACTTACATCCTTATATTTTCCCTCTCAATCACAACGGTCAGGTAACCTCTAACTTCTTTAGACGCCACCGTTGCCGGCTTCAACGCTGTTACCATCCTCCTCAACCCTGCCGCCATTTCTAGAGTCCGCTCCGATCTCTCCGCTATTACAGACGCCGTCAATGCTGCGGCTGCCGAGGCATCCACCATCACCAAACGCTCCCCGACGCATGATGGCAACCTCGAGCTCGTAACCCGTCAGATCCCGGGCAACGAAACGTTGGACCTTGCGGACCTCCTCGCAGAACTCTTGACGGAAGTGTCCAATACGATCAACCCCCTACTTGTGGACCTCGGGCTTGGTCAGTCTAAGTCTTTCTCGCATAGCATCATGCTTTTCCCATCCGGCTCCATTCCTCCCCCTTCCTCTATCTTTTCCCTGTTCAGTCCCTTATATCCATCCTCTTTTTTCACCTTATTCCCGCCCCTCCCAACCCCATCCAAAACCTTCCTCCAAGACTTTCAACATGAGCATTATCGATCCCCTCCATCCTATTTCCCATCCATACCTTTCATCCCTTCCCCAACTAACCGCGCCACCTCCCCCTTCCAGGCCCCCTCGTAAACGACCTGGTCATCCCCCTCGAAAACGCCCTCGTCGCGCTCGTCCGCGGCGTCGGCGCCGTCGTCGACGGGCTCGTGGCGGTGCTGCTGCCCATTCTGGAGGCGATTGCGAGCGTCGTGGGCGGGATTCTGGGGCCTATACTGGGGTTGCTGGGTCTTTGACGATGGATAACTGCATAATGGGATGGGATGGGATGTGATGCGGTTAGGTGATGTGTGTCGGTGTGCGAGGGGGTGTGGAGGTTGTTGGTGTGAGGAGAAGCGAGGGGTTGTGGAATGGCCTGTCTGGAGCAGCAGGGAGGAGATAGAGTTGTCTGGGGAGAGGGTATTATTCCCTTAAAACCCTATCCGTATTGATAGTTATGGCAGTAATCATATGTCCATTGGCACGAGGAATGGGTCTTGTTCAGGAATACTTTTTTTCCTGGGCGCCATATATACCAGTGGGCCCCGCAGAGTGTAACTAGCAACGCTTCGAACGAAGCTATTCGGACCAAAGTATATAAACAGTTAACCGAAGTGATTCCAAATGTTCCAAAAAAACCCAGTTAATGCCTCTCAAACCATCCTTTTCCCTTCCTCTTCTCCGTCCTCGTCCTTGTCCTCACAAGTCCTAGCTCCGGCTCCTCCTCATTCGCTTCCCCTTCTCTCCCATCTTTTTGTCCTTTCGCTTCTTTCTTCACCTCCCCTCTCTCGATATCCTCAAGAACCTCCTCTTCCTCGACCGGTATTCCCTCCACCGCCTTGACTTTCTTCCCCGCGAAAAAAGCTGCAAGCCCCGCCGCCATTGCCACCACGCACCCCACACTAATGCACAACCCGACCACCCAGCTTGGCCGATGGAACCGGTTCTCGCCCCACATGAAGCCCGATAGTATGGCCTGCAGAAGCGTGTTGAAGAAGTACATCCAGATCACAAAGTCGAGCAGCCAAAGTTTTGTAGGAGGCGCGCGGATACCCGTGAGAGGAGCAGGTGGCATGGAGGTCGCGGGGAGAGGGATCGCGGTGTTGGATTCAAGAGTTTTGATTTCGGCCTCGGAGTAGGGCGGTGGGGACTTTTCGGTTTGGGGATTCTTTTTGGAGTAGACCGGTGGAGGGCCCATGTGTTCATCGAGCTTGTTTGATCCCGCAAGTCGAAACCAGCCGCGGTAGATGCCCGCGAGGCGGCGGTGGGCGGAGTAGTCTTTCCCCACGCGCCATTTCATCAGGTAGTAGAAGTCTCGGAAGCGCCAGGGGATGAGGCCAAAGCCTGTGACACAGAACAGCGCATTCAAGACCTGGGCGTCGATCTCGATCCAGATCTTGCGGCCGGAGTAGTCGTCGTTGCAGGAGGGATGGCACATGGCTGGGGCGGCGTTGAGGAGGAGGAAGAAGATCATGGCGCCCCAGGCGACGACGTTAAGGCCGTAGATTGTTATGATGAAGCCAAAAGGGGTGCAGACGAATTTCCAGAACGCCTTCAGGCCGATGACGGTGGATTGTTGCCAGGTGTGTTTTGGGGGGAAACGGTACCCGTTGGGGTATGTGCCAGTTTCGTCAGGCCCGTTGGGCTTTTCCTGAGTATCAGAATCGGGTGCTACAGGTGCTTCTGAAGAGACAACATCCTCGTTGGGTTTTGACGGTCGTGGGGAACTTGGGCTATCGGGGAGCGGTTAGTTGAGCAGAGAGATTTCATGAACGTTAGGAAAACCTACACCGCAAGATGTCCCGACTCCGTATGCTCCACCTCCTTGATAACTGGCGGAATTCGCTCGGCCTCATCACGGGCATGGTCTCCTGAGGGTTTCGACGGAGGTAACTCATCCTTCTCTTTTGGAGAATCAAGTGCTGGGAGGCTTGGTGCTGGACCGCTATAGGTTGTGCCCGGCGTGCGTATTGAGTTGTAGCCTGAGCTTGTCCGAGATAACCTCCTTCTCTGGATTTCATGCGGATTCGTGCCTCTCCGTTCCCTCTGACCCTCTTCGGTCCAGCCATCTGTGCTGAAACTTCCATGCCGGATCTCGCTCAGCGTGGGCGCCTTCGACGCAACCTCGCCGGTAGCTTGCCACATCCCATTAGGAGGGTTGCTTTCGAGGAAGGATCGCACGATGGAGGTGCGGCGTGGCTGATTCGTTTCGGAAAGAGAGGACGAGGTTCCTCTTCGGTTTTGGGATGGGGACGATGGCGCGGATTTCTCTTGCTCAAGAGCAGGGAAAGCTTCGGTAGAGGTTTGTCGCTCCTGGAGCGGTGGCCGGCCAGTCGACATGATTGCAGAAACGCGTTAGATTTTTAACACCTTCGCAGCTCTCTCGAAACGTAGCGTCAAGGAAGTCTGTAAAAGACCGTCAAGATCTGGAGAGGATTAGGCCAATTGCTGGGCAGCGCTTTGCAGTGCCGGCTGGACGAAGGATGTCGGGGAATGGGTTGACCGTCGGAATCCCAAGACTATCTATTCAGTGTATTGAGTAGGCAGATTGTCGCCATGGATGCGACCTGGGCAAGCACGAGTTTGGGAGCATTGGTAAGGGAGCGGTTGAACGGGTTGCCTTCGCATAAGGCCTGAAATGTTCAATCGCTGGTCTCGGCGGGCCTAAGCGGCTTACGAGGCTTTGCCGAATCCAGCGCCGCCAGCGAGATGGCGTCGATGAGTAAGGCGATGACTGTGCGCTTCCACCTATCGCAATCCTTCTTTCGAGCTGGGGATAAGAGAGTTTCCCCTCCCGCATATCGCCTTTGCTCTCTACAACTCTCTTTGGCTGGCTTGGACTACCCCATCGTTTTACCCGGGCACGGTTCAGGGTTCCTGGCTCTCAAAATACTTCTGAAGTGAGGGACAGTCTCAATCATACATCATCATATAAGACACTATTACACACTCGCTACCTCCTCACAGCGCACGATTCATTGACGAGCTCGAGAGCATCCCTCATCGCTCAGAATGCACAGATCACCTGAAAGTCTAGGAGTATTCGCCCACGAAAGCCTTTTCCTTGTCGAGCCCGGCGATTGGCAAGTGGTGACAGCGTGCTTGTGGACCATCGATACCGAGTCTTATCAGTTGTGTCATCTTGGGGTTCAAATGCCGCCATGGCTCGTGTCACAGCCGCAATCGTTCTCGATTCTACTGCAAGAACCGCATGTCGGATGATCGAATTCGTTGTTCCCTATGGCAATGACAGTCCCCCTCCATGTTCGGCTGTACGTAATCAATAACGGGCCCGGGAGCATTCCAGGCACAATATTGTGGCGTTCACTTCTCTTCAGAGAAATCCGAAGGCTGAGGGAGAATTGCGGACCGCACAGACCATTTACCCATGGTTGAGTTCTGAGCAGCTGCTCGGAACAGCTCTCAGCTGTATTCTCTTGCGACAATACGCCGCTGTCAGTGAAAAACTGCCTGTCGAAAGGCGCAATGTATATCTTCTTCAACATGTCAGTTTTGTTGTGTTGGTAATTGCCAGGGTTTAGTCGTAACACAAGCATGTTCGGGAGGAGCCCACTCCACAGAGCTTCCTATTCAATTTGGATTGTCTTCATTACTCCTTTGCTTTATTTTTCTTAATCACAGACGCTTCTGATTGTCCGGCTACCAGAAGCTGTCATTTAACGCTGAGTATCTTACTTCAAAGAATATGAAGATACGCGGTATATGGCTCGTCTTCATCACGCCCATTATTGCGCAAACTACCTTTTGGGTCCATCAAACCTGCCTAGCAGGTGGATTTATCCCGCCTGGTCTGCCCATGCCAGACGACAGAGTACTTATGGCAATTTCTGGGGCACAAGATATGGCAAGACGGGCACTTAGAAGGCTGAATAATCCGCAGGACGCGTATATGAATCAGGTACTTCAGTGGATCTTTAAAATCCCAAGGGCCAATGCGCCACGAAACGTTGAGTTTATTCGCTGTGAGAATCTCGTCCATGATCAAGAATTAGATCGCTAATTTACTCTGTCAGCCATTCTAGACGATCTTCGAGGAATGATCCGAGTGTATGATCCAAACGCTGCAAATATTCGGTATTACTGCGACGACGATCGTCAAGATGCCCACTCGCCGATGCCACAATCTAGATGGATTCTCCGTCCCGATCCTGTGCTCCCGCGTCGTCGCGGTAGACCTCCTGATGCCTTTAGAAGACAGGCCGATAGGCCGAGGTTGCCCCAACGGCGCGGACAAGCCTATCAAGAGTGGTGGGACCCTGTCAGTGGAGTTTCTCTTGGTTTAAGCTTGGGCTGTCAAAATCGTAGAAATTTAGCAACTACATTCATTTCCCGAATGGGAGGTCCTCAAAGGGAATGGGTTACCACAACGGTTTGTGATTTCGTCTTTGAAAATTCTCACTACTCGATTTGAGATGACACTCACTTTAATAATATCGCAGATTTGTGACAACTTGTTAATGAAAATGCGGCCTTTACATCGAGTTATACCCTCACTTAACGAGATTCCGCTGAACAGGGACCTAGCTTTTAGACCACTTGACTACTTTAAGGCGGTGATGGCTTTGACAATCTTCCATGAGGTTCGTCCAGCCAAATTCCTAATGAAGATTTTACCGTATATTTATTATAACTTCTTAGTATCTCCATAGTCGTATTCCGAATGGTAAGTTTCAAACTCTCCATCTTCACATCTCCAACCTCGATGAGTCTGCTCTTTACTAATATCACTCTAGTACCTGACGCACCCGCGCCCGGTCAGCCTGCCCAGAATCGGGTATATGCATACGGATGGGTGAGCGTACAGGATCTTGACGCATACTATTCCATACAAAACGCCGACAACTTTGCGTATTACGGTCTACTCGCAACTCTCTATGATCGCGGATGGCTTCTTGCGGCCGACCCGCTTGTGAGAAGATTTGGAATGCTAGAAAGACCTTTGAATATTCCATGGTTCCTTGATTGATCCCTTTTACAGAATATCTCCGCTAGCGGACTGCGTGCTGGGTCAGGGATGCCACACCGAGTCTGTCGAGCGTTAACAGGCCTATTGTCCTCTGGCTTTCTCGCCAAGGCTACCGGATGCACCTATAGTAAGCACCTCAAAAGTATGTTTACGCATCTATCTAATGCAGATCCAAGCGACCATTTATCAGCGCTAAACGAATCAACACGACAAGCCTGGCTATCCGCTAAAGGCCAAGTATACACATCAAACAATATCGATAGCAACAAGCGTCCTCTCAAGTTTGTTAACCCCAGAAAGATCATGTCTGGACAGGGTCCGGTGAAATGGGGTTACGGTTGGATTCTCGAAGTACCCGGGAGCAATCGAGCGTCCAGATATCATTTAGCGGAAATAATCTGTCACAGATAGCCTTAATGTGTCAAATTGATAACCTCGTGAGAAAACGGCAATGATAATCTACTGATCGATTGCCTCTTCGGAAGATAGCAGGAGGCTCCGAAATCCTTCGCAAGGGGATATTACGGATGACCTTCTGCGCTGTCCGTCTCGGCAAACGAGCGACTCTCATTCTCTTCCAGCTTGCTATAACTTAAAATCAAAAGTCGAGGGATACTCTTGCAACTAACGTTAGCTTCAAGCATGAGAATCTTGAAGTATATCTAGTCCCCAGAACCCAGAATGACGGTCAATACGATAGCTTTTCCAAGCTAGCCGGCAACCACTGGAACTATAAGCTCACAATCGACGTGCCGGGCCATTCTAACCACCGCAGAGTAGCACCAGGGAGTTGCGTGAGATTCGAATACCACGAAGTCAGAACTTGGGATTGACCATGAAGTAAGTCCTTTGCAGCATGCGGGGTGAGCTCCCGCGGGCTTTTGATGCTCCAGCGCACTTGGTGCAGGATGCCTTATCCTTGACTCTCTGACACTTGGGTTGTACCTGCTTAGCAAACGGCTGCCTGAGATCCAACAGTAACAGAGCTGGGAAAAGGAAATCAAGAAATCCCGTCTAAGTCATACGAAGCTTTTGTGTTGTCATTTCGCACGTATTTGTAGGGCAAGGCTCTTCTAACTTCGAGGAAGGCTTCAGGGGCGGGAGGCCTGACAATGCAAGGGAGTAGCATGTCCTGAAATTGCTTGTTGATCCCACTTGGTCTCCGAATTTATCTTTTCCCGTCCTTGATCTTGCTGAATTGGGGTGCAGTTGTTCTTAGAGAAGGACTGCGGCGCAGGCTGCTCAAGTCATTGAATCCTATCAATGGCGGTTGGTAAGGTTACACGACATGTATGAAGTAAAATCGCCTAGAATCTGAGATATGATTAAGCACGGGGGCCGGAACTTGATGCTTTGGTAAGGCTTAAGAGTTCGGAATCTCTGGGGAACACTCTAACTTGTGGGGTCCAAGATCAAGGCTGCTGTTTAAGGGGATTCCTTCCGGCCCCGTCTTGGCAGATAGTCTGTTCCAGGTCTGCACATAATAGAATAGAAGGTTAGTGTCATTTTCGTCGATCAAATTGCATTTTTGAGTTAATGCCCCGGTCTGAGTTGATGCGACTGCCGGACCGTCTGGCGTCTTGAAGTCGTAAAATATCACCATATTGGGAAGAAAAGTCACGCTCCGGTTAGCCTCGAAATTTGGAGACTCCAGCCGCGGATGATACCGAAAAGGTTCATATACCGATCTTTGGGAGTTTTGGGCAACTGATGGGTGGCCGGATAGTAACGGAATGAGCGCTCATATTGTTATTGTGCTCTTTCAATCTTCCATACGTGACAACAATCCGGATAATGTTGGCTTTATCGCCACAAGCAGACTTCATCTACGCTGTCTCCGGCCACGTCCAGGGTCCACAGTTGCAACATCTCCTGATCCTTCAGATTCGAGCGGCAAAGAGGAGCCGAAGTGCAAGCCATCGACCCGAGGACGTCAAGGAACGCGGCAACTACGGCCGTGATCGACTGTTCTCATTTTTGGAGTCGCAAGGAGTGTTCGATAGTAGGCCGGCCTCATACCCCATCGCTATCGTGATCGTGCAACGCGAACCCTGAGTTGGGTCCTCCAGTCACGCCGGAGCATATTGTGAGAATATTTGATAAGGGACTGAGCCTCTACGAGAGTCCAAACTAGGCTCTCCGCTTCTTCGAATGTTTGTCGGCAGCTCTAACCGCTGAGCTGCCAGCAGTGGCAAGTTGTTGCTCATGATCAGTAAACGAAACCTCGGCCGTGAGCCCATACCAGTCACTCCATATGGCCCAGCTGTCTCATAATCTTTCAATATATCTCTTGCCGTTTCAGATACTCCAGGTGCGCTGTTGGAATGCTGGTCTCGGTGGACTCAAAACGCCAATACCCATTGCTAGTGCTTCTCACGTCTTGTTGCTGTACCCGCACGTTGTCCCCATCGTTGTCCTCAATTGTTTTCAACATCGCGTTGCGAATATCATCATCTCTACGATTCATGGAAGGCTGTGAGCTTGGGGCATCGGAGAGGTGTGCACACCATTATAAGAGAGGTTATGATCCTGGCATTTAGGAAGTATCTGCCTACCACGCCGCACCTCGTTCTGCCTACCATGATTTCATTACTCTCATGCCCCGTTGGGGGAGTTTTTCTTATACTTTACATTGAATACCCTCGAGGTTTCTAAGACTGTGTTTCAGACGTTTGCTCCTTGTTGTCGTGGTCATAGTGGCTTGGATATGCTTGTCCACCCGTTGTCATGAGCCGTCTCATCCACGCAACGAGACACTGCCTATCAAGCTAAGAGGCTTCAAATAAGATTCTATCCCCCTAATTCCTTGGTGAGAATGCACTAACGGCTTGTCACAAAGTAAAGCTCCCCGGAGACATGTACTGAAACTTGTACTGAAGAAGAGAAGAAGACTCTGGTTGTACAAGCGGCAGGGAATCTTTGAGATGAAAGGCGTTTGTCATGTTCCCCCAGAACCCCTCAACCATAATTCACAGCGGCTAATCCAAGCCCTCAGGATCAGCGACGGTCGCGGGTCGCGGCACAGACCGAGCTCTAATGGCGCCGAGAAGGGCAGATGATCTCTTCGCAGAAGATGCTGCAAGGGCGGTGTCTCTGTTGGTCAAGTGTAGCCGGGTTCGTACCACTCCCTTTCTTCCAATTCTTGTATCTGTGCCACCGAGCGGGTGTTGCATCTCACGGGACACAGGTGCCTTGCCTCCTCTTCGGTCGAACTCAAATCCAGCATCGCATATGCCCGAGTACGGCTTCCTTCTGCCTCGAGATCCTTCTCCGAATCTCCAAGCAGCCATCGAAGAATTCGTTCATCGCGGCCCCAAAGTTTGACCGTGACAACAGAAGAGACGAGGAGTATAGAGTGCAGGACCAGTTGGACGCTGAGACAGGACAATCCCAGCGTGACCACTGATACTACAAGACCGATGCCACAGACTAGACGGAGAATGTTATACATTTTCAAAAAGCCCCCATTCGGCATGGCCTCTGCCGGCAGGCAGCTTGTCGTGATACCTCGCGTGGTAAAGATCGAGGCGGCTCTGTCATTCGGGAGGGTCAATGAAAAGCTTGATCTGATCGGCCAAAGCTCCTTCGGCTGCGTTCTTACTTGCATGCTGACGTATGGTATATCTGCAGATAGCCAGAATGGAGGCTCGTGCTATGGCACTCAAGACCATGCCGGTGGCGCATGCGGTGCGGTACCGGTCGCCGAGCAGTATGTGAGGACAACGATGGATAGGTTGAACGGGATGGCGATAGCGGCGCCGACCGCGGAGGAAGCGCTGACGTTTTACGGGACGGCAGTTGTTTCCGGACGCCTTCAGTTCCATGCCAGGCTCTGGAAGAGGAGCCATCGGGTGAAGAAGGAGCCGTGGCCTGTAGCTTTGATGCTGTCTATGATGTTGTGCAAGAGAAATCCGGGAAGTGGCTTGGCGAAGGAATCATCAGCTAGGACACGAGCAGTCGTCAAAGCAGGTACTCCGCGTAAGGGCCGTCACAAGGTGACCGATAGCCTTTTAGATATAGTCTGCTCCGAACAGCAAAGTAATCCTGAGTGCGTTGAGCTTGAATGGACTCTAGTCTGCGAGGCGTTGGGGGGAAGACAATGTCGACTGGATTGCAAGAGCTGCTGAAGATGCTAGGCCGACAATTTAGAGTGTAGCAGCAGCAAACAGCGTTTGATATTTTAGCTGTTTGACAAGGTCAATGAATCTCAGAACTGCGAAGACTTGTTCTCTGTCCAAGTAGCAGCCTTTGAAGGAAGGCAGCGAGGTTTTGATACCTACCGAAAAGTATGCCGCTCCCGAGTGACAAGTAGTACCAAACACCGAGTAAAAATTATCTTGATAGGCGAAATGATGGACTTCTCTGAGCCACGCCGTTCCTGACCTGAGTGACTCTATGTCAGAATCGCCATGGAACTACTGACCAAGGTAGCAAGTGAATCTTGAAAGTTCTTCTCAGCAGAAATTGAGACCCTCTTCAATCACCGAAGCTGTTTGTAATGAAACTTCACTCCATTCGTTAGCGATGGGTCCAATCTACAGTCCTCGCCCCGGGTTCGTCCTTTGGGTAGCGGGTGTAGACGGCCCATATACTGTTGGCCGTTCGCGAGTAATTATTGATTGAGGTGGAGCAGCAGTTTCAGTGCCAGAGTGGGGGGAAACGATTCCATTGAGAGCAAAGACATGCTACTACCAGGGATGAACACCATTAACACCGTTCCAGTTGTGCAGAAACTTGCCCGCCTCTCCATCACGTTCGCCACTCGCAATCGCCAACAATCCTTTCGCGCTTACCTCCGGCGTGGGCGCATTCCTAGATTCCTTGAGCTTGCGCATGTCCGCTAGATCGGTCGTGACGTAGCCCGGGCAGTACGCAAAGACCTTGATCCCATCCGCCTGATACTCCCAGCTGTCGCATGCAGCGATCATGTTCAGCGCCGTCTTGCTAACCCGGTACGCTTTGTAGTCCGAGTCGCGAGACTGGCGCTCCGGGTCCGACCGGAGCGTGATCGAACCCACAACGCTCGAGACGTAGATTATGCGAGCCCCGGAGGCAGAATTGCGTAACAACGGCGCAAAGGCCTGTGTTACGCACGCCGGGGAGATCGTGTTGGTTTCGAGGGTCTGGCGCAGGATCTCCCGGGAGAAGTCCAAGGGGCAGATGCCGGCGTTGTTGATGAGGACATCGAGCTTGCCCCATTGAGAGGATATCTGCTCGACGGCGGCGTTGATAGACCCGTCATTATCGATGTCTAGCTGTACGAGGCTGAGAGAGGCGCTGGCGTGGAGCTTCCGGATGTTGTTGAGAGCGAGCTCGCCTTTTTCGAGAGACCGGCTGCCCATGATGACATGGAACTGCGGCTGCTGAGAAAAGAGGAGGCATGTCTCGAATCCAATGCCGTTGTTGCCGCCGGTAACAAGGACAATGGACTTAGCGGCGGCCATGATAGCGGCGAGGAGAATTTCACTAATCGCAGGCTTCAGGGATAGCTGTCAAGCATGACAGAGACATCGAGCCAATCATTAGCGGGCCTTGTATGCACTTCTCAGACTCGCTTTCCAGGGCGGGATGGCTACTAAATACTTATTCGTCAATGGAACTAAGCTGTAATATCCGCTTCTAATATCCGGTAAACTTAAGGCCGTGCATTACAAGCTTTAGAAACCGAGACTGTCAAAGTCATGATGCTGAAGACCGGGACGTGAGGAAGGTGTGCCGGTAGTCACCTTTACCTCCAATGCTATGGAGCAGTCAATCGTTCAGCAAGGCTCTGCCGATTTTGCTACGAGGTCATCTATTTGCTCAGCCTCGTTGGCAGACAAGAGGCGGGGCAAGTAATTCCAAGTTCCCAAAAGATTTCAATATTCAATTACAGGGCCAGTTATACTGCCTATGAATCCAGGATTCTGCTCCCGTCCTCCAGCGGGCAATTATTCGCGGACGTTTCCTTCTACCTATTCCGATCTATTTGAGCCAGTCAGATGCGGTCGAAGGTCCCGGAATTTGCCCGATCTCTGTCCTTGGCCAGCCGCCAACCGCGATCTCTCATCATGGTCAGAAGGCAGAGAAACACATAATTGTTTACGCTAGCGAGCTTCCTGTCTGCAGCAAGAGTTTGTATGCTTTTCCAGTCGAAGACCTTCGCGCCATAAGGATTATTTGGGTCCAAAGGTAGGTCCTTGCCTATGAATGGCTGTCAGTACTTGCGTGTCTGCAAAAGAAAGAGGCGTCAAAGCTCACGGAACCAAGGCGGTAGATGGAAGGCCTAAAGCTTTAGTATAGAGCACAAAGCTGAGGCAGTAGCGGTAAGTAACGAACCTCGTGTAAAAGCACAGTGGAAGTCAATTGCATCAAAAAGTCAATTGGAGTCGTTGGACCAAATTCATTGGAGGCGAAAGACTTCGTGAAGTTAAGTTGGGGTCTAGCGTTGATCAAAGCGCTGAAGGTGGCGAACGTGTTCCTGCTGGTAAGATGCGCCTCGCATATCTGACGATGAAGTGCTACTTAGCACTTTTGTAGGCCTATGGATCAACAACCCACCGTTGTAGTAGCTCGTAATGGCTGCCTATATGGCCCATGCCGCCCATAGAGCCTCGTGCTAGTTGTTGCAGCCCTTACATTTTTGGCATGGCAGGCCCAGGGTCTGCTCATTCCAATTCCATCATCGATATTCACGTAGTCTTGGAGTTGGTCGTATCCCTCGACATTGGCGGAGAACGGTCCAGGCCGGTCTTTCTGAGGCACATAAGGTTCAGGAGGAAGTGGGATCGGATCGCTCCGAAGTATCCACCGAGAATGACCGGTTGGAGATATGTAGTCGTTATCGCAAAAGTATCGATAATTTGAAAAACCTCTGTCATTGTTTGCCACCGGAAGAATGCCAGATATGCCGGGCCTCAAAGTAGGATGGCCCAGAATGCCTGCAATTGGTAAGACACGGATACAGAGAGTCGGGGTGTAAGCTTCATGCTTGCTTACCGGCAACCTCCCTGACGATCTCTTCATATTCGGCTTCCCCTTGCTGACCTGGCGGTGAGAAGAGTCGTTGGAAATATTCATGTTGTAATGGATCGTTTGAAATTAGTCGGTCAGCTGCAATGCGCGCGTTTCTTAATGCTTCCTCATAAGCATCCGGAAATCGCGAGCCAAAACGACGACAGGTGATGTCAACCCAATAGGTATAAGGCTCTCCACAGACTGCTAGATTAGTGAGCATGAGCGTAAAAACTAGAAATGAGAAGAATCTATTCATATAGCACTTCGGACGAGTTGTGTCATCAAAGGTAACGAAACACACCTAATCTTTCTGGGGAATTCGGGGATACGAAAGGTTGACAGAATCATACAATTCGAACGTCAAGATCTGGGAATGTCTTTTGCTGGTGAAAAGTTGTGCTCACTAGCCATTGCGAGGAAAGGGATTCTCGCATCACCGCTTGGGCCAACGTCCGTGTGAAACAGTTCTTGACCCAGTAGTAAAAGGGCAGGCGTCTGCTCTCAGCCATCACGTCCCGTCTGCCCGTTTTCTCACCAAGCCGCAAGGCGAAGCTGAAGGTAAAAAGTACTCAGAGTACAGCAAATTTCACGTCGGACACTGGCGCGGTCGAATCTACCAACAGGCAAGATTTCGACTCTAGATCGGAGTGGGTAAAGTTACTGCTGTAGCTGCGCATCTGCGCTTTGTGTGCGCGTTCAAAGTCCAAAGAATGAAGGAGCAGTCGATGGAGATGCGTCTAAAATTGAGATCAGAGCCTCGTTGGTTACAGGAGATGTTCTGCCGTATTATTTTTCTTTGGCGATGACAGTGAGAAAAATTTTCGCCGCGGTCTTGGCAGTTCCCATCACTTGGCTCACGCCCGTCTCATGCCGCCTCAAGTTCTACTTTGTTTTACGAGAATGGTTCAGACCCCTGGCACCTAACAGGTCGGATGACTATACATCAAGCACCTCTTCCAGCTTATCCGTTCAACGGTCATGAAGGGTCGTTTCTTGGCCCAGGGTCAAACGTCCTCTTGAAGCCTAGACTTTCTGGTGAGATTCAGTACAGTTAGACTACACCTAAAGCTTAAGCCCGAGGCAGGCGAAGGGCTTATGACTGTCAATCGGATAATGTTCAACGCTCGTTAAAGATGTCGTACCTTCTCCTGCTCTCTGGCCGTTTGATCACACTTTTGGCGGTTCTGTTTGGTAACGATAGTCCAACACTCAACGATTTGAACTCATCCTAAGCCGAAGATGGCCTCTGCACCGGCTCCTCGGTTCGTCCGAAGAAATCCGAAGACTACCTTGCGTCTGCCTCGTTTCTCTAGGAAGAGCGAAGTTGCTTAAATAAGAAACCCTGAAGTTTCCGCGTTCCTCAATAGCCTGAGGGGCTGGGCTAATTACTCGCACCGAATGCCTAATTGATACTAATGAGCAAGCAGTAGCGCGGCTAAGTTTGACTACTGTACCTTCTCAACCAAAAATCGAGGAAAGGGTTGACCCCTAAAGCCAGAGGACTGAAACCTCTTGGTATTGTAATTTGCGATGGTAATGCAGCTCGCGCTAGGCGCGTAAACCACCGCTTGGTCGCACTGAAGAGAACAGTACATAAAGCGCACTGAATCTGCTGATTCTAGGAAACTGCACAGTCAAAGGACATTCGTTTATCTCTTCCTTACAACGCTTTGCTGCTGCAGCGCGAAAGACATCCCTCACCATCTTTCTGTTTAAGCAAGCCAAATCTTTGAACATTATTATAACAGGCGCTTCTTTTCTTCCTCATCACTTCCTGTCCACGCCATGCATCTCGCAACTCTCCTTGCATCCCTCCCCTTTATCCTCGCCTCGCCGTCCATCCCTCTCTCCTCCCGCCAGTCTGACTACCAATACCTTGGCTACTTGACGTCCACCGCGCCTTTCGACGACTACCCGGTCACCCCGGTCCTCTATGACCCCACCACTCTCTACGGGCAGCCGGCGGTCGTCGGCCTCCAGCCCCCCGGTCCTTACGACCAGTACGGCCTCCAATTCAGTCTGAACTCAGGAAAGCTGCGGGGCGGAAGTCCATATAGCACCAGCGACGGAGATTGGTTTCTCATGCCTGAGACGACGGGGTTTGTGAACTGGACCGATTCTACGGGCGCGAGTGCCGGGTTTACTTACGACAACGGGCTCAAGTACAATGGCGATACAACGAGTTGGTGGGCGTGCTCGAGTCAGCAGACTGACGGGGATCAAGTGTTGTACGTCGAGATCGATGGCGTGGTTCCGAGTGACGGGACATGTTCTGAGATATCACTTGAGGCGTCTAGTGCATAATTGAACGGTGGCGGGCTGAGGAATTGAGATGGGATCTACGTCCCCGTTGTGCGCTGTCTGCGGAAAGACGTCGATGCGATCGGGCTGCTATCCATGCGACATTAATCTGTAAAAGCGGTGTTCTCGCCACTAATCCTTAATTTTGGGCGATTCGTTTAGAGTCTGGCTCCGCAAAGCTGTAACTTTAGTTCATATATTTTGACTTGCACAAGTATGATCACTGCGTTGTCTTAGATTGCGCCTTCCAACAGGTGCTGCAACTCCAATAATAATTATCTTTCATTGGCGGTACTTTGAGGGCCACTAATAGATGGCTTCGGTAGCTGGCCCTCTTAAGGCGTGGCATGGACTTTTTCTTCCGCGGCATTGACCGCAGTTGAGCGCTCTGATACCAATATTTTTCGCATACGGTTCATCTGTTTGCGACTGCTTGGACATCGGAATTTTGCAGGATAGTATTGGCTCTATTTCAAAATGCCTCTAGGCTGAGATCTATACGATTGGGGGGATTAGGAAACGCCCAGAACCCGCAACTTGGCATGACTTGACATGTATGTAACAGTGGTACAAGGAAGAAGTGCAACGGGCCCATTTGGTGATGAAATGAAAATCTGAATCGCCACATTTGGTCTATTTCTGGGGTTTTTCATTGGAGGTGGAAGGAAATTTTTTGGTTGTTGGGATAGAAAACCGATTCAACGTTTGATGACTGCTCTTTCCGAAAACTTTAAACTCGGGGCTTGGGGCTTGATCTTTATGCGATTTTGGATTTTGTGGGTGCGTAAGTGAATATTCTGGATTTTTAGTGCGACAATGACAGGCTCCGATGGCGTTGAGTTGTCGGTCGAGGCGTCGTGCTCATGCTCGTCTTCCGAATTCGATTTTCCGCTACCTGCGTTGCTTCTGTATGTCTCCTTATGGTCGTCGTCATTCTCTTCCGTGACTTCGTGCTCATTTTCCTGCCTGCTGCTCAATGTTACCTCTGTTGAATGTTTTGGTCTATTACAAAATTCACTTACATGAGCCTTCTTCACTGCAAGGAAGTCTTTCCCACCGTCCGCTGAAATTCTTGCTCGGACTCGCATTTGGATGTAGCGCTCTTGTAGCGGTCTCAAGGTCACCTTCACGTCAATCTTGGAGGTTCGACCATCACCTTCAGGCCGTTCCATATCAAGGATGGCGGTCGGCGAAAACACCAGTGCTTCTCCAGTTCTTAGCTTCACGATTGACCTAAATATTTCAGTCACTGTTTCAGAAGACTCAGAGTTGCCAAGACCGGTAGCTGCAAGGTGGGTTTTGAGCATTGCGAACCATGCCGGGGCTTGAAAGCGATGCACGATCGAAACTGTGCAGAGATCAAGAAGACGAGGGTCCAGCGTTGGTTCTTGCGTAGCCACTACAACACGGGATGCGAGATGCCGTTGCTGACGGATGACAGACATGAGCTGATCGGTGAATTGTATGGCTTCGCCGGATTGTGTAAGGAACTGCGGTTTCTTTAGTTAGCACCAGGAGGAGTGGAATGGGAGATGGTGACGATGATAGACCTTATGTGCCTCGTCCAAAGCTATGATCCTGCCTCCCTTCGAACGCTGCCCAAGGAAGATCGAGAGAGCAATGCCGAACAAGGAACAAGCAGCATTTTGACTAACAAACGGACAACTCAGATCAACAATGGTCAGCGTCCCGGGCTCATATTCAAAGACACTGTTCTGAAGGTTCTTGTGCTTCCGCCTATTCGTAGGCTTCTCTGGCATAAAAGATTCGAGAAGTTGAAGTCTGAGATTCAGCGGAGAGTTTTGGTCTTTCGAGAACTTTTCGTTGTCGGTCCGGTATTTAAATTCGTTGTAGTCAAGGCCACCAACACCCTTCGATTCCTTCGCCATCTCGCGTAGGATTCTCATTACAGTTTCGACGTAAAGCGGAGGATGGGTAGATTCTTGGTCAATTGCCATCAGGGTCATCATGTTCGATACGTTGAGTTCCTTCTCATTTAGGACGAATGGAACTATTTCTGGCCGCTGACTGGCTGATAATTTCAGCAGCTCGCCGTATGCTTCTTTCATGTTGTTTTCATTTGAAGGAGAGACGAGGATCCGGACAGGAATTCCTGAAGAGCAGAGCCAAGCAGCTTCACAGATCTGATGGCTCTTCGGGCTGCTAAACTTGTCATAGTGAAAGACGATACCAGAGAGTGGCTCCTGGACTATGCCGATCCGGGGCTCTTTGAGTAGAGCGTTCTCAAGAATGCATGACAGTGTGTGGCTTTTACCGCTGCCTTGTGAGCCACAAATGAATGCGGACCATGGTGCATTCATGTTAGCGAACACCATGTTGTCTCCACTCTTCTCCAACTGATGCTCAACAACACCATCAAAGGCAGCTTGACGCATGCCTAGAAGGCCATATTGCGGGAGGACAGACGGGTCGGTAGGTGCGTCGTTAATTTGACCATTGCGCACAGACTCTAGAATTTCCCAGGTAAACAAGGGGGTAGTCCTGATCCGTTGAGTGTTCGCATCGTCTTCCTTTTCATTGCAGGGGGTGGGTTGGCATAGAGCCAGATATCTGTTTTGCTCCTCCGTCATCGTAACTTAAGGGTGGGAAATTGGAACGGATTGAAGTGAACGAAAAATTGGAAGACAAGTGCTTGAAGTTGCCTTAAGAATTTCAAATGAAGGGACAACAAAGTTGATCAATTTATAGCCAGAATGTAGGCTGCCAAAAGAAGCCTACAGAAAGACTGGAGAACACGCGGGAACCCGCAACATGTCTGGCAGACTCTGGTGAAAGCGATCATGGTCAACAAAGAATGGGGTATTGGTGAGCTGCTAGGTTCATCACTGCGGAAAATGCAAATCACTGAAACCTCTGCTTTTAAGCCGGCTGCAACTGCACCATTTTGGCAACTCATCATGTGGTTCTGTTGATAAAAGAAGGATTGTGGGAAGCAAACCAAAACCTCCTTTTCCGTCCAAAAACTAGAGGATGAATACCTAAAAACACCAAAGCCGCAACGCCCTTGCACCAGACAAGGACAAACAGAAAATCCTTTCAACGGAGCAAGCGGATGACTACAGCTGAGACATCGAAAGAGTGACAAATCCGCCGTACTGTGAATGACAATGATATCAAACGTCGACGTTGAGGTGCGTCGCGTCGAGAACGCGCTCAAAATTTTCCATCTCCCGATACGGCTTAGCTTATTTGCTGCATTGGACCATTGCGACTGATGATATCTTCCCTTGAGGAGATCAAACCTCCCTTACTATCTTCGTAAAGTACTCCAGGACTGACCCCTTTTATGAGCTTGTTCCTGCATCGAGTGAGCCTACGCAAGATGCCTGTTCGCCAATATCTAGGCTGAATCGCTTCCCTTCGATAACCTACGACAACGCGAGCATGTACGGAAAGCTTGGTATCCAAGTTCCTACAGACTACGTCTGTCGCGTGCCTCTTGCATAGCACCATCAAAGGGCTTTGATGAGTTGACATAGGACCATGTGCAGCATCGTGGGCTTGATAGCAGGGAAGAGCCGTTGAAGCATGACTCGAGAATTGTGAACGAATTCGGTGACCGAAAGTAAACGGCCATGCCGACAGCCTTTGTTTAGTCACTGCGCCAAAATGCAGAGTATAAGGGACAGTGTGAAGACCGCAGTGCCCGATTTAAGGGTGGCTATCATTCGAGAGGACGGAAGAGAGCCTAGACCTGGCAGTTCTGAAAGGGTTAAATTGAACAGAACTGGATCGAGAAGCCGGGAAGATTAAGCTTGAAATATGGATGCATTGCTTGAACCTCTTTGAAACCGCCCAAGTCGCTAGTGCAATGGCTTTGAGACGAGGAGACAACAGCCAGAGCGTTCTCCAGCAACGGATACTCCGGTAACGACTGATTGGGATGACAAAGGTCCGTCTATCTAGACGTTTCTCTAACCATTTAGGTTCTTCGAATCGTCTAACAATCTACATGAAAAGCCACGAATCACATGCTCTTTGGTAAGCTGCAGCAAATAGGCTTGGTACGGCCTCGTCTCGCCTCGCCCAACAAGAAATGTAATCTCTTTGGCATGGACTGAGGTCGGCTAATTTTTGATCGTGGCATCTTCCGCGTATGGTTGATCGACCTTAGCATTCTGGCTCTTTGACACTGCGACTCCATCCTTAAGTCATCTCATTTGCTTTGTCCATTTGCTCATCGTTCTCCATCGACAGGGCTGTAGGGCCCCAGGGTTCTGAACCGGAGCTAATCCATGGATCCTGAGAGTAGCCGATCTAGTCCGTCCGCTAGGATCATGCACGGGCCGGATCCAGCCCGATTTGCAACCCTGCGGTAGGCTTCATGGTCTGCACCGTCATGATCTTTTTACCTCGAAACATCTTTACAACGTGGCCCTGAACCCTCTGCATTTACTGTGATGACTAACATCAGATCAAAGCTGGTGACTGGCGTCGATATTATGGACCGTTCCCCAATACCTCAGTGCTCTAGCACAGTGACTATTGGGCACGTGAACTTCGTCTTGTGTTCTAGGACGACAGCAAGGGCACGAAGCACACCCTCGTATAGTATCGGTTACACCAAGACCGCCACAAGACTACGAAGCCTAAGTATTGCCGTAATCTGACAAAGTCGAGGCAGAAGCACCCGACCAATGACCGGGATCAGGCTTACGTTTTTCAGCCGCTGATATGGCTGTCTGACTTCAATACAAAAGCATCCGTTTGGCCACGCCTCTTCATTCGCAATGTCCTTTTCATCTCAAGGTCCTTCGCAACCAATACTTCGGCCACCATCAACAGCAAAATGCTGGCAGATCTGTCATTATTGTTTATCTCCGGTCTGTTTGTCTCATCGTTCTTGGCCTGGCGAATATGGAAATGGTGGCGATTATCACACGTGCCAGGACCATTTGCAGCTGGTTGGTCGAAATACAGGCTTCTCAAGAACACAGTCGCCGGTCGTGTGCATCTTGATTTGCAAACTTGTCACGAAGCATACGGTAGGGCTGTGGACCAAGGATACAGGGGTTTGCTAATGATGACTCAGGCTCTCTTGTCCGGGTTGGCCCTAATGTTGTGGTCACGAATGACTTTGAGGTGACCCGGCGGATTTACGCCGGTCAGTCCCAATACACGCGCTCTCCCTACTATGAGGTTGGCAATCTGGTTCCAGGGGTACCGAACTTGTATAGCGAGCGAGATGATTCACGCCATGCCGCGCTGAAAATGCAGACGGCAGCTGCAGTTAGTCAAATTGCCGCGTTTTACCAGATACGGAATGGGGCTGATAGTCGATCCAGTATTCTGGTGAAAATGGCCAGCTCGAAGGCGTGATCAATCGGCAAATCCTTGCGTTGCGAGGCCTTATTGAGAGCAAATACCTCTCTTCGAATGCAGATTACCGTCCGGTCGACTTCTCCCTCCTCGCAAACTATTTTACTACGGACATCATTGGTGCCGTGTCTTTTGGAAGGCCTTTTGGCTTCATATCGAACGATGCAGACGTGTTTGAGTACCTTTCGCGGACAGAAAAGGCTCTACCTGCCGTTGGACTTGTTTCAAATTTCCCCATTCTTGCAAGGATTATACGTTCACCGCTACTCCGCCGGTACCTCATGCCGTCTCCGGATAATACCACCTGGCTTGGCAAATTTCTCGGCATTGCTCAGACTTACACGGCGAGGCAGTATCAAGCTGACTGTAAAGACGTCTCTGACATGCTTCAATCCTTCAAGCGGCACGGCCTATCCGCCAATGAATCGGCTCATGAGATTGTGTTTCAGATGTAAGTACGCTTCAGCAGCAACAAAATGCTCAAGGCTGACATAGAAATTCTGTTGCATAGTCTTGCAGGGTCTGGTACCACAGCTGCGGCCATATGTTCCACCATTCTCCACATCGCAAGCTCGCCTCGCATTTATAAAAAGCTCATGGCCGAGATTGATGCGGCAGAGCGAGCGAGCCAGATCTCACGGCCTATGCGTGGCGTCGAAGCTCGAAATCTGCCGTTCCTGCAGTCATGTGTCAAGGAAGGTCTTCGGATGTATCCGCCGGCGACCGGATTGGCCTTAAAGGTAGTTCCGGCGCAGGGTGATATCATCAATGGCATAGCAGTGCCCGCAGGCACTCAAGTAGGCATCGCTTCGTGGGCAATGCAGCGCCACAAGAGGGTCTATGGCCCAGATCCTGATGTCTTTCGCCCGGAGCGGTGGCTTGAAGCACCGACAATTGATATGGAACGATCATTAGAGCTTGTCTTCGCGTCTAGCAGGTATGCTTGCCTTGGGCGGACGCTGGCAATACTCACGGTCAACAAGACACTTGTCGAGGTAAGACCAAGAACATCCATTTCCACCAAACAGGCTTGTAACAACACGATAGGTCTTTAGACACTACGAAGTCACCTTGACAGATGTTGGCCAGCCATGGGAAATTACTTCCAATGCTGCCTTCTTTCTGGTCAAGAATATGATGGTGCGCCTGTCCCTGAGGCACGGCGGAGTGCAGTAGATCGATAGGTAAGGGAGAAGGTTATGAATATGGAGTCCTATTTGTTGCCATTACGTGAGGAGCTACTAGGGTCCACGAAAGTGCGCGGCTAGCGCGTTGTAAGCAGTAAGTCGTTGTCTAAAATTCGCGGTAAACTCTCGATAGGAATAATTACGTACAAACACTTCTAACTTGACATTCTTTCAAGTAGCCCCTTCGGCATACCCATACCGGACAGCAGCGACATGTCATCCGCCCAAAAATTCTAACCTGGATGCCACAAGGCTGGGCCGAGCTCTACCCGCCAAACGTTGGGACGCCAAACTGCAGCTATTCGAGGTCCGGGACGGTAGAGCGCTTACCTTAGGTTCGATGGCGGCTCTTCTGCGAGGAGCATCGCAGTATCTCACCCTGATTGATCCGTTCAAGCGTGTTTTCCCGTCGAATCGATCACAGAAGGATCTATTGCGTTACACGGGCCATGTGTTCGGCTGAGTACCGACCCCCGTGGCGTCTTTTCTTTGCTCCGTTCGTACCTACCAGAATTTTCAGCTCACCGCTGTTGCGTTTGGGCATTCCTTTCTAAAGCGGAACACTGAAATGTGATCCGGCAAGGCTCATTTCGGAGCTTGATTCGTGCTGCATGGAATACCTATGAGGATAAGCTCATCCGCACTTCAACGTTGAAGATTCTTCTCTCTTCGCTTGGGCTTTCAGCCAAGGGATGTATTCGAAGCAGGAGCAAGGGGGCCAATCTTCGGGACAATCTTGGAGATCTCTACCATTCTATTCTTTGTTCTACAGACACATTGCTTATGGACAATTTCTGTTTCGCGACGCACAGCCTTGTAGCCTCCCCTTGCTAGATTTCTTGATTTGTCCATACTTGGGGGCTTTAAAAGCATGATTGTGACTGCTTTCCACACTATCAACCTGGTCAATTGTGCGTATATGTGGTCAAACAAAAAGCAATAGCTATGCATATAAGGTTTGTCAAACATCTAAAGCTGGCCGAATCCCTGGACCTGAGCAGCTAGATATGTCAAGCTTGGTCAATGTTCTGTCGCCGACTTCACCAATCTTCTGTTAGTATCAGATCCTGTTTCCCTCCGTTGAAAGAGCTGCTGAGGCTCTGTGTATTGCATCCAATACCGCGATGCTCGGGATTCCTGCTAACACATCTTTGTATCGCACATTTCTAGAAGTAGGAACTCGTTTCAGTGTTCACAGCTCTCGGAGCCGCAGAGTTAGCCTCCAAAAGTGCTTTTAAGTTCCGCTCACTTCCAGATGGACCACACCACAGAATCGCCATACGCGGCCTCTCATCTAATGCTGTTCACACTGAAAGAACTTGATAACGATCTTGTGTATGCGCCCCGTCCTTACGCGTAGCAGACGTCGTCGGGCCGTCATCTGTACGTTTTCGTTTCTTCTCGATGCCTGCCAATTCCGGTGAACTGACCTGTCTTGTCAATCTTGGGCAAGATTCTAGTGGCCATTCAAACAACAGTCGAGAGGTGTATTCGTCTAGGTCTCGACCACATCACTCGTAGAAGGGCCAGAAGATAAGAAAATTGTGATTCGGGGCTGTAGATGTGAGAGGTACCGGGAAGGGGCACGCATAGTGGGCAGGCGACATAGGAGCCGGAGTGGATGTTTGAGCTTTCGCGTATTACCAGCTTGAGTTCGACAGACCTTGGGTGGAACGAGACGTTTTGCCAGTGAGCCGATGACAGAGCATGTTGAGTAACAGCAAAGGGGGAACAAGATAATGTGCCCTGGCCAGAGCCTTTCACATGTTATCGATAAGCGCAAAAGTTTCAAGTTGCGATTCTGCGGACCAGGTTTCTCTCGACAGATTCAATTCTTTGAACAGTGGCTATATCTAGCTCTTTTTTTAATACTCGAGAGCAAAATACAATGCTGCTCACCAAACCGTCTTGTAGCTGCTGATCGGCCAGCTCCGCAGCCCCATGGGGCCGAAAAACCACAAATCAGCGCGACACTAAGCCCTGCCGCGGGAACATCTAGGTAGCATTCTGCCTTGACGCTACTCCTGTGCTTGAATTGAACAGGAAGCTGGTCGTTGGCATGGAGCTCTTCCTCTTCCTCTGCTGGCTCCCTCTTCGCCGGCCTCCCTAGCCAGCCCTGAAGCTCTCTTGATCGAGAGTCTTCCATACGGTTCGAATTAGCACGAAGCGATAAACCTCCATCATGCCCTCCTCCGAAGGAACCGTAACCCGACCCATCTTCCCCGTACCCCAGCCAACGATCCAAACCGAGCGCCTCCTCCTTCGCCCTCTCACCGCCGCCGATGTGCCTTCGTTTCACTCCCTCCGCACCGACCCTGACGTAGTTTGCTGGACAAGTACGCCTGATGGCGATCCTGATGAAGCTGCTACTCTCCGTTGGACCCAACGGTTCTTGCCGCCAAAGGACCAAACCACATTTGTCCTGGGCGTGTGCGAGCGCTCCAACCCTTCACTTGCGATCGGGAGTATTGGGTGTCACATCCAGGAGCCACCTGAATGTGGGTATTTACTTCGTCAGGAGTGGTGGGGAAGAGGGTATGCAACGGAGGCGCTTAAGGCGTGGCTGGACGTATATTGGAGCCTGCCACGGAGAGAGATCAAGATGGAGGAGCATGGTGCGTTGAGGAAGAGTGACGGATATAAGGATCTAGAACGTGGGAGGGAGTACCTGATTGGGAGCACGGATAAGGAGAACACGGCAAGTCAAGGGGTACTTGCAAAGGCCGGGTTCAGGCGGAGGAGGGAATTTAGGGATCAGGAGGTCAAGAGTGGAGAGGTGATTGAATGGGTTTTGCTGCGACCCGGCTCAGAAAGGTGCACAGCAGTGAAGAGCTAAAAATATGAGTAGGTTAGATTTGTCGAATTATTTAATTCGCGCCCTATGATCTCGACCCTATTGGCGACAAGGTCACGCTCAGACAAATAACGACACATGTCACGGGACCTAGCTTTTAGCGATATCAAAGGCATGATAAACTTTCTGGTGGTCACCACACATGCCTTTCTATTCCATATCGCTCATGAAATTGAATGAACGGCAATCCGAGCATAGCAAAGTCTATCATTCGGACACCAAGGATACTCTTATGAAATGTCACCAAACGAATGCTCAATTCTATATTTAAAGGCAGGACAAATATTAATGCCATCAAGGCTCTTGTCATCTCGTTTTTGCTGCATTGCATGACTCCTGAGCATGTGCTCATGAGAATCATATGTTCTTCGAATTCTTTTCCTCTCGTCTTGCTCTTACCATATTCCAACCAGGTGATATTTTACAAACTTTCAGCATGATTTTCCCATGTCTTCGAGATCTGTGTATGCTCAAATTGACCTACCGACCTCATCATTGCGGCTGCTGTAGACTGTCCTGAGGTGTTGAAGACGCTTCTTAGCGAGCACACTTTGACAGCTGGAGATGCACCCGCGCTACAATTTTCTACGCACACTAACCATATCGATTGTGTTTTGCTTCTGTTGCAACGTGGTATTTACATCCACATGAGTGAAGACGGGCTTTCCTACTCCTTGGTGGAGCTTGTGATGTCCGAGGAAGATTTAGCAATACGCAACTTAGTCCAGGCACATGCCTCGCTTATTCCGGCAGACAGAAGCACCTTTTCCGATTCCCAGTTGCAGCAGGGCGAGAAGACATTCGTCAATGCACTCGGGCGGGCACTTATCCCCGCTGCCATGAAGTTGAAGAACAAACCGTTCGAGCTTGAAACTTGTAAGCTTCTACTCGGTAGCAGAGCAAAATTTCATGCCGTTGGACCACCTATGAACAGTGCCATTGAACTGTTTGAAAATACAGGATGGACTTCTCTAAGTATGGCTGCCTGGTAAGGTCAGACAGACCTTATTCAGCTTTTACTCGACCGTGGCGCTGACATCAATTTCGAGGGAGGAGGCCCCTGGACCAACGCCGTGGCTGCCGCAGCCGCCAATAATAAGATTGACACCCTACGGTATCTGCTTGAGAGACAGGAGCCGATCCTAATCGCGGAAAGGATGTGTTTGGACCACCGCTCGCGCTAGCTGTGCAGCAGGATCGGGTGGAGAGCGTGAGGCTGCTGGTGGATTTAACTCCCCAGGGAATGAGGCAAAATCTCTCATGGAGCGCGGAAAGAACAGGAGCAAGGAGGTCGTAGAGCTGTTGCGTGAAGCTCTGGGGAAAGCCAAGGATTAGGAGAGAAACTCGAATAGAACCTATCTCTCGTCTATCTCACACTAAGATCTACGAAGCATGAGATAAGCATTGAAAAAATTGAAAAGCTCAATCATGCACTTTATGTATCTTCAGATATTCTTCGTGATTTGGTATAAGGAAGGTAAACGGGAGACGGGATGGCCGAGAGCTCCCTGTGGGTCCTCGGTTTGTATCAACATGCTGCCAAGCCGGGCGGGTCATACTCTCCGACTTTGAGCGAGCGAGTCTTCTCTACACTGACCCTTGCATCTAGAGTAAGGCATCTCAAGATCACGTTCTCCCTACTCAGTACCGGACGAATGTGACCTAGCAAAGCATGTCGTCAGGTCAATGTCTTGCCCGGCTTGCTTCCAAGGCATTGAACGCACCGATGCTATACCCAGTGGGCGTCAGACCCAGCTCTACGGTTTGAACTGCTACATTGCTTCCCCCACGGACGGTTTTTTCAGCTGAAGGCATCATCGTCATCGTGCCTGATGCTTTTGGATGGGAGTTTGTGAATAACCGGCTACTCGCCGACGAGTATGCGAGGCAAGGGCGTTTCGAAGTGTACCTACCAGATTTTATGAACGGTGATTCAAAGTGTGCTATCCTCCGCTGATCGACTGCTGATCAAAGCACTTACAGGGCAGGCCTGTCCTCTCTGGGTACTGGACGAGCTGGACAGCGTAACGCAGGACAAATCGCTTTGGGGCTGACTGACGAAGCCCTACCATTTCGGCGCCGCCGTGTATGGCTTTAGTCCCTTCATCTATCGCAATAGACTCGCCATCTGCATGCCTCGAGTCATCTCGTTCATATCCGCTCTTCGCACAAACGCGTCGACAGCCCCACTGCCTGTAGGGGTAGCCGGCTTTTGCTGGGGTGCTCAGCATACTGTGCGCCTCTGCTGGGATACTTCCGAGCCCTGGGCTCCAAGCTACCAGCCTCTCAACAGCCTCATAACGGCCGGCTTCACCGCGCACCCATCGGCATTGAGTATTCCTGGCGACATTGAAAAGGTTCGGAAGCTGCTCTGCATCGCCGCAGGCGACCAGGACCATGTTACGCCTATCGCAGACATCTGACGAGCGCAGCAAGCACTACAGAATAACGATGTCAAGCATGAAGTTGAAGTATACGAAGGCGCAGGCCACGGTTGGAGCGTGCGAATTGATCGCAAAAACAACCAGCAGAAAGAGCAAGCTGAAGCATGTGAAAGGCAGGCTGTGCGCTGGTTCACAGAGTGCTTCGCGAACGCGTATCGTGGACACTAATGGTCAATGGCTAAGACAACGGTGCTTCCAGCTAATCCATGAGAAACGCTCGGCTTACACGCGTCCTCCTGACATGGGACTTGACGATCCATATTGGCTGCGCCACCGTAAATCCGAATTCTTACATGGATTCTCCTTTCAGATTGCCAGACCGTGTCACTGAAACCAGTGTACGAAGGCATCGGCTGGCCTTGATTCTGGGCTGCCAGAACCCAGCGGTCTTCTCAAGACAAATTGCAGGACGTTCAATAGAATGAGTTTTTATACGCATGTCGGGGTTCCTTTCCGTCGGGACTGAATGACTCTAAGCGGCATAGATACTATCATGGAAAGTCCCGGGAAAGACTGTTGCTCCGGCAATAAAAACTAGCTCTCAAGCCGTCCGGGAATCTGAAGTGTCGCGGCGTGACTGGTCAAAATGGCTCAATCACGCGAGTTGTGCCTCAATGAGCAAGGTCAACATGTATTAGTTTGTGATGTTCAACAAGTTGGCTCATGAAGTATCAGCACAACAGATCACAACGGGATTAGCAAATGAAATTAAGATCTCGACATGAATACTCACAAAGATAGTGGCTCCCTACAGCACAACTTTCAAGACTTGGCCCCGCGCCTGGCGACTGAAGCCGCTCGAATTTATTGATTTCTCGACGCAGATGTCTTTTCCCTTTTGTTTCAGAATATTTCGGCTAGAAATAATCCATGCAAAGCTCTACATCTTGACATCCCCTTTATTCTCTTTAATCAGTCTATACGCCCTATATGCATCGAGTCAATCTCGTGAGTCTTTGAATTTCTTCTTACCATTGATCTAATTTATACGTGGTCGTTGTTGAGCTTTAGGGCTCAATCTACGGGTTACTCTATCCAGGTAGTGCTTGGGCGATGGCATGGATGGCGGCCGTCGGAATGCCAACCCGGCTGTGTCTGGCCCCAGGTTGAGCCTAGGCTATACCGCGCCATGAGCGTTTGGCCTCATATGCTTTGTCCGACATGGCTTATCCACCATGTATGGCACACTATAATCCGTTCATTCGCCCTGGTCCAGTGCTCCAACCAGTCGGAGACAGGCTCAATAGTAATATATGCACCGTGTTACGATGGAAGTCACTCGAGGCGAAGTGGTAATACCAACCATAGCCCGTCCTTAAATCGTCTATGCTGCATCGGTTTGTATGACAGTGGTCGTTCTATCCAGGCATTTATGGCTTTCTCCCTACCATGAGACCCATCCTGTCTTCCTGGCACTAGTCTTGACCATGAGACTCCTTGTAAGCTTTCTTACGCTAGTATTGACGTCTTCTATCTCGGCACAGCCATACCGATACTGGATCGATCAATCATGCCAAAATCAGCCAGATAACCGAATTCGTAAGGCGATCTTAGAGGCTCGGCTCATGGCTGCCCGGGCGTACAACAGATTGAACAGTCCTAGAGACATATACATTCCTAAAGTAGTTCAGACAATCTTCGACGTGAACACCACGAGTGAGAATTTCGAAGATTGGTACGCCATCCATCAAATTAAAGGTGAGCATTTTATTAATCTCTTGCTGCGATACTAACGACAACCAAAGAACCTTTGAGGGCTTTAGTACTTATGGATGAAACCGAAGACCGGCTAAGCTCGAATTACCGATTTTACTGCGATAACGATACCCAAAATTGGGAAAATCCAGGTGGCGCCTCAAGATGGACGCTTCGTTTAGATCCCGACCTAGAAGACCGACCGCAGGGCTATGTACGACAGATAGAGCGACCACCGTGGCATCGACGCCGCTACAACCAACAGTATCAAGATTGGGAGGACCTCAACAACTATGGTAGGGAGGCCGATGGCACAAACCATTTTTTAGATATGCACTAACACCACCCTTTGCGCTGTAGTCGTAATGGGCGAGAGCGTTGGGTGTCAAGACGCTTCCCTGCCGAGGATCAAATCTTACACTATCTTGCGATATGATCAACAGTATCGTGACATGGGTACTCCCCCGGTTAGGGCTACAATCACTGTTCGCTTACCTTCCGGCCACTTGAAAAGGAAAAACATTGATCCAACCTGTTCTCGCAGATATGCAATGTCCAGCTGACATCACGGCTTCACACATTCAGCAATCTTCGCGATAATGCCGATATCACGGCTCTTACGGAGGACCATTTCTTCAATGGTTTTGCTGGCATTGACGGGTTTCAAAGTATGACTGCTCTGGTTCTCTTACACGAGGTTCGTCTTATTCCTCCCCATCTCCGCACGATATTGCGAACGCCCACCAATATTCAATAGTTCTTCAAGCTTCCTCCCTGGAACAGTAGGTTCCCCTCCTCTTAAACCCCCTTCTTCTTCACTCTTTCCTTGCTAATCAATCCTCTAGAAAAAGAAATTCGGATAGGAGGCTTTAGAGCCAATGGATGGCAAAATATACTACGCCTCAGCCGAGCATCCGCTCTCAGAAATGCAGCCAGTTATGCGTAAGTAAACCAATCTATATTAATCCTGGTCCGCGTTTATCCTGTCGCCAGATACTTGGGCCTTCTCGCCTTCCTTGCAGACCGCGGCTTCCGCCTCCATCGAAACCACAATTCTAGACTAGCAGGCCGTTTACAGTATGAGCCTTCCGGCATCCCTGACTAGAAAGGTCCAAGAAATTGGATAATGGTGAAGACGCCGTTCTTCTTCACCCCGTCCTGACTCCTACTTGTTTCCGTGTCTGTCTATGGCGCTCCTTTGGGAGATCGAATCTGTCACCATCTGTTATTAGCAGACTGTGCAAAACAGACACTATACCCAGCGGTTGGAAACTGCATTGTCCGAATTCAAAAAGTACCATTTCGAGGAGTGCCACCTCTATCTACAAGTACGACTTCTGTCAAACTGTGCATGGGAAGACCCAGGCTTCCATACAAAATCTACAGCCAGTCTTATCGAGTAAAATTCAAGGGAGGGACTGGACCCGTACCTTCTCGGCTCGCTCGACTCCTTCCGTGGAGACTTCGAAAATCTCCCTGTCTTCATTTTACTGCTCAGTCATGCGCCTTCGGAAGGCGGATACTACCAGGGAACTGCTCAGGGTTACTAGAGATCGGGTTCTGAATTTACTCATGTCAATGGCTTTGTTATACAAGAACCTACTGCTTTACAGTAATGGCAAAGCGCCACTGGCGGCTTGACGAAGTCACTTTGCGATGAAAAGCAAAAAGCCATCTCATAAAGTCAGCACCAGCTTGTGCTTCGGTGGTTCGGAAAGCAGCTGAATCGGCATTATGGGCTTAACCGCGACAACTTTGAGTGCATAGCTACATCATTCATTTTACCAGGCGATAGCTCCTCAAAGACGGCCAACCATACGGGCAAGCTTTCAGCTGTCTTCCCACGGGCTGAATGGACCATGATTTGTGGCAACGTGGGACGTTGCGAATAGCCTGTAATACGGTCATCGATTCTATCGATCTTTCTCGGCCGTGTCATCGTTGGAAACTCAATGCTCATAAATGCAATCGTTCCTCACACCATTGGAGTTCTCCAATGCCACTACACTTCGTAGGTTTTCGAACGCCATTGATGCCCTCACTCATTCTCGTTGCATGCACTCAGAAAGTCAAAAGATCAACCTGCGGCGAATGGACTATGCTTCCTAAGTCTCTCTCCGAAGAACCACATCAAGATCGGCGCAGGAAATCCTATCACGATTGCGGCGCCCGCAAGAACGCTGTTTCCAACTCCGTAATCCAATTTTCCGTACATGATTGGCGCGAACAAGGGAAAGCCGAACCCAGCCAAAGACCTCAGGACCGTCACCGCGCCAATGGCGGAAGCGGCGTAACGCGTGTACGCATCAACAATGTACGTCTGCACGCACTGGAACGCGGCGATGGTGCCTGCGGCAAAGATCGCGGCCCCAATGTTCGGCAGAATCCAGTGCTGATGTGTCTGTGCTGTCCAACCATAGATGAGCAGGCCGGTAGGTACAAGTAAGGAGAATGGGACCATAAGCGGCATTCGATATTCTGGTTTGCCTTCTTTAGTTGCACTACTTGCTTTCATCCGTTGGTAGATGATATCGTTTGTTTTGCCGCAGAGCGGAGCGCCGAAGAAGAAACCTAGACCAAGAGAGATGTAGTTCAAGCCTGACTCACCGAGTCTCTGGTCATATCTTTCACGCCAGAGTGTCGGGTACGTTGCGAGGACAAGGTACATTAAGCCGTATGAATAAGCCATGTAGAGAGCAAGGACTTGCACGATGGGCTGCGTGAAGAGGAGGCGGAATGAACGGCCAATAGAGGACAAGATAAAGTTGGAGGACCTGCGATCGGACGTTTCAAACTCGGTGTGGAGTCTGGGATTGCCTGTTTGAGCGCGAAGTCGCTTCGCCTTGCGATAAAGAACGTATGGCGCGTAGCTCTCTTTCAGATTAAACAGTCCAAATACAAATATGACACCGCAAGCTATCGATGTTGCTCTAAACATCCATCTCCACGTTGTCTTGTATGCGATCCAGCTCCCTGCAATGGGCCCTATGGATGGACCAAGTAGTGGACCTAAACCATACAATGCCATTGCTTTACCCCGTTCTTCGGGGCGGAAGAGGTCACCCAAAACACCGGCACCAATTGCAAGCGGCCCAGAACCACCAAGGCCAGAAAGAAATCTGAAGACTATCATCTGGACCTTGTTGGTAGAGAAGCCTGCCGCTAGGTTGAAGACTAGGAATAGGAGATTCGAAACTTGTAGGACAATGACTCTTCCGTAGACTTCTGAGAGCGGACCGAGGACAAGGGGACCGACGGCGAAGGCGAGAACGAAGATTGAGAGGACTATTTCCGGCACGACGTCGCCCTTGATGTCAAACTCTTGGGCGATTTGAGGGGTGGCAGGCGCAACCATAGAGGACGTCAGCGGAGCGAGGAAGGTAAACGATGCTACAGATAACGTGGCGAGCCATCGCTTCTTATTTGGCCAATTCTTTGGATTCTCAGGATCGTCGGGGCCATCAAAGGTGACCTGCAGCATATTAATTGGACACTCGAAGATTCTGGGAATAGAGCAAATACCAGGTCTGGATCCTTTGGCTTCTTGATTTTCTCCGGCTCTTGTGGTGGTTGGGTGTCCATATCGTCTGAAGAATAGCTGGCTGCAGATTCATCGCCGAGGTGTTTCTCCAGGTCTTTCTCCCAAGCCGCCTCCTCGCCGTCTTCGCCTATTGTCGGAACTTCCATTTGGGACCGCTGCTTCCCCTCCAAGTTCCGCAACTTGATGTCGTTGATCTGGTCGATGATGTCGAAAATCATTCCCTCCTCCTCCGTCCGAGGCTGCGGCCTTCGTCGAGGTCGAGGAGGAGGTCGTTGCACTACGAGTTCCTCTTCGTCGTCCGTGTCGTACTCCGAGCTTTCAGAGTCGCCCTCGGCGCCAGAAAAGTACGATGACTGCACATCGACCCATGCCGGCGAGAAAAAACGGTGTCCCGTGGGACTACTTCTTCTCGTTTTCGACCGTCCACGGGATACAGCCCGAGAACGTGACCGCAAGTGCCGAGCCGGTGCTGGCTTCTTACCAGCCATTGTCTTCTTCGCCATGCTGACTGTTGTCCGGCTTTTCCGTGTATAGCAAGCGAGTTCTTGTTGACCAGGGCAATGTTCCTACCGACCAGGGGTACTCGAAAAGCGGTTCGCCTAGACTGACGCTCTCCCAACAAGAGTAAGAGGTGGAATGGGATAGAGAGGGGTTGGAGGCTAGGCGGTGAACAATATTGGTACCGATCAGAGCCGGTCCTCGACGATACGGGTGCCATGAAGGGCTTTCTACGAGACGTTATGAGGTCAAAGTCCGTAGCGCGAACGGACATTGCCAGCTTTAGAAAGTTTGAGTATCCAAGCCCCCGGAGAGATCGACAGCAAGGAACAGTGCAACCCCAAGAATACGCCACACCCGCTCCGGAGGCCGAGATCTCAGCGGAAGCCAGTATCCGCTTGTCCCTGAATTCGAAAGCTGGTGGGAATATTCATTTATCCTAGTGGCCCTCGGAACATACATGTCTAACACATGGCAGTCTTTTGAGGTGCAGTCTCGGCTTCTACAGACCAACTCAAAGCAACGTGCTCCACAGCAAAAGATCAAGCTTCCAAACTAGGGACTATCCGGACTAAAGCGATTCATGTTTTAGTCTGAGGCCGGCGAGCTACAGCACCGAGCCACCGATCTGACGGCTTTGACTTTGGATAGGAAGGATCTCGAGCCATAGAGACCTGCAGGAAATAGTCTGACAGACATCCATGACCACTCAGTCGGGACACAAGACTCCTGCAATTGGTAGTGGAGTCCTAAATCAACAGGCCATAGACGCCAATCTTCTTCGAGCCTCTTCCTGGTGACTACGATTGTTGGACCAACTCCGGCTGAGACCCACGGCCAATCTACCGGCTGACAGGATAACAATCTTCTTGATATGTATGTGTTCGGGCTCGTACGCTCAGATCAGTGATTGACAAGGCGGGAAGTCTCTCACATTAACCTTTACAGTGAAATGCGATCCGGACTTTGCGCCATTAAAATACCGACGACCTCAACGTCGCCATGCGGAACACTTGAGAATCCTTCTCATGATCACGCTGCCACAGCGGCTAAATAAAGAGTCATCCTCAAGCTTGGGACTTCAGTTATGCAGTAGACTCCTGCAGGAGCAGCTGCCAACGTCTCCGGCGGCAGGGTCAAGCTTCAAAGTCGACGTCGCTTTGCCGCATCGAACTTCTTCTCCAAGGAAGATGTGTTCCTAATTTCTAGCGGACCTTCGACCTGTGAGCATTGTGCTCAATCCGACCTCATTGTGAAAAAGATTTTATTCACACTTTTGGGTGGACCTTCAAGGAGCTGGCATGAGGGAAGTTCGAGTCCATGCTCTAAAGGGGTACTGTTAATCTGCAAGTCCACCGTTACAAAACTTGCTTTCGGAAGGGCGCGAGCCCATCCCTCAACGGGTCACTGTTCGAGGCCGGAACCCACTTAATCAAGCTTGTTTCACGAATAAAAGCGAACCAGCTCTTGAAACGGCTCTTAATCGTACCTGCAACACAGACTTTGCAGTCCTAACATTCCATGCGAAATAATCAACTCAATAGAGATGCGGGACTGCTTCGCCAACATCAACTATCGAATCGATAAGGAGGATTCAGGTGGTGTGTATTCCTGGTTCAATTGATCACTTGGGAGAGACTTTCTTGCCCTCGCCGTCTCTGTCTCTATTGGCCCGCCATTCTCCTCCACCTTCTTCATCTGCAAAATCCTCTCTTTTCCATATCTCGACCCGCTCTTTACATCTCTCCAGTGTCTCTTCACCCGCGATCCAGGCAGCTTTCCTATGCGGGCTGCTGACGGCGATCGCAATGCTCTCTTCTCCTACTGGCACGTGCCCTAACCGATGGACAATGCAAATTCGGGTCAGACTGTGCGCTTCCAATGTCGAGTTAGCTATTTCGTAGAACGATTTAAGAGCCAGAGGAACGTAGGCCTCGTAAGATAATTTTGCCACAGGGCGCGAATCGAAGGTGTTGCGGGTAGTGCCAAGGAACAAGACATTGGCACCTGCCTCTGGTGATCTAACGCGAGACAAGATGAAAGGCACATCAAGCGCAGAATCAGTCAATTCAACATGTATGTTAGCGGCAGACCGAGCCATTGGGCCGGGCTGGGAAGCGTCTCGGGTCGAGGGTTCCGCAGGCATCCTGCAAAGTGTCGGAGGACTGCAACCAGTGCAAGCCGCATGCTAGAGCAGGGTTAATTCGACACGTGCTTGCCCTGGTAGCGATGCAACGCCATGAGAGTAAGACGCAGCGCAAACCCGTCTTTGATTCAAGAGATGGAGCTGGCCGATGGTTATTGACCTAGAACGGATATTAGGGCTGGGGCGCAGGGCTTGGACGCTTGGGCCAACCGGGAAAGAGTCGATTTTAGGTGGCAGCGGATTCAGAAGGTCTTTACAACGCCGTATGCTCTTTCGCAGACTGCAACGCGCCAACTAGCCAGGCGCGGCTGTCAAGTCTCCATATTCGGCTGCGTTCTCTTTGCCTGAAAAGCCACGAATGGCTTCGTCATCCACGACCGAAAACCTGGATCTCTCAACGCCTCCGTCATCTACTTCTCCCCAGGAAAACTCTTTTCCTCTCCGTGACGATTTCTGGGGCTCATCACCTCACTCTCGCCCTACCTCTCCGCCCTTCCAACTTCCAGAACCTAGTGAGAAACTGCTCTCCGATGCGCCTCTTATCCGCCGACAGCAAACCACTGCCGGCTATCGTGAAGGCATCAGCGTTGGAAAAGCCCAGATGATGCAAATTGGATTTGACGAGGGCTATCCATTGGGCGTGGAATTCGGTCTGAGAGTTGGGCATCTCAGGGGTGTATTGGAAGGAGTGGGAGCCTGTACCAAATCAGACGCTACGTGCGGTGAGAAAACAACCGAAGGACGCCTTCTGGCTGCCGCGTTGGAAGATTTGAAAATCGGTAAATTTCTCGAAGGCGTGGAAGATAAGCTCGTTAGAGATGCAGAAAACGAAACATCGCCACCCGGCACATCTGAGCGCCCTGCAAGAACACAATCACTTAGAAAGAACCCAGCAGCCCATGAACAGAACGTGGAAACCCGGACAGACGAAACAACACTTTCAGAAACTAGACCTCCGTTGCTGGATTGGTTCTCCCAAGCAGCTTTGGATCGTCTTTGCTTCATGGAAAATGCTACCAACAATCTATTAAAGCATGTTTCTACCGAATGCAGTGCTTCATCAACATGATCAAGAAATGCTAGTGTCCACGTCCTTCACCATCCTATCGTACTCAGTCTACGGCTTTTCAATCTGGACAAAAGTTCTTTGGCTCATGGCAAATTCTCCAGCAATCCATTTGGACTGTGTGGTCATTTACCTGCCTTCGGGAGGTCTCCTTCTGGTTTGATGAGATCATACCACGTCGTATGCCTTACCATCTGCACCCATATTTCGGGATCCCTCATCATGTCCCTTGATTCTACTACCTGCGAATGAACTCTAAGCCTGCGCCTACTTCCTCTTCGGGTCTCTCAAGTTCTCGCTGGTTAAAGCTATCTATGTCACGCATGCTGCATGCGAGGTACCTACTTCACCCGTATAACTACTCGGAAATTCTCCACCCCTGAGCCGTGCCGAGTCCGTCCGTCCGGTGAGGAAGCGGAGACTTGCAAATCCGCCCGGTCTTCGAAGTTCAACCGCGTGTTTGAGCTGAGTGCCCGTTTTGTTCGCGGCACATCTCGCTCCGCACCTCTTCCGGTTAAGGGACTTATGGTAACTAGCGAATACACGCTTAGATGGCATGGCTGGAATAGGCTCATATTGCTCCTCAATGTCAAAATAACCCTCGTCACTACCACTTCTGCTGGACATGATAAACTCAAATTATGTACACACTTCGGCAAGGAATATTTTCCAATCCCTGGTCCAGTCTTAGCAAGCCGAGTTCGTCTGCGTGAGAAGCCCTAGCCTCCATGGCAATGAGTTATAATCTGCAGTCGAGGTCGGACTCACGCCCTGGTAAAGGTAGCGCAAATTACAAGGGCTGATGGTCATTGTCTGATCAGTATTCGTGCGAACCATCTCTCCGTGGCTGATACTCTTTGTCCACGCTGTCCCACTAAACGCAACATTGCTGGCACGAGCGAAAGGGTTGGCCTCGGTATTTGCAAGGCCGGTCCAGGTGCCTGTCAGGCTAGTCGAAGTCCATGAACGGAAGTACCGCTGCCCATCGCTGCCGATTGCTTCGACAATGAGCAGATACTTACCGCCGCCAACGTTGTACACGTTTGATGCTTCGAATAAATTGTTCCTGTTCGAGTCTGAGAGTGCGATGACGGTGTTGCCCATGCCGTTGGGGAAACTGCTAAGGGTGGTCTGTGAGCGGTAAAGATGGCCATTGTCGTCCGACGAGAAGAGGTAGCAATTTGCAGTATCACAAATGACCCCTGCCGAAATTGAAGGTACAGGTTAGATTCATTGTTCCCGCGTGGTTCGGACCTTGAATGCTTACACATGTCAACCCAGTACCCAGATCCAATGTTTTGCGTGATTATGCTAGGGGTACTACTGAAGAAGTTCTTCGGAGCGCTCCATCCGGCTGGATTGCTGATGTCCGGATTGGTGGAATAAGCGGCGTTGCCGTTTTGAAAGACGAGATACCAGAGTTTCTGCGGCGCGAAGTAGAAGACCTGTGGCGCAGCGCGGTAGCCTGTGCCGATCGGTGTCTGGTCAAGATAGTGGAACGTCGCAGAGTTGGCTTGGTTGAAATCGGTGAAGCTGAAGTAGACCAGATTGTATCCCGACTCTTGTGCCGTGCTGGCAAAGACATGGTATGTGCCACTGACTTCAACAATGGAAGGGTCTTTGATCCCGGCAATATTGCGGCCATCGTTCTTGGGACTGACGAGTGGACCACTCGAACTCCATGTGAAGCTACTTGGTAGACTCCCCGTCTGCCTTGGTGTCAATTTGGGCTGGTCGAGAGTCACATCATGAACGGGCAGCACGCTAGCAGCTGCGGTGCAGATTGCTGCTGCCACAAATACAAAGAGCGATTTCATATTTGCAAAGAACGATAATAAGAAGCCCCCAGAGCGTCGTTGCTCTACGTTCGCTTACCTTTATATGTTTTCAACATCCCATTGAGTTGCGCGGCACACTTATCGGGCAAGAGGAATGTTCTTAACGTGAACAACAACATTATTCCGCCTGTGTAAAGCCTACTGTTTCGAACAGATCGACAATTGGCCTGTTTGTTCCCGGTGTCAAGGACAGCCTTGCCTCAAGCCTGCAATCAGAGCCGCTGGTGAGCCTTATCCTCCGGAGTTCCATATTGAGAGACAGGGTACAAGCGAGATTTAGGGGAGATATAATTTCCGTCTTGGTATAGAAAGTGACGTTAATGTTGGGGGTGTTCCCCCCGGACGGCTACGGCCTCGGGCCAGGTACGCTTAAAAGGCCGAGAGCGGCTCGCTGGAAGCTCGGCAACGTAAGCCCGCAGCTCCCCGCATCGACCTCCTCAGCTCTCTACCGCTTTGAGGTGTGGAGCGTCGATCTGCTTGCTTGGGAGAGCTCAATGCAGGCCCGCGCTTTTGATGTGTTCTGCACTTGCATTAGGCCGGCATGTGGCCAGGGATTCGACCCAGTTACGGGTCTGTCTTAAGTAGCCCCTGTGCTAGCTACTGAGAACTAGGTAATGTGCCTGCGCAATGGCGAGATGGCTACCTTATCTGACCATTCATTTCCTCCCATACGACATCCACCTCTGCGGGACGATATCATCTGGGCAACACCAGGCCTAGGTCGACGAAGTTACTCACCAAGGCTGAGGCTGAAAAATGCCGCACTCAAATTTTACGATCTGCCCTTCAAATCAGCATCTGCGTCTAAGATCCTTAGGTGGTATTCAAAAGGTAGTTGCAGGGCTGGCGCAGTTCAATACTTCTTGTACGTGCGCAAACATCAGCTGGAAATCAGCGAAGTGCACGCTTGTGTTTTTGGAGAAGCATTCACCCTGATACTCACCTGGGTTTGGAGGAGCGTTGAGCCTTTCTTACTGCTTTCATCAAGGCACGCCTCACAGGCGCTCGAAAGCAACTATGGCTGACTGGGTTGGAACCATTGTTGGCCTGTGGGACGTCGCTGTGCGTGTCGCCAATTTCGCCAATGACCTCCGTGCTGCCCAAGACGATTTCGTTGGTCTTCGAGCTGAGGCCGAGTGTCTCCTAATATGCATCAATTCGCTGAATTCCCCCTCGTGCCAAGACACTCTATACAAATACATCAACAAGGAACAAGCAGAAGACTTGGACGTCATCGTGAAGAATACCGAGCTCAACATGGTAGACCTCAACAAATTCATCACCAAGTGCTGGCGGCTGGTTGAGCGGGACGTTGGCGGGAATAGGAAGTTAAGAGGCTGGAGAGGGTTGACAATGAGCTTAAAAGAAAAGGTTGCTAAGGCATGGGCGAGATATAAATTTACCATGGCAGACAAGCAGGCCTTCAGAAATAAGCTGATTTTGCCGACGCAGAGCGTCAATATCTATCTCACAACCTTGACACATGTCGGACTGGTGAATGTGAAGTTTCTAATAGAACCAAGTGGAGGTGGAGGGCAAGGAGGTGGAGGAGGAAGTGGTAGAGGTGGCAGTCGCGGGCCTCCATCCCCTCCACCTCCCCTGTATGGAGGAAGTGGCGGCGGTCACGATGGAGGAGGTGGACAGATTGTGAGATTTAACACGCTGGACGGATGGGAAGCCGTGGGCCGGAGAGTTGCTTTTAAGGATACGGTGGTCAAGAAGTCCGAACTAACAGCAGACATCGAAGAGGAGATCGTCCTATATGCTCTCTACCTGATTCGTGGTGGTGCTCCATTTCGTGCGAACAATAACAGCGGAGGCTCGACCTACAGGGTGACCAAAAGTACGAATACGCGAGCTCGCTCGAGATCACGTTCTCGTGGACCTCTTCGGCTTGGCAAACGTAACAAGGATAGAATGTATCTGGCACGCAAGAAATCCATGAGCAAGCCCGCATCTGAGCGAATTGAGATCGTTGAAAGAGAATATCGATCGGGATCGGATTCAGATGAGCGAGCTGGGCTTGATATGATTGCGGTACCTCCTCTGCGCTCCTCGTCACCGGGTGCCCAATACGTTGAAATCAATCCATCTCACGGATCCTCTTCTAGTTCTTCATCCAGCAACGACTTTGGACACGGTGGACCCAGCCCGAGCCCCAGCCCGCCTCTACGCCCGCCTAACCCTGCAGCATTTCAAAGCGCAGGGACCGGCTTCGCTCCAGAAGCCAGGCCTGAGCAGCATCACCGACGTGAAAACCATGCCTACAATAGCCGACCACATCCCAGCATATCTGGACGAGAGACGTGGAACGCGACATCAAGACATGACTTTCATGCCCGTCGGCATAACATTGAAGATATTATTCAAGCCGAAGCAGATGCAGCTGTTGAAGAGATAGAGGAGAGATTAAACTCCACAAGGACGAGTCGCAGGCGTAGCCGCACCCACTCGCGTGCCCACGACCACATTGTCACACACGAAGAGGAGGAGGCGGAGGAAAAAGAAGATGACATATTTGAAATTTGCGATATTCTGATGGAAGATTATGGCGTGTATGTGGAGCCACTGCCGCAGGGAGCACGCGCACCTATCTACGCCCCAAAGGTCAGAGCTGCCCCGCCGGTAGTCGAGGATACAGCAGCAGAGCATGTAGAATCTCATATCCACGCGAGAACTCAACATGCGACACGAAGCCGGCGCGTACGAGACCCAAGTGAACATGAGTCTAGTGAGGTGGAAGATGAGATGCTCGTGAAGAGCATGAGCCGCGGCCAGCCTGATCGCTTACAGGCTGAGACCAGTATGCTGGGATCAACACCAGGGTTTTCTCGGGGTGGCTTTGGATACAGTGACCCTATGAGCAGAGAAAGAAGCGGATACCACAATCCACACCGAAGCATGAGATTTGCCCCTTATCCCATGCCTCCGCCTCCTCTTTATCGACATCGCCCGCGCTACCCACCGCCCCCACATGCCTCGGATCATCATAGTGATACCTGGGGCAGCTATAGCGAGGACGAACAAGTCGTACTTGAACGACCGCCCTACGATAGGCAACACCGGTACAGTCGACGTCCCCGAAACAGCGGCAAGAAAGATGGTGATGATGATAGCTACGATGGTCCAGGTCACCCAATCCCGAGGCCCCGTCGACCGGGCCCGGGCCCTGCAGGACCAGATGACAAGCTCTTCGGCGAAGTTGAAAGAGAGAAAAAAGAACTCGCGGAGGTGCTACGGAAGGAGGAAAAGAGAGCCGTGGACAGGGAAAGAGAAAAAAGAGCCATGGACAGGGAAAGAGACCTCCATCGAACCAGACAACGGAGGCCAGTTGTCCACGTTCAACGGCAGTCTCACCACAACGAGCCTCGAGATGTTCGATACGAGCGCGAACTCCGACGTACTGAGAGCTACGGCGACCCCAACCCCGTCTCGCCTGTGGTCCTTCGAACCACTTCGCCTTCACGAAGACACCACCGGTCCTCGGAGACCCGGCCTCAACCTGCCAATGCCGAGATATATATGTCTGGCGCACGGCACGTCGACGATGAGATTTCAAGACGATATGACTCTGATGACCATCATGAAGTATTGCGCGAGGAATAGGAAGCCTAAGAGTATATACATACATTTTATCACGCCTGTCTTCCTATTTCACTTGTGATTTAATTCGAGCAGACGCGAGATATTTGCAGATCAATAGACACAACGAGCACATTCGCTTGACTTGGAGAAGGAACGGATGGTTGATGCAGATATATGCTTAATAAAGCCCAACTCGAAGACGGTACGTAGCCTTACGTAGCGTTAGCACACCCGCTAAGTCTAATGTGTCCGGAAGTAAGAGTCATTGAAGAAATTCCACGTCATACACTTCCCAAAGATAGAACCCTCCGCAAGGCTCAAGACTCTATCCCAGCCTTTCATACCGCTCCCTCGCGCCCTGCTTTGTCCGCTCCAAGAACTCCCCGTAGTCTCCCTTTGTATTCCTTTCTGCCTCCTCTACAGCATCTCCCAGCTTCCCCCCTTGAGCTCCCAGTCCAACCCCAGCGGCATACACGTCTTGCACAATCGGCACGGTCATGCCCGTGCCTTGCGCGCCAAGACCCTTGCCGGAGGAGGAATCGAATCCCATTTTGGACAAGAGGGAAGCGCCTTTTGTTTGACTTTGCGGCGTGGCCACTTCGGCCTCGTCGGTAGACTTCGATTTTGCAGGAGTGGCCGTTTTATTCTTCTTCTGGACGCCAAAGGCTTGTCGTCTCTCACGTGCCCGGTCTCGGTACCCTGGCTTCTCTTCATCTGTATCCGGCTGGATGCCATGCTTTTGGAGTTTCACCTTGGCGCGCTCAACCAGGGAAGTGTTCTTTAAATTGTCACGATGCAGCTGGCTGAGCCGCTCGTGTTTGTTGATTTCAGTCGCTGTCTTGAACTGGCGATAGCAGAGGTAGCAGCAAAGTCTCTCAGGGTCGGCGAAAGATTGCGCTTGCGGTCGACCAGGCGATGAAGATGTCCGATTCAGGTCTGCCTGGCCTTCGCTAGAGCCATTAGCTGGGGAATTCTGGCTTATCCCATGCAGCTCAGCGTGGCGGTTACTCCAAAATTGCAGATGTGAAGGTGCAGCCTTCTTCGATGTAGCAATATCTTTTGTGCCGGAGGTTTCGGCTTTTCTCTTTCTAGTCCTATCGACCTCATTTGACTTTGATTCGGGTTCCGTAGAGGCTGAGAGCTTGGCTGTCGATTCAGGTTCGTGGTCAGTAATTTTCAATTCCGTCACGTAGGCTGCTTCATCCCAGTAAGCTAATTTCAAGGAGGGATTCGTGAAGGGGCTGAAGGTAAAGCGTTCGATGCTGGCTGTAGGATTGACAACGGGCACAAAGACACCAGCGTGAATATAGCTGACAAGGACGGCTTTGGAGGCAATGGTGAATTTCTCGAAAGAATCGTATCGAATCAGCGCCGCTTGGGCGTCCTGATGCGTTGCGTCAGAGATCTACGAGGGGCTGAAGCCAACTTGCACGATCATTCATACCTCAATAGTCGCAAATTCTGCGAAGCCGAAACGCCAACTTTCGTTGGTCTTGCGGTCACGGACTAGGAAAATGCGACGAAGCGTCCCTTCTTTAGCACCCAAGTTGGCGTCTCCCGTAGTCGAAGCGACTTTTGCACCTTTCTTCGAATTGCTTTGAGCTTGTAAAATACTATTAGACGAGGGCTTGAAAAGCTTCGACGCTCCCTTTGCGAGGAGCTCCTCGGAAACGGAGGCTTCGAGACCCCGAAGTAGAAGGAACTGGGAAGGAATGTTATCCGGCGAGGCATCGCTGTCACCGACATTTGCGATCTTCTGAGGAGGGAGAGCAGGATCTAATGAGATCAGAAGGAATGCTTCACGCAAGTTGAGCAGGACATACCTGGTCGCAGCGTCTGGCACTTAAAACAACGACCGCGCGTTGGTCGGTTGATAACGCTGCACTATTGAACGTCAGGAGAGCAATGTGAATCTTGAAAATGACCTTACAATAGGGCACGTCCATTCCCCATCCGCCATCTCTTTCCGCCTGTCGTCCCGTTCACGGCTGAACACTAGACGAACTTTAGCAGATTTATCCTCATCATTTGTGTTATTTCCATAAAGGTAGATTGATGGATGATGCCGGTCCATAAAATCAATGGAATCGTCAATATTTGCAAATCGCAGGAAGCCAAAACCACGGGATTGTTCTGATGTTCTATTAGCAATGGTGTTTATGAGATGACCATGTGTGACTCTCACTCGATTGGCGGTCTCGTATGACTCTGACGTCGTCAAGACCATCAACTTGGTAGTATTGTCTGAGCTCATGGGTAATCTATATTGCACGTTGGCCAACAAGGCCACCATCTCTTAGCATACTGCCATCAAACGGACGCCCACTCGCGGGTTGTGGCGAAGTGGAAAAAGAGCGAAGCAGGGAGGATTTCGAACGTCATCTTCAGTCATATCTGGACGAAGCCCCTCCATCATGATTTCTCTGCTAGGAGGAACGTCGTAGTCTAGTCGACGACCTCTTGGCGGACTTTGACTTCTGCTTCGGCTGTATGGCGGGGACTGGTCATCGCGGTCCCAATCACGATATCGACCACGTCGAGGCGAGGGAGATGCGCGATCTTGGTAATCGTCCCGGTCATTCTCTCTGCCACGACCGTTGTTCCAACCGCGGTCATTGCGCGGCCTAGCGTCTGCTGCTGGACCACGAGGAGGCGTTCTGGAGAGGTCTTCCTCCAAACGAACAGGTCAGTATATATTCATTTCACAGGTCAAGTTCCAAGCCTCAGTCGGTTTTACCATGTGGTGAGCTACGTCGTCTAGGAGGGGAGCGTTGCAGGCGGTCTCTAGAGCGGGAGCGAGACCGGCGGTCGTCGTAAAACCGGCCATCACGGTCATTTCGATCATACAGAGGTCGACGATAGGGCTGCGGAGGTTGTCTATCAAACGGGCGATAGGAAGACATGTTTGCGGCTGGCAAAATTTGAAGAGAGACAGAGCATTAAGAGTATTTGAAGCTGGAGCTTGCCGCTCTTTAAGCAACCCCCGATGCGCTAAGCCCAAATGAGGAGTAACCCATTCCATGAGAAGCCTCAAGTTCGCAACCGCTGAAAGTATCTTAGGTGAAAGCAAGCGCCGAGAGACATAAGGCTTGAATAGTATCCTCAATCTAAGCTAGATGGATGAGATTCAAATTGGCCTACATTAGACGTGAGCTAAGATGGGCAAGCGCAAGACCGGAGTACAGAAGCGCTAGACACCATATGAACAGCACATAAATGAGGCTATCGACTTCGAGTTCGTTCATGGACAAATTGTGAGCAGGAAGCTGTGTTATTTAGATCAATCTTCGCCTATATTAGCACTTTTCAGTGCTCGTGAAGTTGTGCAGAATGCCCAAGCACTGTTCTCGTTTTCGACTCCTGTGCGCCACAAAACTGCTGAATAGCACCCTGAGAAGGAGTCGAGACATCACCCAAGCGCCATGCACCCAAGTCAGCGCCTCCGTGCGCCTGTAAGATTGAAGCGACTAGACTCGGCGGCAGCGTAGGGATCCAGACTAAACAGGGATGTGAAGTACAGTCCAAAGAAGTTGATGACGTTGTCAACAAAGCCTTGTATATTCGACGGCAAAGCAATTCCAGGGTTGGAAGCAGCTGGCGGGCCTCGGGCACGAGGGTTTTCGGATCCAAGCACATGTCCCTTTGAGCTAAATGCTACGCTTTCTCGCGCTGGCCCACTTGATGCATCTGCTGAGGCTTTCGTGACCGCCGAACGGAGACCATTCGGATCAGCACCGCGTAGAGTGTTGGTGACTCGACTGTTCTTGAATATGAGAAATGTTGGCATCCTAACATTCGTCAGCTCTCGACAGACTGCGCAGGTAAATCACTGCCTTACGCGGAGACACCATTAGAACGGCTGATCTCCTGCTGGCTGTCGACATCGACTTTGACAAATACGATCTTCCCAGGTTTGCTATGTGTTCCAGCGAGCTGTTCGAAAAGAGGCGCAATCGCTTTGCATGGGCCGCACCAGTCTGCGTAAAAGTCCGCTACAACGTAGGTATTGGAGTCCAGGACTGTCTGGAAGTGCTTAGTTGAGGTGATGTGCTTGATCGCCATGACGCAGATGATTCAAGTGAAACGTTCCGATTCTTTTATCCGACATTCGTAGTGAGCTAGTGTAAAGAGTTGTATGGTGTAAACGTCCATGAAGTGGCGGACACAGTGAATGCCAAGAAATCCAGCTGTCTCTTCATTTGATTGGGCGTAGGATCACCATTGGGAACCACGCAGGTCTCTTGGTGAGAAGGGTCATAATCTAAGAAGCTGCTTCGAAGGCAAGCATTCTATTCGAATAGTCTGACAAAATTCTATATCACGTGGCATACATGCCGGTCTATCTTAAAAAGCCTAGCCTCCACCTCCCTGACCGCTACTAACTCTCCACGCCCGCAGCGGCAACTTCTGAAGCCGGAGCGCGTTCTTCTGAATGTACATCCAGAATGTCAAAGCCCCAAAGACGACACATATGATGTTCGTCCAATAAAAGCCATCTCTCCGGATCACGCAACTCCCGCCTCCATCAACACAGCGGTGCTTATCGGCTTGTATGGCGCAGCTAAAGGATGTCGTTACTGGCGTCGAGTCGGGATGTTTAGCTCTAAAAGCAGCAAGGTCCGTTGGCAGAATACAGTCGGCGACGGTGAAATAGTCGACGAGTTTGAGAATAAAAAAGCGGGGAAAAGTGCCACCAAGGTTGGAGACGCTGAAGCTGTCAGCAAAGGGATTGCATACAGAGAGAAACGGGAGCTCACGTTGCAAGTAATGTCATATATGTACCACCAATCGTCGGGTCCGCTATTCTCGCATGGAAAGCGCTAATAGCAACGAACATGACAGTGTTCATGAACGTGGAGTAGACGTGCTCCACGATGACGGTCAACAGAAACCAGGTGGGTGGCCCGTCGGTACCTTCGGGGTATATCATCACAGTAGCTTGTGCGAAAAGAGCAGCTGCCAATCTAGCAACAAAAGCCCAGCACCAGAGCCGAAGCGGTGTGTATTCCGTACTCCATTTTCCAGCGTAATAACCCAAGGAGATCTCAAATGGAAAGTCAATCAGAATGACAAGCGCCAAATTCGCTTGCCCAAAACCTTTGTCTAGTAATTTCAAGTTCGTGACAGCATCGTTAGTCACGAAGCCAATTTTGGCGATCAAGTGGATAATGATAATCGTCAAGATGTTGCGCAACCTCAACACCTGCCACATGGAAACGTAAACGTCTTTGATGCTTTCTCGTACCTGGTCCTTTTGCTCTTTCTTTAACAACACAAGGCCAAGAGTCACAGCTATATAGAACCAGCCCCAAAAAGTCATGTATCCGCCAAGCGTGATCACACCAAAATCTTGAGGTTTTGTCCGGAACCAGCGATTGGCAAAGTCAGGGGCTTGGAATGCTAGGAAGACAGTGTGCGATAGAAATGATCCTGCCGTAAGCCCGACGGTCTGTGCGGTAGAAGCATAGGAGATGTTTTGTATTGACAGGAGAGAGATCGCCCAGCCGTCTACTGCAATGTCCTGTGTAGCGCAGAGAAACACAAGAAGAAACCACCATCCCGTGAAGCTCCACACGCCGGCACCGTTGTCTGCACTGGCATCTTTCATCATTTGATCAATCTTTCCACCGAGATATAGCATTGAAAGCCCGGAGATCGTTTGAATTGGTGTGATCCACGATTTCCGGCGGCCAAACCGTCTTGACCAGACAGCGTCCACGATTGGCGACCACAGAAGCTTGAGAGAATATGGATATGACGCGAGCGAGAAGACTCCAATTTGTCCGTAGGAGAAGTAGTCTTTCAGTAAGAACGGCACTGATCCTGATGCTAGACCCATAGGTATCCCCTGAAGGAAGTATAGTAAGACCAGCAACAAGAAATTTCGCTTGTCTTCTACTGGCAAGTCTGAAAAACTTGTATTTACCTGTCCAGGCGTCTTTGGTGTTTGTGGAACCTCATCATCTAGGGAGAAGCTCTCTCTGCCCATGAGCATTGCGGTTTGAGAAGCAGGCGTTGGCGAATCAACAGATGGATGTTTTCGTCGCATTTCGAATTGAGAATTCATATCGCCGTTAGCGTGGCCATTAGCTTTTAGAGCCTCGTCGTCGGAGAGAGAAAGTTCTGGCAGGTTTGGAGGGCGGGATTTTGTTGATCTCGTGGTTCGTTTCATGTGGGATGTGGAGTCGTTTTCGGCACTCAACAAAGGGTCGTCGTCAAGAATAGAGAGGTCTGAAGAGCTTTGAAGCTGATAATTCTCTTCTCCCTTGTCTTCAGGTGAGTTGTCTTGGTTCTTGGTCGCGCGAGATTTTTTATGAGATTCGAGACTCTGGAGCTCAAGACTTTGTCCGCCGTCGGGCTGATCGTCAAGGGACGTAGGAGGATGTAGAGTGTGGGAAAATGACAGGCGGTGTTGTGCAGAGGTTGATCGAGCATGCAAGGTATGGTGAGGAAGAGGGTCGCCAAAGTTGTCAGGCATCCATGCGACCCAAGAGGACTTGCTGGCCTCAGTGGACACTAACTAGTCGCCGGTGTACCTGATTTGGTGCATCATAAGCGCAACTTCATCACGTCGCCAACCATCGTAGAGATGTAAATCTAAGACGGAATAAGAACATCTTTAAGCCATCAGAAGGAACATCTGAGGCTGTCTTTATTCCCCAAGTCACCTCAAGGCTTGCATCGTACTGGAGATAGCAAGGTCCTGGTCTTGCGGGCGGAATGTGATCCGCGATAAAGGCTTTGACGCGCCTAGACGCGTCAAAGCGCCAGGACAACTCCCTCGAACAAGCTTTCTCCAGTACGAAGATACATATGCTCAATTGACCCAGTCACAATCACGAGACTTTTTCTGATTGTGGACAGCCTTAGGAATAACTGTTTTCATTACCATGGCTGAAGATGTCACCGCCGAAATTGAGCATGTTCGTGCACAAAGCAAGTTTCTCCGAGCAATACAAGTGTCTAGAGAACTAATGGCCTAAAGTTAACGATCTTACACAACGTCGCCGCACAGTCACGTCTGCCCTCCTGGCTTCTGATCGCATTCAAAAATCCCTGCTGCGTGAGAACCCTGGTAAATACAATGGCGTGCACAACGTGCTTTCACAATTCTCCAAAGATGCCGCTACGAACCTCCACCGTTTGACTTGTTCTGTCACGTCCTTCCCATTTCAAGATCCTTCGCCTTCGGAGAAAAACACGCGCCTCCTCGGTATCCGCTTCGACATCTGTCGTCGAGATGGGACTTACGACAGCCCATACTATATTTTGCTAAAGCGCGCGGATAGTGGAAGCGGCCTGAAAGTTCATCGGCATACTATCCCGTCCTTTATTCCTTTGCGAGCCCTAGAAGATCAGCACCTACCTCGCTCCCATAGCGACGACCAGTCAGCTCCATCACAAGACCTTCACAAGCTTGTGCAGAAAATCAGGCAAGAGCTAGTGTCTTGGTGTCTAAGGAATGAAGCCATTCAACTGCTTAACAATCAATTAGAGCTCTCGGATATGCCTCAGTCAAGTGGAGAGCCAGATATAGCGGACGGTGCTGATGACGAGATTGTACCAAGCATAAAGCGGCATGGAATTGTCACTGTGAAGCCCACCTCCATCGAAGCAGAGTATTTTCGCATCCAATGGCATGACGGTAGGATTGGGAGAATCAAGTTGACAAAGTCTGGGAATATTGAGCGATGTGTAATATATGGTGAGCATGGAAGAATGAAAAAGTTGGAGGACATTTTAATGGGTGGAACTAGGCGTGTTGAAGAGCTTGGAAATCGACTCGAGATGCTTGAGACGCAGGAAACTTAAAAGGCTAGGAGAAATGGTGCAGCATTCTTCACAGGAAATTTACCCTTTCGAAGACTGATGGAACAGCTTTCGCTGCATGGACCACAGGTCCGGTTCTTGTCGTGTCGGATTGTTGAGCCATCGACGGATCCCAATCTCCAATCGACGCAGATTACGCTCCTTCTCTAACATCTTAGTAGCCAACGGTACTCTTTCAGGCTGCCAATAAGGAGTCGTATCGCCTGCATGAATCTTGTCGCCCACCGACTCGTACACAGTCTTCCCATCAATAAGTGGCCGCTGGAGGGTCATCTTGTGCAGGGTTCTCCTATCAAGTCTGCCGTCTGGAGTCACAATCGCTTGGTATTGATCACCGGCCCTTGATCTCATTTTAACAAATTTGCTGGACCTCAAATTGCGCCCGGGCACAAAACAACCTAACTCTTGTGGCCTCCCAAGTTTAGCCTTTGTGGTTTGATCCCGCTCTTGCTGTCGCCGTCTCTGTTGCTGCTGTAGGCTTCGCAAGCGATATTTCTGTTGCCGAGCCTCCGCAATACTTGCTTTTCGCTCCTGCTCCTCTTGTTCCCACCTGTTCTGCAGGAGCCCCTCACGCTTGTCGCGCTCTCTCTGCTCCCGGTTCTCTGACTCTCTCGCCCTTTGGACTTTCTGCAGATTTTCTTGCCGGAATATTTGGTCTTGTGCGTGCCGCTCTTGCTGTCGCTGGTGACGCGCTTTTTGCTCCATCAGAATCTGCCGTTCGATGTCCCGCTTCTGTCTTGTCGCTACTTCTACATCGCGTGTCTTCTTCTCATCTTTTAGCTTTCTCTGTGAAAGGAAGAAAACTAGGTCGGAGGTACACTGTCGGCCTACATACGCTCTTTTGGTCCTACGTCGAGCGCGGATCGTACTTGGAATATTCTGCCGACCGATCAATACATTTTTTCTAGCTCTTTTCAATCTTTCCTTGTCGATATCTTCTACCATTCGTTCTTCCAGGATTATAGACTGCTTGCCCCGTCATCCTGCCTCTGCTCTGGATCTTCATCCGTCTCAGCATACCCGCCCGCCCCTGATGGGACTCTAGGTTTTGCAGGTCGTACATTACCTCGGCCCCGTTGCGGTTTGACTGGTGCCTTCGGTTTTGATTTGCTTCTTTCCTCGACCTTCATTACAATCAAGGATTGGATAGCATTTGTCGATTGTTCAGGAGACAACTTTGCGTTCTCCATTTTCAACATCAATTTGGCAGCGTACACACCAACCTCTTTTGCTAAAGAATCGCCGTACAGTCGCTCTACCGCTTCAATGATCGGCGCAATCTCTTCAGCCCATAGATCGTTCGTAGTCGAGTCTCACGGCTCATCAGATCGCCATGTTGAGCCATCTAACTTGACGGCGAGGTTTTCCCCCGTGGCATCGGCATCCCTATTAGCCGCTTCAACTGGAGCGCCAAAACTAAATCCTGTCGGGAAACCCTCAAGTTGAGTTTTAAGTGAATTCGGTATGATTTTAATTGCCATGCCCGGAAACTCCCACAGCCATTCCCAACTGCGCTTCTCTTCGAAATTCTTAGAAGCGCTCTCAACATTCTGAATCCTTTTTCCCCAATCCTCATGATTCCCAAATTCTTTATTTCCAACCTCATACGCCTTCCTAAACTGCTCCGTATACCTTCTAATCTCTCCTTGTAACCTAAACAACTCCTCAACGGCCGCCCCTTGCTCCGTCCCCCTTTTCTGCATGGCTTTTCGCTGTGCGCCTTCCAATGCATTGCGGAGAAGGAGCGGAGCTTCGAAGAGGGATGCTTTTGGAGGAAGACGGTAATAGGAGGTGGTGGGGAAAGGGGTGGGAAGGTCAAACACGAAGGTTTGCAAGGGGCCATAGGGGGAGGACGCCGGAGCGGAATATGCCTATTTCTTCAGGCTCGCTTTCGGCTTGCGGGAATGCACCAGGCGTAGGGGGCAAGAGCACCCTATCAACCCCCGGTGTGGAATTCTGAACTTGTTCTTGACTATTTTCTTCAAGTATATGATTGTCTTGAGAGGCGTGACAAGGGCAGCTTGGGCCAAGTCGACAGTCATGTGATGGCTTGTGGGTTGTGGGTAGACTATTACGTGTTTGCTCGTTCCAACGTTCTTGTTTCTGTTGGGTTCTATCCACATCGTTAGCCTGGCTCTGACTCAGCCCATTCTCTTCGCTCCCGACAAGCGTAGTGCTGGCATTGTCGATCGCGTCGCTGGCCTCCATCTGATGTTCTCCATTGCGCTTTCCGTCCCCCTGTGACCTCATCTCCTTCCTCAGAGCTCCTAGATACTCGCTCTTTCAACCTGTCTCTCTCCATCCGTCTGGCGGCCAGATCCTCTACCACCTCCTCCACCACACCTACTAGCTTCTTCCCACATTCCATGTCTATTATCCGAGATACGATCCGCGACACATCCTCGACGCTCCGCTCCGTAGACCCGCGGAATAGTGTGCGGATCGCGTCCCATGCCAGGAGAGGAATGCGGACACCAGTGCGTGGGAGATAGGCGAGAGTGGGAGTAGAAGGGAGGGTGGAATGGGGATTGGCGGAGACGTAGTACTTGAAGTTCTCTAGGTGATACGTAAGGGATGGCGGGTATGAGGAGGAAAGACGGGGAGAGTGTTTGTGGAGTGCCGTGAAGATGTTGATAGGGGAAGGGGTGTAGGTTGCTGTGGGTGTGGGAAAGGAAACAGGGTTTGGGGGTGATGAATTTGCCATTTTTGGGCTGTCGGAAAGCAGGTCTGAAGTGGGGAGTGCCGGGCGTAATTCCATTGGAGCTTGAGATAGCTCATTTGGCTGAAGGAAAGTATCTTTGTGGAGGTGAGTGGGATGAGGAACTAGAGGAGCCATTGTGCGCGATTGATAGCGGGCTATGATTGCTGTAAGGTCAACGAAACGCTTTGATGGGTTGCAATAGGCTGAATCACATCATGTAAGCCTTGACACAGTCATCTGTCTTGGATGATACATACTTCTAGATGCACGGTCAGCTGTCTTTGTTCAAAGTTACTTAGGAGGCTACTGAATGCGGACAAAGCGAGGGGCATCAAGTCGGGGATGAGAGGTATGAACGCCACTCCAAACAAGTAATGAAAGGCGGGAGACATTAAAGAAATCTTGCGTCAAGCTTTCAACTTCCGCAATTCAAGTTACCGTTAAATTACCCGAGAAATTCAATTTTGAAACGCCGTCAGCAAAGAGATGTACATTTTCCCCGACAACATTATCAAATTCGTCCATGGTTTTAGAACTCGATAATTGCCGGAAAATGACAATTAAGCGGTAGATAGTCCCGGGTGGCAAAGGGTTGTTGCGTAATGGACAAGTTGCCACATGACTTTCTGGCATGGCTATGAGACGAATTGAATCATTACAAGTCAAACAACAAGAAAGCAAGATCGGAACCGTCCAACATTCTCATCGGGACCGAAAGCTGAAGAGTCGGAAGAGACCGAGCGCAGCTGTCTCGCATTAAGTATACCAATAAGGGTCGGCTTAGACTTTCCTTCCAATCGCGGATGCAAGCTTTGAGCGAGAGTGCTGCCCAATTATGATGAAACCAGGAGGGGGAATACTGAAGGTGAGTGGCAGGTGACCTACATAAAGGGCGGTATCTTAAGGGCCGCAGTGACTTGGAAGCATTTCATGCTGTCTCCCGGTGGACAGCCTTTTCATGATGGGTTCAAGAAGCATGGATATTTGGGGTCGAATAGCGAAAGAGTCACGGGATGCCTACAAGAGCTGCATGTCCGCAAGAGGCCGATTAGGAATACGTTGATCTCGTGACGATATGTATTTCGGGACAGATAAGTACGAACAGGAAGGGTCGTGTTACCCAACAGCCTATGATGATTGGGGTCAACAGAACGTTTTCCAACAGGTGGAAGAAGTTGAAGGAGGGATGAAGGTGTGGTCGAGGTAGTGGAAATACCCAGAAAGGGAATCTGAGGCGAAAACGGGATGCCGCACACTTCTTGGCTGCACACAAAACGCTTTTTCGTATTCGCAAACTTCACCGCCACGAGAATTGGTGGAAATTAGACTGCGCATTCTATTTCTTCTGTTCCCAATTTGTCAAATCATGCAGTGTGATGGCGGTGTCAAAAAGCGCCACGTGATTCTCGACTCCTTAGGCGTACAGATTCATTGAACTTGCGGCTGCTGAAAAATGTGGTTCCGAGCCTGCAGGGTGTTCCTGAAATCAGATAAAAAGCGACTGGCGATTGGCCTGACGGCAGACTGGACCTGCAGAGGGCGAACAGGAACACACTGGACCTCGGCGTCTCCCTGCGCCTTGAGTGGTCGGCGACGTCGAGATGCGACCCGCATCGAGCCTAGATGCCGGCCATCAGTGGTCAAGCTTTTTTAGCCCGCCATCGACCCCCTGACGAGGGATTCCCTTCTCCTCCTTTGCCGATCCAGCATGAAACAACGCCTTGGACCTGAAAGAAACGGTGGCACCAATTGCGGCCTCGACACAGATTAAACGCCTCCGTCTTCCCAGCTTGGCTCAGTATGGTGCCCGCATCTAGAAGTCCATCACGCCTCCACCGCCGATTCCTCTCCCAGATGCAGAAGCTGACCGCGGGTATTCCCTGGCCTGACCCATCCGGCTCCTATCAGCGGTACGAGCCAGGCAAGTCCCTCCACCTCGCTGTGACGAGTCGTAGAGAGCGGTTGCATGGCGAGAAAATCGGAGCTCCTCATCTGGCGGATGAAACAATCTAGCTGCGGCGCTCCCATCCACACCAGATGCAGCTGCATGTTCAAATAAAATAGGGCTGGTCCCGCGTTGAGTATGCTTCACGTCCTTCACCTTCGTCAGAGATTTCTCTTCTCACGCTGTGCGGCACAGAGCACGCTTCCACTCTTTTCTCATTCAGTCATTCCTTTCCATCACTTGAGCCGTAGCTCGTGGTTCGATCATTGATTGATTGCGTTGATTCTGCCAAGCGTCCCTTTCCCAATACAAAAGTCTTTGCTCAGGCCGGCCACACAAAATTCAAATATCATCACGCACGATAAGCCAAGATGTTCACCCAAGCAATTGTTGTCCTGGCTATCTCTGCCACCACTGTCTTTGCTCACCCCCCAAAGCACCACAAATTTCATCACCAGCCATCTGGAGGCAGCGGGGTTCCGGGAACTGGTGTTGGTACTGCTCCTACCGGCGGCTACTACCCGGCTGGCAACAGTACTGGATTGTTTCCCACCGGCTCTGCGAGCTCATTCGGAACTTCTGTCCCTGTCCTTACCGTGACAGTTTCCCCAATTCCTGCTTCGCCTGTTTCCTCCGCTGACCCTTCCTCATCGGTCGAGTCTTCTCAAGCTTTGGCGGCATCAGGGTCAGACGCAGAAGCATGCGGTGGAACGGTTACATCAACGACTGTTGCCTATTTCACCGTGACTGTCGGAGGTTCTAGCAATTCCTCCACTGCTACAGGCGGCGACTCAGGCGCAAGCCCTGTTGAAACAGGCTCTGGAGGCGACGACTCGGGAGCAAGCTCTGTTGATACAGGCGCAACAGGTGTCGAGTCAGGACCAAATCCTGTTGAGACCGGCCTCTCAGACTCTGGCTCCAACTCTACGGCATCATCCATTCCAATCAACACTGAAGGCCCCAAGGCTGCTTCATCCGCGGGCGTCTCCTCTGCCAGCGGCGGTGGCTTCTACCAACCCAGCAGCTCCGATCCCGTCTCAATCTACCTCAGTAGTACCACCTCCGCTGACTCCAGCTCCCCAACTGGCTCATCTGGCTCTCCCTCCGGTCCCCTCAGCAGCAAGCGCGGCCTCGTTTACAACGATGCCTCCCTAACCGAGGCCTTTGCGGGCAAAGGTATGTCCTGGGCATACAACTGGGCTCCCTCTCCAGGCGGCACCCTTGCCTCTGGCCTTCAATATGTGCCACAACTCTGGGGCAGCGGAGCCACGAAGAACTGGAACCCGAGCGGCGCATCCGCTCTTCTCAGCTTCAACGAGCCAGACCAGCCATCTCAAGCCAACATGAATCCCTCCGACGCCGCCAAACTCCACATCCAGTATATGAACCCGCACCAAAGCTCCAGCGTGCGCATCGGCTCCCCCGCCATCACCAACGGTAACGGCCGCGACTCCACCGGCCGCTACTGGGGCCTCGACTGGATGGTCCAGTTCATGGACGCCTGCAATGGCCAATGCAAGGTCGACTTCCTGACCTTCCACTGGTACGGCGACTCCAACCAGGTCGACTACTTCAAGCAGCACATCACCAACGTGACCTCGTACGCGAAATCCTGGGGCATCAACAGCATCTGGCTCACTGAGTTCCAGCCCAGCGGGAGCGCACAGCAACAGGCGAATTTCCTGAACGAGGCGCTTCCTTGGATGGACAGCCAGGATGCGCTCGAGAGGTATGCGTATTTCATGGTGGAGAATGGCAACTTGGTTACAGGAGATGCTCCAAGTGTGCCGGTTGGGAAGGCGTATTGCGGTTAAGTTATGACGCTCATGGTGGGAAAGCGGAAACTTTTCATTTCACATACACTATGGTACATGACTGGACATACTGGCAAATAGGAATAAACGGGGGACTTTGGTCTGGGCAATTGGGGTTTGCGAATAGAGTCATCCTGGTGCAACTAGATGCATGACCGGCTCGGTCGGCAAGGTGCCATGCAGGATTTCTTCGTCTGTACAAATTACGACATTTGATCTTTTTTCGCTTCTCTTGGACATGTTATAGAGACTCAAAAATGGAATGGTAGAGAAATGATGGACATCAAAAAATCTTGCCGTCTGCTTGTGCTGCTCTCCCTATTTTTGCGCCGCGCCTAGAATTGCTTCGATTGCGGACGGCAATACCTTGACAGATTTTTGGACGATATGCCGTCTTGTCCACATTATCCATTCAAGGCTATCACACCGCTTGTAGTGGATAGGTCCCCTTCTACTGAAGAGAAGGTTTGCTCAAATTGCGCGCCTCTGCTAACCGGTATGTCTCCGAGACGTGCAGAGCTTACTGCAGATCCTCATGCAAGTAGGTTTGAACAATCACAGAAATACAACTCTTCGCTTCTCATGGTTGGATGAGAAAGTCCGGATTTTCTTAAAATTGAGTTTGAGGTTTAGCATTAGCTGTTGTAGAGGGAGAGTATTGGTCGTTGGTATTATTTCCGTTGGCCAGTCTTTCACCATAATATATAGCAACCCCGTTAGCGGCTACCTTTAAGTGCGCGCAACCTAATGGTATTTTCGGGGGACGTCTCCTGTTCTAGGCGCATTGATTTCGATACAAACCAAGAAGTCACACCGGTTTACAACAAAGCTTCCTACTTTGAGTTGCTACGGCGCGAAAGTTGGTGAACCGTGGGAGAGTTCACATCATACGCCCAAAGGACGGGATGAGGGAGGGGTAGAGTCCATGTAGCCTGGTTCCAGCTGTTCTGAATAGAGGCTTGTAGATGGATCGTCGCTTCTCTTAGGGTCTCTAGATCGCGTGTCTGTCTCTAAGAACACGTAGCTCTCCCATCTCAGCGATCCTGTCACCTGCGCGTTCCGCAACTATCCCGCAGTTGGTGTATCTGCTCTCAATCTTCATCGAATTTTGCGCCTTTCCACCATCAAATGTAGCCGTACGCGTCGCGATCAGTATAGAACGGAACGCACAGTTGACGAACTCCAGCGAGGAAAATGAGCCTCCAATGAATTTCTCCTTTTCGGCAAGGATCGAATTTTGGACGCGGAAAATAGGAGGAGCTGAGCGATTGGTTAGACGAGGAGGCTTATGATATTAGATTGTCGCCGCTGACGCAAAACTAAAGTCTGCAGAAGCTGTAGATAGATGTTTGACATACCTAGTATTTGTGGATACTCTCATCTTCTAGCGAGCAGACAATCATAACATTGGATGGAAGTTTGGCATCTAAGCTACTCTTTAGCAATCCTAGAGAGCTGGGTTGACGATATTTCTGAGATTGAGTGAATACTGTCCCTATCAATGTTGGATGTCCAATATCCCCTTGCCAAACCTCATTGCGAGAAGCTTGTACCTAGTAGCGTTGCTCCTTGGCACCGCTTTGATGAACTTCGATTCAGCATCTTCCAGTGTAGGCTGCTCTGAATCTCATTGCACTGACGGAAAGCATTCTTGATCAAGAGCGCTCAATCTTCTGGGTAATCATGGTGTAGCCAGGGGTCTTCTAGTAGCTCCTTGGCAGTACTACGATCCTCGGGTCTCCATTTGATCATCCTCTTCACGAATCTCAAGAACATTTCCTTCTCCTTGCCTTTCACCGCAGTCAGGCTATCTTCGAAACTGAAATTCTGGGGAATCAAGTCCGAGCCTTTGAAACGTCCTAAGAGAGCGTTCAATGCAATCCATGCCACAAGGAGGCGGTGCTTACCGTCTGGTTCGCTGAATAAAGAACTTCTTTCTCCCCCTTGGAGCACGTCGACACCAGGGGGGCCAAGCAAGCCAACTATGCAAGCCAAATGCTTTAGACAGTCATATTCACCAACTACATACTCGTCGACGTCTTGAAATAGTGTCTTGCCCTCCAAGAGATCCCAGAGCTGGCCTCGTTAGCAACGACCAGATTTACTTGTGGGACTCGGAAAAGTACCAAGACTCCCAAGTTCCACATATCTGCACTATAGGAGTAGCCTTTGTCGACTACGACCTCTGGTGCACGATAAATGTCCGCTTGGACGCAACCCTTGTGTGGCCCTGGACCACGGACTGAAACATCGAAATCGACAATTGAAACGAGACCCGTAGTGGGACTGATGGGGCCGTAGTTGTTCCTTGACATGTAGATTGTTCGGCCATTGTCATATTGCTTGCGGGGCAATGGGTGCTCGAACTCCGCGCGAGCATCTAACTCTAATTTTGACTTGTCTTCCAATTTGACCATTAAATTGTCTGCTTTAAGATCTGGATCCGTAAGTTAGTATGCAATGCCATTTGGTATGCAAAAGAGCGATGTCGCTATCGTACCTGTATGGACTATCTGGCATTCTGAGTGTAGATAGTCCAGCGCTTGTAGCATCATCTGCACCATTATTTTGAGCACCTCCGACGGTATTCTAGACCCAATCCACCTTTTACGATAGATCCAGAGAGGCTCGCGTAACGGCTCGAAGACAAGGCAAAGATGATCTCCGTAGGTGCCATCAAGATGAAAATGGTCGAGGAGCTGCCTAACGTAATGCCAGCCAGGATGATGGGGATTTGCTTTCGCTATGCATTTCAAGTTTTCGAATTCAGCCGCCGCGGCGCGTTGGCGAGCGGAACTGTCAGAAGAGCTGATTTTGATGGCAACGTATCGTTCTTGAGACCAGCGCCATCTGTATTGTCAGCAGGCGTTTGTTCTGTGCGATGATTGGGTTCATACTGGTGGAGATCTCTGGCAAGCCAGACAGTAGACCTAGATCCGAATCCAAGCTTGGTTGCGATTTGGTACCTATTGTTAAGGACTTGGCCAACGTAAGCGGAGAAGAAAAGCTTTGGGTCATAGTATGGCGTTTTCTCTTCTTCTAGGGGTTCCGAGTGATCCACGACGGAATAGGGAGCAGTTGATAAGGGCCATGCTCGATGCCGCAGGCTCTCTAGTGGGCGCAAGAAGCAATTTCGAAGGGCAAGCATCGCAGGAGGTATATAGACACGAGCATAAGAGGCGAAGCCTGATCATTTGATCTCAGGCTCTGGACTTCACTTGACATTGTATGGAGGTTCATGACTTTTAAGCTGGAAGATTCGCGGAAAGAGCTGGAATTATGGGTAGAGACGGCCTTTCTTCTCCGAGCTGCGGAGCGGAGAAAAATGCCAAGCCTGCATATCACGACAACTACGATATCAAATTGTAGGCAGCATTGCAGCCTGCTTGCTCACTGGAATCAACAACATCATTAGGGGTCTATGATTGGACGACGTGCTGGTCTAATCAGTCCCTACAATAACAGTATTCACAACAATGTCGCCTTCGACTGTACAATGGGCCTGCCGCTCCCCGCAGCGATTAGGGATAGGATAAAACTCGCAGTCTCTTGAGAAATCTCCCAAATTCTAATTGCCAAAACGTCGTTCACGATAAAATCAATACCAAAACCTTGATCATGTCTCGCAACTTCTCCACTAGCGTCCGACGCCTCCTTGAATTTGTCTGGAAGGGAATAGAGCCGACTCCAGGCTATCAGGACCCACTCTCGTCTAAGATCAAAGGAAACCCCAAATTGTCTGAAGCCGACCGTGTTGAAGTCAGGTACGTCAAGAATTCGAATTGTATATCAATAGCACTGACCGGTTGAAGCGGGGATCCTCACACTTCTGAACGAGACCCGCACATGAGAATTACAGCGCAGATCTTCCATGGAGAGAAACGTCTAACCTCTGTCCATCAATACGAAGACGGCACGACGATCTACTCCAAAGATGCAATCAACGTAGCACAGCAATCAGCCAAAGGCCAACCAACCGACGGCTCTGAAGCGAGTCAGGCAAAACCTGAAGCTGGAGATCAGGCAGCGGAGGCGAAAGACCTCAACAAGTCAACTTGATCTGTCGGCAAATGTGAGCTCTCGTGGAAGGAAGGGCGAGTCTCTCGATGTTGTTCAATGGGAAACAATAGCGGCAAAGATGCAGGCGGTGCAAAGCATGGCGTTGCGGTGAAGCTTTTCCACCTTGTTGGTTTCATTGGGCAACTGCAATGCAAGCCAAAGTTGTCACTGGCGGAGCTTGCAAAGGCGTTAAACGAGATCTCATGGTAGCTTCGTTTCTACGTCAACACCAGCGAGTATAGCAATCTGAGCTGAACTTTTCTATGCATAAGCCATTGTAACAGAATCTGCCAATGGTTTGCCAAATGAGTGCAAAACGATATGTAGGCGAGGCGTCATCAACAAAATGGTGAGCCGGTAAGTTGGCATGATGGTCGTCAGGACCTGTGAAAGGGGTGCCGATCATAGATTCAGCTACATACTCTCACGTGTAGAGGAAGGCGATCATGAGTTTCGCACGTTAAAGCCTACAAGAGTCGAGGATGGAGATAACCGAGAGGGATTGAAAGGCGGACATATTACGAAACACTATTGCATAATGTTTCCACCTTCGATTTGAAATGACGGTAACCTTCACCTGCTAAAGCCACTCTTTACTCAACTTTGGTAATCTCTGACAAGTTGCATTCAGTCGCCATAGGTAAGCGTACCTCTCGCATGGCAATGAAGACAAGGAGCCAGGCTCTGCTGAGTACAGTCTGTCATTTGGCATTTGTGCCATTGTCCACAATCGCAGAATCTATCTAGTCGAGAACAAATTTTCTGACAGTTAGAACATCTTTGCCCGTAATCACAATCGCATAGTTTCGAGGTGAGTAGTTCCAGGGCTATGGTACTGTTGGCCTCCAGGAACGCCGTAAATGACGTCTTCTTGAGATCCTTGCCTCTTGCGATCGTGTCATAAAGCTCCGCTAATATTAAGTCTCGAAGCTCGCGATCGGTTGAAGGAGTTGTTTCAAATGCAAGCTTGGCACAGTCTTCGCCCAGGCAGTTGGCGTACTCATCATTAAGACCCCCGAACGTTGCACCCGCAACTTCTTCACCTGCGTAGTTTGATGTGTATATGAACGTAATTGCGCGAGCAACAAGCGAAGGTATTTCGTCCCGAAGTTGGACAGATTGGTTGACACTCTCTTGGAAAGGCATCGGGCTATCAAACATGGCCCGGAAATATGGTGACCTCCCGCAAAGAACGATACGATGTAGATTCCACGTGTGGTTCTCGCAGGCAAGAGTCACCTCGGACCATTGTCCTGTATGGAGGAGTTTTCGAGAAAAGGCTTTGGTAGCGCTGACATTGTTTCCGATTGATTTCCTGATATCGAATATGATTACCTGGAAATGACTTCAGTGATCAATGAGCGCGTTGCGGTAAAGGCAACCACGGGCAGGCGCTAACGGTCTTCCGGCTATAGGAAGGAACCGAGGACATGACGGTCAGAAAACAACCTATGCGGGCAACCGATCCTCGTACCAAGTCTCGCATGACCGCATTCATCTCAGAAGCTCTGCTAAAATGGAAATTGTCTGATGATATTGCATTAATGTAGACTGGAAAGGTAGTGTATACCTCAACAATGTTTCTCCTCAGTATACGAATACGCTTGCAACAGAAACTGGCCTGTGGAGTTGGCCTTCCTCACCGAACTTCGTTGTACTCTAGTGCCACCATATTGACTCGGATCGGTTGTGTCGAGCCTGGTCTCGTAGCGCAGTATGACGACAACTTGTACGTATCTTCGATCGGACTCGTAACCCAATGTTCTAATTTAGAGAAGCCATGTTACGATAGTATAACGGGGCGCTTTCCGAGTAAGAGCACAGATACAGCAGAGGATTTCTCTGAGGGTAATCCAAAGGCCAGCATTCATTTCATCCTCCGCGTTGACAAGACTTTTCCAACCAAGTAAATAGCTGGTGATATTCGAACACTTGGGCATACGTAGAAAGCAATCCGAGTCCTGCAGATCAACCATGATCACACTGCTCTCTTCCTGGAAATGGCCGACGTGTTGTTTCGCTTGTGGCTTGGAAGCAACAAGTTTTCGAAGTGTCGCTATGGGAACTAGATCTCCGTGACCGAGAATTGTACTAGGGGTTTGCTGGTAAATTGAGATCGCGAGACGGTCCTGGTTGGCCGCGTTTTCGGCTGAAGAGCTGTGGTGTCATGTTATTCACATGGTAAAGATGTTTCGCAGGTCCATCGTTTTCTCCAATATTTGCGCTAGAAGTGTTGATAGAATCTTCTTCCCGGTCTTCACTACAAGGTTCGTCCAAGTTACCAGTAAAGGGTTTTACAGGTCCAAATTAAAAGCCAACATCTTCTGAGAAATCAACTTCAAGGAAGAATTTGCCAACGGTTTGCTTTTGAATATGAAAGAACGCTGATATGCGCACGGTCGTATATATAATTACCACGGACTCAGTCATCATCAAGCCATGACGGACGCCCTGTCATTTTATCAGGACTGGTTGGGTAATCTGACAAGTAGAAAGAATTAAGAGCGCGAGCAACTGCAAAAATAGGAATTTTGTCCTCAAGCGTAATAAATTGATTGTGGATTTCCGCAAGATTGTCAGTGAACATTACTCGAGATTCTTCTGATTACTCACTGAGAAATTTTCATGGAGTTCCCGTTGGTAGCCTATACAGCACAGCGTGTCATCCTGTTATGCTCTGTGCATAGACTTTTTCTCGTCGAATGATGACTTTGCGACGGCGGCCATGGCGGGGACAGAAGGCAGCAGATATTCGCGAGATGCAAGTTCAATAGTATGGTGTTTAGTGCTTCATCCAACTTCATAGACGGAACATTGAGAGAGCCTAAGGAGAGATACATATTAAAGTCCACTGAAAAGATGACAGCTCCGATTCACCACAGTAGATAGCACTAAGATAAATTGACCAACAAGGTTTTTCCTTCTACTCCGCCAAAACCTGATCTATTTGGAGTGAAGCCGGGATGTCTTCTTGTATAAAGGCGATGTTTGAACACAAATGAGACGTAGAATGGAGTCGTAGAGATACCACGGGTTTGGACAATGTTTGGGTGGATGTCCAGCACTAGAGCTTCCACACTAACAAGTTTGCTTTACCGGCGACTCATTCACATTGTGGATCCTGTTCTAGCCATGCAAACAATGGTGGTTCTTGTTCAAAGAGTATAGGAGAACCAAATCCCTGTCCGAATCGCCACGTGGCGAGCCCGGTGGATGCTTTATGGGTATGCTCCACAGTCTAGGGAGGCGACGTTAAACGCGAATTCTAACTAAGGGCAAGGATCAGTCGCAACAAGCGTGATCAGACAAATCCCCAGACGGACAGTGTAGACTTGAGTTTCCAAAAGTTGAAAGTGGGACCTGGCCGAAAGTGTCGGACTCGCATCAAAACAGTGGACCTCGCATGATGTGGGGAAAAGCGGACGCAAATTTTTCACGAGCACCGGCAGGCGGCAGCAATTAGTAGCGCTTTCGTAGCTCATGGTTGCCACATCTCAACGGCGAAAATCTGACTGATCCGAAAGACGAAAGAAGTAGTTCAGGGCGCAGCCGTTACGCTTGACTGAAAAGCCTTAAGAGTCCCATTAGCAGTCCGCGCCAAGCCTTACACAAATCAATAGCCTTTCCAACCCTCGGGGTTCTTTAACAAGCGGCGGGCCAAAACGCAACAGCGATCACAGTTTCTCGGAACTCTCGGTCAGGTACCTCGTGGCCCCGGGATGCTGAGGAAGAGACTTTAACGGTCCAGCCAGGTACAAGGGCCTTTGGATTTGCAACGGACAGGGCTCCCGCGGAACGTGCCCTTCCGGGCGTGCGTTTACCGAGCCGAGGCATAAGTTTGGGGTTAGAAGATTTGAATTCTAGAGCATACTGTGACTTTTATTCTCCTTGCATTTGTGGGGTTGTTTGACAGGGCCTAGAGATACGAATACAACACGCAGGTGTCAATTTAGCGGCTTGGAGGTCTTGTAAGCTTCGGAGAACTCCTGGCCTCCTCGGGAAATACGAACTCCGATGTTACTGTGCTCACAATGAAGTACTTGCAGATGGCTCTAGTTTCGCCGTTGCCTACGGCTCGGGCTTTTCGAAAGGGGCAAACGACAAGGTCGCGCGAGCCTTGCAGATGCGGTGGGTGGCTTGCCAGGCACACGGAAAAGCCACAGAAGCTGCGGAGTATTAAACATTCACTGCCTACCGATAACGGCCGTGTGGGAGGGTGTAATGAGTATTTGTGTGGTTGGCTGATATAGGATCTGCATTCAGAATCTTGTGACACCCGCGGATCTTGCGTATCATATTACGTAGGAGATAAGAGCTTCAGGGACAAGCATGCCAGGGACATCGTCCAGAAGAAACATGTGACGAATCATATTCTTATCTCGAATCCAGGTCCTTGAAACCCTTCCCTTGCTTGTCTGGCGCCAATCAAGCTCCTGCGAGTCTTCTGTCTAATTCGCCAAAAAGAAGAAAGCACAACTATGTTCATAACTTTTTGATACATTTGTACTGATCCACCTGGGGCCTGTGAATCCCAGCGGGACGGGCCATCGACTGATACACCAATTGAACTCCCCTGTCTCAGCTTCCTCAACGTCAAGAAAGCATACCTACCCCTCAAGGGTTGGTCATACAGGTTCCCCAGCATGAAATCCGCTTGACATTTCATCGTAAGAATATACATGTTGGCAATTGAAGGGTTGTCTGTGGTGCCACGTTCGACAGTAGCGCCAGTGTTCTCCTGTTCATAATGCCCGAGGCTCCATGTGCTCACCCATGTAAGAATTTGGACTCAATTGCACTCGTGGCGGATATGGTTGCCCCTCGACGTCTTCGTACCTCACGTCCACACGAGTTGTCTTCGTGATATCCTTAGTATAGTTCTGCATTGGCAAAATGTTCTCTTCGCTTGAAGCATCGGCACTGTCGCTGGCCTTGACCGAGATATTGGCAGTATATTTGTCGAGTACCGTGTCAACATTACTGTGCTTCCCGTAGCCGGCGGACCGTTCGTTGCCGTAATGAACGTAGCCCTGCTTGCGGCCGTATGAGCCCATTTTGTAACTTGCCGAGGTGTCGGTTGTCTTTCTCCAAGACAAGAAAAGTGGTCGAATAGTGGGCACGGACGCCGCGATGATGGTGATATAATTTTCAATTGTAAACCAGATGGCAAACTCCGCAACGTCGTCTGACGATAGGTCAATAAGGGAGATCAAGATATACAAAGGTTTACTCACGTGTAAAATCACCCTTGCTTCCCACTGTAGGCAGTAGGGTAGTTTTAATGACAGCGGCGACAAAGGCACTACCCGGACTGTCAGCCTTGTGGCAAGATTTTGTTTCACGGTTCTGAACTTACAACACGGACATGCACATCAAGACGCCTAGAGCTAGCTTGATTCGAAGTTTCATGTTCAAGTTACTCAAAATCACGATCGGAAGAGCGGTCACAACTACATCACACGTGCAGTTGAAGGCTGGGAGAATTAGTTGGAGTTCAAGAAAATATTTGCTGTCAACCTACCGCCCTGGGCAAACCCGGCATAGATCTGAGCATTTCGACTCCAGCAGTGCCCGGGGTGGCCGATGGGATCCCACTGCGCCTCTATGGGCTGACATTGAGCGAGAAGAATGACGATATTGGCGACGTTAACAATCAATTGGCTCCAGATGCAAAACCACAAGATCCATCTTCGCCACTTAATCGTTCCCACAAATTTTAGGAGGTAGAAAGCGAACGAAATCCGTGACAGTGTCGGAGAGACAATTCCGGGAGTATTCGAGTACGTGAAGAACTTGATCGAGTTGACCTTTTCCACTGGGGTGAGGAACCAGAAATGTCGTCCTATGCCCCAATGTATGGATACGGTAATGAATGAACTATTCAAGAGTTGCGAGATCTATATGCGTTAGAAACAAAGATCGCACCATTTGGTCGAAAGAGCTCACGAGCGCGACAATCATCAGATAATCACTCAAGTCAAGTTTTCGAATGACCTTGATTCCTGTGAAAATCCGCAGGATCACAATGATCGTCGCAACACCAGCTTGAACCCAACCTGCAATGAGCACGTTTGGCCCGATACTGGTATCCGGAACATTGGGAGGAGGGGGAGGGAAATCCATGGTTGGTCCTTGACCGTTAAGATGAGGTGAGAATTCAGAGATACGGCAAATGAGAATGGGAATCCCAAGGGAGAGAGTGACAGGATATACAATCCCAAGAACCAGGAATCAGGGTTTCAAGGTAGACTTTAAATGATTGGTAAAGTCGCAGCAGCTGGTGCGTGCAGGGTCCGGCGGAATGGGTAGTACAGTGATTGCTCAAAAATCATCCCATGCCGTTTTCACCACTGTTGCATCTGAACTAAGGCACCGTACCTGACAGCGTCGACCCTGGACTCGCGTAAAAAGGAAATACTCTGAAAGAATGCTGGGAGGCAAAAAGCAAATAGTCTGCATTGAGATACCTAGAAAACGGCTCGGTTGCTGGGACTGCCTCATTCTGATGCCATGGGCTGTCCCGTCACAGCATAAAAGCTTGGCAGTGGGAATTGAGAGATGTCCATTTCGCCGTAATGTCAGGACGTAACCAGTGAGAGTGAGACATTCCTAGATCTAACCTTTCAGGCCTACCTATCGCAGGGGTTTGATTTCTTGTGGATTGATTATGCGGCCTGTAAGAGTCAACAACCCGATACACACGAGCTAGCCTAGGGATCCACTGACGGCTTGCTGGAGCTGCAGGGGACGGGGTGGCGGCCGGAAAGACTCGCTCCTTACAGGCAATATTCAATGCCGATCCGGCTGCTGCTCCTCATGTCTGGCCTCTTCAAAGCTTCTGATCTGCAAACTGGAGCAGATGGAAGATCCAGATGTGAGTGTTGCAAATCGACACGTTGATCCGCATCGTTCTGCATTTTATCAAAGCGCCCTGATCAAGGCGATCGTGCGGGTCTTACTACCATGCCCCAGGCAAGTTTACCCTTAGCACGCAAAGATGGGGAAAATCGCACTCACAAGTCGCTGGTCAGAGAGTAGTCGCTTGAGTGATTCCACTGCGCTCTTCCTGGCGGCTCTTCTTGGCGACCAAGGGGCCACGGCTGTCTACGTACTCTGTCAAGCGTCGAGAAGATTCGTGGCAGCAACCCCTGTACATTTTGCGCCGTTGAGGTGTTGGCTGTCGAGTCCGCGCTGTCTGGCCGCCCGGCAGTTCGTTGATTTCAAGTGGGCGGCGCCGTGAGACAAGCGACCGCCATCCGTTTCCGTGAAAGGCTTTTCCGTCAGCCGATTTTCAAGAGTAATATGAAGTAGGTAGTATCAGGCATTGTGCTTGCATAGATTCTGCGTCCACTGGCCCAGAGCACCGACGCAAGGGTGGGTCTGAATAAAGTTCTCGGGGAGCGATGCAAGAGCCAAGACCAGACCAAGCATGGGACAAGAGATTGGAGAGCAGGCCGCCCGGCCGCTGAGTGGTCCGCTCTCCCGTCAACCCCGGCGCCTGTATCCACCCTTCATATGGAGATCCCGGGCTGTCAGCTCGCTTCTCCGCCAACCCCGGCCTAGGGGCTTAGTGCTTGCAATGCCAGAACGAAGGACGCAACTCGAGACAAATGCTGGACAGAGGGGAGATTATGCAGTTACTTACGATTGTCTGAATATTACATGTGAAGATCAGATTTGTATTTCTCCATTCCGTGTGTCTGAGGAAACAGCGCCTGAGTGTTCCGAACAGTTGCCGGAGGGATCGGTCCGTCGCCTGGATTCCGTTGAATTGACCAGCTTCCGCATCGGACCTATGAGCACGAAGATAAGGTACAGGCGACAGCAGTCAGGGACGGGGGGAAGACGGGCACCAGATCGCTGATGGCTATTAGGTTAAAGGATTGGGTATTTTACTGGATCGGGCTTAAAGCTGGCTAAACACCTAGTTTGTTGCAGGGACTCATACCCACTCTCCGGGGCCCCCGTAAGCGGAAGCTTTGCTTATCGCGATTTGGGCAAAGTGTACCCAGCTAGATCTCAACATCGAAATATGAAATAGTGTAGCACAAGATTGTGCCAGGACAGGGGACAAGGCCTGCTCCACGTCTCATCACACGCAAGAAACGTTTCATTCGACTTTACCTCCTGTCGCCATCTAATTCCCCCCCCCACAATCACGGGGTACGTTGTTCGCCATAACCTGACTCTTTCTCCGCAGTCTTACCAGCGTAATGGCACGGGAAGCCAGTTGCAATATATCCATGACCGGAACGCTCACCAGACTTCGTGCAGGGAAGACCGGTGCGGTTTATAAAGATTGGGACAAGCCCACCGTCTCTTCGAAACTTCCAAGTGTCGCAAAACGACGCCTCCATCCCTTTGTCTAATGTAACGATATTTTCCCATATTATAGGCAAGTCCTTTTAATCATATTGCCGCAATAGCCGCAGAGAATGCCTGGACTATCATTCGCCTGCTCTAGCCCTGCGCTACATGCTGATCATGAAGGTCGTCTTGCACCTCGGGTCCCACCTCGGCAGGTAGGCACTTACTAGAGAACAGCTCGTCTCAGGAGTTAGCCGTTTGTTTTCGCCCGGTTGTTGTTGGATAGCCCTCGAATTTCGGGGCTGTTCTCTTATCGTGTCTTGCGCTCCGTAAGCCGGACTGGTCGACTAGTGGAACCTTCGATGGAGCTTCTGCTTCATGCGAGGCTCGCCTATCCGGCGCAAGCACCCAGAATCCCATGCTTGCCCATTTTCCATCCCTGCATTGATGGCCGGGACTTGGGGGACCTGCAGGAATGCCACGTGGAGCCGAGCATCCTGTCTTTTTCATATAATAAACGTGGATAACGCCATCTTCCTTCATTGCGTTTGCTGTTGAATGTGCTTTCTTGTCGCCAACCTCTCCGAACCCTAATTCCTTCTTGCGCAAGCTTCCCTGTCACTCACGATGGAGAAAGGCGAAGTTGTCGATACGACCACCAAATTCCAGGAACGACCGAGGGAAGGCGCCGGCGGTACATTCATCATCAACGCCGACCTCTACAAAGAGAGAGATGCCGACTCCCAGACATCAATTGGCAGCGCCAAGCTTGCGAAAGATGGCAAGACTTTGCTCATTCCCCAGCCCTCAGACGATCCATCCGACCCGTTGAACTGGTCATGGACGAAGAAGCACACCGTTCTCTTCACCTTGGGTGCTAGTGCACTTTTGACCGATTGGGGCATGACATGGGGAACTACCATGTTTGAAGCTCAAGCGATGGAGTGGAAGATGACTGTTCCCGATGTGTCGAACTCTCTGAGTCCTGGTGTCTTCATGCAAGGGCCGGGCGGTGTCTTTGCCGCCATTCTTGTCCAGCGATTTGGCCGGTATGTCTAGTTCTGTGCTGGAGCGTACCGATTACTGATTGCTTTAGCTTGCCTGTGTTGTTTTGGTCCCAGTTTTTGTCCTGTATCATGGTCATCGCGGCATCGCAGGCATCTGGCTATGCTGGCTTCACCGCAGCCCGCACCTTACAAGGTCTCTTCAACACTGCGCCTCAAATCATCGGTCTCAGCTTCATCCACGATATGTTTTTCTTCCATGAACGCGCTCGAAAAATCAACCTCTGGGCTATGACTTTCCTTATTGGCCCTTATCTCGGCCCTTTGATTTCCGGCTTTATCATCAAGGCAGTTAGCTGGAGATCTGACTTCGGAGTTTTGGCTGGATTCTACGGCTTTACTACGATTCTGATTACCCTTTTTGGCGACGAGACCTTGTACGACCGAGAAATCCCAAGCAACAACCCGACTGGTAGTGGCCTTGTCTACAGGATTAAGCTCCTGACAGGATGGGTTGGCGCCAGGGCTGTTGGAAGACCGACAATCTTTACGGTGGTTAAGCACACTGCCACGATCGTTGCGAAGCCATATCTTACTGTCCCTGGTATGCAATTCCACCCTTGCGAAGATTGACTCGGCTAACTTTGCTTTAGCGATTGGCTTCCTTTCCTGGGTGTATATGTTCGCTATTGGGATTACGACTTCGGCTACCCAGATTCTTAAACCTCCGCCATATCTCTTCAGCGACACTGCTGTTGCACTCTTCTTCTTTGCCCCAGCACTGGGTATCGTCACGGGCGAGCTGTGGGGTCATTTCGTTAATGATTTCCTCACTAACCGCTACATTAAGAAACACTATGGAACCTTCAAGCCTGAGGTTCGGCTGTGGGGTGTATGGCCAGCTATGGTTGTTGGTGCTGCTGGGCTTGTTCTCTATGGTCAAACCATTCAGCATGCGAATACATGGGTTGGACTCGCATTTGGCTGGGCCATGAACAGCTGGTGCATGCTTGTCGCTACTACTGCCCTGAGTGCTTACATTCTAGACTGCTTCCCACATCACGCAGCGCTCGCGTCATCCTGGCTGAATTTCTGGCGAAACACGGGTGGCTTCTCGGTCACGTACTTCGAAGCCAAGTGGCTGATGCACAATGGACCGGGCGTGATGTTTGGATGCCAGGCGGCGATCATTGCGGGTTCCTTTGTCACTATCATTCTCACACAGGTATTCGGCCAGAAGTGGCGGATGAGATTCCCTACACCCACACCGGAGAATTAGAGCATAGTTTACGGTATTGATCACAATATGGATTCTGGTTTAGGATGGCTATTCGATTCTGCTAGAGACAGCCTGGCGATTCTGCACAAAAGCACTTCTTTTGCATCCTTAGAAAATCTTCACGATAGACACCATTGAATGTAAAGCTGGGCAAGACTCACTCGATCCCGCCGGTTTCCCTGTTACGTGCTCACCACCTCGTCTCCCCCCACCTGATACACGTCGTTGTGTCACCCAAAGTCTTAGCCGATCAGAACCTTAATCTCCCAATGTGTCCTTGATCCTGCAAGCGCCACCCCGTCTACTGCAACTGCTACTGCAGCTAAAACTGCGCGGCGGTTACGCCGCAATAAGCGAGGTTGTTCTGGCCGAGGTGGCCAGATTCCCACGCGAAACGCTGCATGGTTCATTTCTATAAGGTTTCCGGGTAAATCAGAAACTGAAATAACATTAAACATTTGATTTCCCGAAAATGCCGTCCTCGGAAGCGCTTTTCACGACGACATAGAAGTCACCAACAAGCAACGCGCGCAATGCTTGAGAACCATGGCGGGCATACGGAATTGTTGTTCCGCATCTCGAGCTTGATAGCGGCAGCGTAGCTGCAGGTGGCGGCACCGGACTCCTGGGTCCAGAATAGCTTCGGATGAGTTAGGAACCTTTAATGCATGGTTTCCATGGTCTTTTTTGCAACGCGCAAACTCACTCGGCTTCCTGCAAGTCTGCAACAACATCGAAGGAAGGCGCGTATGCTTTCCATTTGGCTTCTGGAGCATCTCCTCCCAATCTTGAGGATGCTGAAAAGAATCTGCGAACACTGTGGCTTTTCTGAATGAGGAGTCTTTTGTCTCAAATGCTGCTCCTGGGCCAAGGCAGTCCACACGTCTTCGCCGTCTAGGCATCGTCAAGGCGCCACATCACTCCAAGCGCCATTCTTTCCGTCTGCCACCGTCATCTACATCCGAAATCGCATGTTGATGCCGGCGACTACCCGCTGGATTCAGCTTGACAGGCGCAAAAAGCACTGACATATCCCTAAAGTTATAAGTTTCCGACGTTTAATTGTCCTAGAAGGCTGACCGTTGAGCAATTTTTCAAAGTCAAGCCGCGATGTTTGGCTCCGCTCCGTGTAGCCCTGGCCATCGGGAGGGAAATAATTCTGCCTGGTCAGGTAGAAGACATCCGTTCATCAGCGGAAATCTGGCTTTTCACAATTGACCTCCCTCTACTGCGGAGCGCCGTGGTCCTCCACTGTCTTGATATCTCCGGTACTTCTCTAAAGACTGACAGCACAGAATAAACAATTACAAAAATTTCTCACAGATGACGATCCTCATAATGTCAAAGCGCTACCACTGTTGCACCGTTGTCTTGCTGGCCGCATCATTGGGTCCCTCGATCACACCTGCATCCACTTCAAGATTGTTCCGTAATACGGCAGCGGAATGAGAGAGCTTTTATCCGCAAATTGTATGCTCGGGATTATCCCTAAATTGCTACTCAATGCAGAAATGCAAGGGAAATAGCGATTCTTGAAAGCGTGACAGTGAGAGACTTTTGGAATGCCATACAGTAAACCTTCGATACAAGCAATCGATCGTGTGTACAGTTCGAAGTCTTAGAGCCCTGAAAATTTGTTCTTAGATCTCATTGACTTCTCTTTTCTTTGAAATATCACCCTGGAGATCTTTGAGTAGTTTTAACCAAATCTTACGTCTATGAGAAAGGAGAATCTCTTCTAGAAGCTGTTGCTTATATCGAGGGTTTACTGTACAATGACCGTCTCATCTACACTTCATTGTCTTTTCCCTTTCAAAGGTTTCTGATGCTTTCCATAGGCGAGTCCAGATTGAATGGTCTCCCTTCTCAAATGAGTGGCTTGCGGGCGGCACTTTTAGACATACTACCACCGACTCTGATTGAATTCAGCTCGCTCGAAAGAGTCCCGTTTCTATTGCACGCTGTCATGTTCTACCAGCTTATTGACGCTACCGGCGACTCTCCAAAGATGACTTTCCTACCGAAGACTTGGATCTGTGAGACGACTAAGAGGTCTTGACGCTCAGTGGCTGTAAGGAATCGATTCTCAAAATCACTGACAATCAGAGCGTCTCGACGATGGATTGGTTTGAATGGTCAAATTATATTTGCTAGCCTATCAACAACCGAGAACGTAATCCGATTTTTAGGTGTTCTTTCTCATCAAATACCACCAATTGGCCGTCTTCGAATGCCAAGCGTCCATCGACGTTGAACTGCTTCAAAATCCTCTTCTGGGATGAACGGCTTGCGATTTCGAAAATGAAGAAGTATCTGTGTTGAAGTTTTATGTATGTTTTTGGAGATATCCTTCCTCAGAAGCTCTGCTTTGATGCCGTGTCTGGAGCCTTCAAATCTTTACTGACCGCTCGGACGTCGTGCTTTCCCTCGCATTTACGTTAAGTCGTTTGAAGTCTATAAATAATCCTGCTCCTAAAAAATCTGTCCTCCTGCTCATGGCGGCTTGGCCGCATCTAACCTACTCTCAACCTTCATCTGCAACGTAAGTAAGGGCTGCATGAGCCTTCAGCAGGTCGCTTTCTCCAAGACCATTTACGAATTACCTGTCGTGGCGTTAACGGCTTCCTACACGCGCGACTTCTCAGTGTTGTAGTGGTTACACTGACGCCTTAGTACCAAGTCATCGGACCCGAGGCGTTTCAAGGCACCATTCTTTCTCAGGACACTCCAGAGAATCACGGGGGTTATGCGTTTCTTTTGGATCTCCTCTGTCGCAAGAAATAATCCCCATCATAATCAAATGGATCTACAAGCTCTCCATATCATTACTTCCGAAGACGTATAAGATCTTTCACTCTGTGCTGCAAAAGTTCCCTTTTTTCCTTCATAGCGTGCTACTCGAACCTTCATTCTTTGCCGTGGGGATTTTTCTACTAATTACTTTTATATTGAGCGGAATCCCTCCGAGAGCTTTATCCAAATCCCTCCCCGCTCGCCGAGCCTTCGCCGAGAACTCTGAATTTTCTCCGCCCATCCAACCTCATGGACCGACCCTCGGATGGGAGTCAAGAGCCGCATACCGCCAAGATCTACACCTTGTGATAGCATCATGCATACGAGATGAGCTTATGTATGACTCGCCGATCTAAGCTCTTCCTTCGTTGCTTGGCTGCCGCACAGTTAGCATACCATCCTTGGAAGCTAGGGTTAGTGGAAAGGCAAATAAGTTTCGGGTTCGCAAACTCTCAACTTGAGACCGTTACTGTGCAATTCAGATGTTTACAGGCTCATTGTGATTGCACAATGAAATGTGAGGATCAAGTGACCGCGCTCCTCACTAATAGTGGCGCCATGCTATAAAGCAGCCATTTGCCGCTCCAAGTATGGCCGCATAGAGCAGCTTCAAGTACACGAAATTTTCCTTTGCACTGCAAAGTAGTCGGCTGAGCCGCACGTAATCTGTTCTACGAACTTTGGACGATATGGAGATCTTTCTTCCTCTGCTAATCTCCATAATCACTATCCAAAGCCATCTCGCCATTTCGGCCCTCACTCCGACCGACCGCTTCCAGATCTACGAACAGCTCAACCTCCACCAAGCCTACATCGACCACGACGCGTCTCGCGCCTCCGCCTTGGCATACACCTCCCTCTACTGGCCCGAAGCGACCTTCACCGTCAACGACCTCGGCAGCGTCAAAGTCTTCACTGGCCTCGACGAGATTAAATCCGCATACGACTACGACCACTCCGTCTACCCGATCTACCAGTGGGCGCACACTCTTGGTCCTTTCGTAATCACGGATGTGCAAGGGAATGAAAACCAAGCGAACGTAAATTGGCGGTGGAGGGTGGACTGGAAGGCGAATGAGACTGGAGTCGTGAGCACGGGGAGGTATGAGGATCTGTTCGAGAGGAGGCAGGGTGTATGGAAGGTATTGAAGAAGTTAAGTGTGGACGATGAGAATTGGCCGCTGGTGCTGTTCAATGGGTATACTCTGGCTGCGAACCTGACGTTCCGAGCGTCCTGAGTAGGGCAGAGGGCAGCGGAGTACGTGAAGGTGGAGCGAGGTGGGTAGGGTGGTCGAAGTGAGGGCCAATAGGCGCTAACGAACTATGTAGGGAACCATTGGAGATTATAAATGTCAACAATACTATATGCCATCATTGCGCTGTCAAGCATCAACATCAGTATTGCTTCAAGGTACTTCAGATTATCTCGGTCACAGCCTTGATACCTGTCTCCAATGCTACAAATACAACAAACTAGCTTCCCATACCCCCAGTCTTCCCGATATACTAGCGAAATGAAAGTGATCTACATGAATTCCCTGCTTTGTAGTGCATGTTTGCCTATAGGTACGACATTACATTCTACGCAACACCCGAACAAGTCAGATTTGGTTATTACGCAATGGGTATCTAGATCCGTATCTTAATAGATTGGAGCCAGTACGATGAGCAGGTACTTACCCTTCCTTTTCACTCCTTCACAAAATGTTGACAATTCAGGTACCGGGTACCAAGATTTCTAACATCTCCAAACTCAACAATAATTTCTCACTCTTATTTTCTTTCTTAGCGGCTCTCGGTCTTCTCTTCTCATAAGCCATTCTCAGTCCCCTCTCCAGAGCGATACTATATACACCCGTAGCGCCTTCGAGTATTAATCCGCTCGTTAGCCCTCCTCTCTTCGGCCATGTTCCCAGCTCAGGCTTCTCCCTCGGCCGCAGCCTCTTCATACATCCTATCACCCGTGCGGACTTCAGTTTTAATGCGATAATATTGCAACGCCAAGCTCTTAAGTCAAGAGAAACTAGGTAAGAAGCAGGAAGAACAGGCTGTTTTCAACAAAAATTTACCAGCGCCATCCGCGGAGCCCTGACCGTACTGGCAAGGGCAATTGGATGAAGGAATTGAAGCTACTGTTCTTCGCAAAGCACTTCTTGTTCACAAAGTATTACATGGCGCTCGTCAAGGGTACTCAGATGAGAGATTCACATGGCTTTTTTCTCGCCTCGTGAACCCGGAGCTCATACACATTCTAGGTAACGACCAGTGGACACTAGAAGATTCACTTCGTCTTCAACAAATCAAGGAGGTAAATATTAGCTGTAGCTGCTATGCCCATATTCTTCAGCTCTCCTTCAAGCTGACTCTAACTCTGTATGTCGACTCTGCTACAGCAAACTTGCAGATGAGCAGAATTTCTGGTTATTCTCAACGTGGTTTCCATCAATGACTATTCACGATCCGCGGGCACAGAACTTGTAAACCTTCTACGATGAGTTTTCACCACTGCATTCTGAACACTGAGGCAATACGCGCATGTTTGTTGTACTGGCCACAGTCCCTGACGATATGGGGGTTATTAGAAATGAAGTCCAATGGTTAGAGATGATCCTAATTCTTATGCTGCGCGCACTCGATACCGCCGCATCAAGAGTCGGAACACAGCCTGCCATTCTCAAAGTTGACACATTGACCGGTCAATTGATGGAGGACAGGTTCCGGGCTGCAAATGGTCTACGACCTTTGACCCATCTTCGGCTTGATCACATGCTTTTGTTTGTCCCAGAAGACAAAGGAGACATGCTACAAATTGCTTCAGCTGGATACTGATGGCTGTCTGAAGAGTCAGAGTGCAGTCTGCCATTCTCAAAGCTGATACTCTGACCGGTCAGTCAATAAGGGGGCCAGCTGGGAACTGATAGCTGTCCGCATCTAGTCATGAAGGGGTATGGGCATAGTGAATAGAAATTAGCTAGATAGGTCTATCAGAAGAATTCTCTTTGATATCTCTGCCATAGCTCTTGACGTAGTATCGCTACTGTATTATACATATCGCTTTAACCATATTGTCTTCCGCAGCTTGCTCTTGACGTGGTATCGCTATAATATAATACATGTCCCAGTTGTCTCGGTCCCCGTTGTCTCTGTCCTTATTGTCTTCCGGAGTTTCACTTCGATATCCAAGGCGTTGATGCTCTTTATATCTGTTTGCGCTTTGAACTCGCTGCGGAGTAAGTTGAAAGATGACGGAAACGCTTTGGTTAACTGACACTGTTCTGTTCCAATAGATGCTAGTAGAATATGAATATTGTCTTCCTCAATTTGAAATACTTGAGCCGCGCATTGATAGAGATCATGAATAGTATTGAAATCTAACAAAGGTAGGCAAATAGGATATGAACCAGAGCTATCTGAACATCTTAAAGTTAATTGTGGAGTACTCATTGGAGGTAATGCTAAGGGTGAAGTGGTGGAGGATGTCAACGGTGAGGTGGTAGAGGATGTCGATGGGGAGGTAGTGGTATTTGAAGTAACTATGATTTTGGGCACAGTAAGCCGCGGGCCCGGAGGGATTCGAGGTATAGTTCCGGGAGAGAGAGGTTGTGATCCGTCAGATCTATGAGGTTTATAGAGAAGTAAAGTGTGTTCCCTTCCAGTTGAGTAATTAGTTGCAGGAAAGACTGTAGCATCTGCAGTTTGTCTTAGATCTGGTTTTACAGGCTCTTGCATTTGAATTGGTCGCGTGGATTCCGTAATCTTGGACCTCGGGATGGATTTGCGTCGCTTTATTGGAATTGGATCTTCGTTCGAGTCAGATTTTGCAATCTGCTGTACGGAGAAAAGGGTCTTCGATATTTGTTGCCGCGATGGTGGGCTAGCAGTGTCGAGGACAATTGGTTCATCGAGGAACAGTGCTTCATCGTGGGAGGTAGACTCTAGAATTTCCTTTGAAGAGGGGAGTGTCAATGCTTGTCGCCGCGACGGGGAATTAGGAGTATCGAGGACAATTGGTTCATCAAAGAACATTGCTTCATCGTCGGAGGTAGACTCTAGAATCTGCCTTGAAGAGGGTAGGCTTGATGCTTGTCATTGTGACGGGGGCCCAGCAATGTCATCATCCTCACTATCAAGAAATACTATCTCTTGTTTAGGCTTCTGAGTGTCGTCGTCGAAAGGATACTTGTAAGGCAGTGAAAGCCGCTTACAACAATAGCAAACTGGTCTCTCTCAGTTACACTGGAGACAAATCAGCGTGATCTCCGGAATTGGGCATTGTAGATATACCGGTTGGTTCGATGTCGATGCACATTGGTTGCACTTCCAAGATCGTGACGTTGGATATCCCGGACAATGCAACTTCCACCCTTCGCAGTTTGAGCATGTAGGCCTTCTGCCGTCACACTACATGCATGTAAGTAACAAGTAGTAGGAGGGGGCATTGGCCGAACATATCGTTTCCCAGCATTGCATCTAAAATACTTCTTGGAGAGCGGGCCAACTGCAGCGATAGCCAGGTAATTGAAGGACGCGTGGAGACACTCCTATGATCAGATGAAGTCAAGATGAGGTAGACGGTAGTTCCTAAGGTAGCTGGGGAGGCGTGAGATAAAGCTGTCGAGGATGACGCTGTTGAGGGTGATACTGTTGAGAATGACGAAGACGGGGTTACGGGCCTAAGAGATTTCTAGGTGTGAGACTCTGCCGTGAAAGACTTTGCGGCCATGAAAGATTCCGAACTCGACGCTGTAAGTATGATTTCAGGAGTGATGGTGAGTTGAGGAATGAGAAGCCGAGGTATTTGTTGCGGCATGGCATTGTAGAGAGGCTGCTGCTGCGATATGGAGAGAGGTTGCTGTTGCGGCATGGGAATGGTCGAGAGAGGCGGTTGTTGTGGCATAGCTGAGAGAGGCTGCTGTTGTACGCTGTTTGTAGGTTTTGGTAGTGGGTTATCGCTAGCATTCTCAGGTTTGTAAAGGAGCAGATTGCGTTCGAGCCCACTGGAGTTATCTGTCTGTGGGAATGTGGTAGTGGACGCTGACTGGATAGGCTGGACAATTTTTCGTTGTTTGGTAACAACAACCGGTTTGGAGTCTGACCCTGACGCCTGGACTAGATTCGTCTGGCGCGTTGGCACCGTAGGAGCGGGGGCAGGGACACTTGATGGTCGCTTTCGTGACGGCTCGGGGGCCGCAAGATCAGAACATAGTCCGTCGTCTATACCGATGGGTATTTCGAAATCTTCATCATCAGATTCCTCATCCGACGACTGGTCGGGGCATTTACAGTCCGCCCCGTGCGTTTAACAGTATCTGCAGGTTGGCCGTTTTCGCGTGCACTGTAGTCAAATTAGCTTCGTCCCTGGAGTTCTAGGTAGGCATTTGAAAATACACGGGCGTCGAGTTGGCTACATCTGATGCACATCCGGGTGCCTGGCTTAACGTAGCAAGTGCAATCAATGTCCCTCAGGACGCAGCCCTCGCATTGTGGTGGTGTCTTATCACACTGCATCCACGTAAGCAACTAAGAGGTAACAAGCAGCTAAAACTTACCTGCCTGTGGTTGTAATAACATTCGATGCATTTTGGGATACGTTAAATCCTCCCATAATCGTGTCGAAGGTCTTTTCGGAAGTGTTTTGATCGAGTGAAGATGTTGGGAAGCATTTACGACTAAACGCAGAAGACGTCGGAATGCTTTTGTGGCTTCGGTGGAGATGTCAGGAATGTCCGGAAGCATTCAAGACCAAGTGATGTCCAACAATATGACAGGTTTGAGGTGTCAGGAATTTCATGAAGCGTTTAAGACTGAGTAATTTTCCTGGGAGACGTTGGCCAGCGTTCTTGTCAAGTGCTTATTTGATTGTTCGAGGGGGGTGTCAGGAAAATCAGCAAGCGTTCAGACCGAGTGATGTCTAAGAGAGATGGCGGAATCTTTTACGACCGGGTAGTGTTCAAGGGAGCTATTGAAAGCAATTCTGATCAAGCAAGATTGGGGTTGGATGTTATGAAGCGTTCGTGACAAAATGAAGTTGGAGGGGATAGGTACCTTACGGGAGCTTGCGGAGTTTAGGATACTATGTATAGACCGCCTTCTTCGATTAAAACGTTGTTTACTTTGAGACGGTTGAACGTTGGACACAAAGAGAATATGTATCAAGATTAAAAGAGTCTCGAAATCTCTTTTAGGAGTAGTAAAAACTCTATATAGAGCCCTCTATCCGTTGTTGCCACCGCTTATAGTACTATCTACTGATAGATAAAGAAGAGCTATTCTACTTCTCTACTTCTACAAGGGAAATTCGAACCAGAATTCTACAGATTCTACGAAGCAGAACGTCTACCATTACACTAAATCCACATCACCAGATTCCCACGTTCTTGCAGAATATAAAAGTACTTTCGGTCGTACCTGCCGCGCGAAATTCGCCACTGTCTCTCCACCGTATCAAGGTCCTCCACCGTCTTGAAACCCATTGCGGAATAGCCTTGAAACATTCGTAAGCGAGCTATAGAATCAATAAGAGGACGTCTTCAATCCGATATGTCTCGAGATAAATCCAATCTCAAGACCGTTAGAAGGGTACGAGAAGGTGTGGAAACGGTATCCTAGAACCCGCAAGCCCCCGTAAGGTAGGCAGGATGGGATCGCGCAGGTTAGGGAGGCGCCATGATGGCCCGCGACTGGGCGATAAAGGAGGAAAGCTACAGCGATAAGGCTACTACCTTATGCCCCTCTGAAGCTTGGAAGCAACTGCATCCCTTGAAAGCTAGCTACGTCTATAACATCTGTGGGTTGCGTCTCCAGATATGATTTCTAGGAGTTAGAGTAAGCTCTAGGTCTAACACTTGGAACCCCCACTCGTCTGAGTCCTAGTGGCCAGCATCGAGAAAATCCTTCGACTCTCAGCGTGTGTTCCTCTCTATGAAGTATTCTCCTGGAGGTCGCCGGGTCTTTCTGTGAAAATCTTTGTCTACGAGACACAGGAGGTCTTCTCAGAAGCTATTCTTTGTATCTAGTGTTTACCGTACCATTACAATGTATCTCCCCCTTCTTCCGAACCGACCGACTCTACTACTATGCCTCTGAAAGCCTTTCAGGACAGACTCACTCAAATTACAATGCAAGACGTTTAAACTCTCTCCGTTTGTAGCTTGTATTCACATTCCATTAAGGATTTGCGATTCAAAAGACTATGTACTATAGCTCCTTTATTCGAGCATCCATGATCCCGATCAAGTACGATTCGGTTCAGCAACCGTGATCAAGATCCGTCCATCCATCACTCCATCAATCCATCCATTTCCTCTAGAGAGGACAGGCCAGATTCTAGCTCAGCACCGGCCGAGGCCACCTCAGTAAGATGTGGTAACAAATTGAATAGCAGAGGGCAAAATAAAACCTCACAGTTGGCGGATCCTTTGCCCCAGCCCTGAGAATGAGAAATGAGCTTGATGTGGCCATGATAGGCACACATGGGTAAACGCCGTTCAGAAGCCGCAGGCAAACAATAAAAGGTGTATGATATGACACAAGACCGACCCCATCCACCCCTCAGGAACCTGTCCCAACGTCTTGTTGAAGACCACCGATCAAGAGATTCGAAGAGAACGTCAAGAAGGTATCTATCGCTTTTCGCGAGAAGTGGAAAACAGATAGCGGCACCTTGCCGTTACCGTCATGATCTCGTAGACATCTGTAGAGTAAAACGTAGCCAAGAATAACTCGCAAAGACTCGAAGTGAAAATTTTTTACATGCCCGGGAACCTTCCCCTACCTCTCCCCATGCCACGGCCTCGCCCTCCAGCGCCAGGAAGCTGAAAGTCGGGATTATTGCCCAGAATGACGTCTTGTTGGCGTTGAACGGGTTTCCTCCCAGGCATCATTCTCATGTCGGCCGGCCCGGGCCAATTTGGGTTTACAGGTCTCTGTGAAACGGAAGTGTAGTGAGATATGTCGCTGGCTGCTGGCGATCTCGCGCCCTCAGGAAGAAGATCTTCCTCTGGCAAATTTCCGGCAGTAAGAGTTTGTGGATGATTGTTCGGCGGTCTTTCTGGCTCTTTGAAGCGCGGATCAATATCCTCGTAGTAATTTTCAGTCGAAGGAGTGCGACCATGAGCCAGCTGTTGCTGATTCCTTGGACCGTATTCGAGAGGGCTTGGAAGTTCAGCTGGGCCATTGAAGGGTGAGGAGTTTTTGCGCGCCCAAGCTAATCTTGGTGGGACATATCTTTGCGAGTCAGTATCCTATTAACAAGGATAAGGTCGAGCACTTACTCCGCTTGGCTGTACATGCTAGCTGGACTTTGTACACCCTCGCGTCTTCCCTGCTGCAAGCCAATCATACCTTGAATTTCGTCGTCACTGGCTCGAACTCGATTACCTGGAGGACCATAAGCTGAGGCAAGATCGGAACTTCGCCCTGTACTGGCATCCATTTCAACTGCTTGGCCGACTGCTCCACCTTCCGGCGTTGGCTGTCGCAGGCGTCCTTGTCCACCCGGCGATTGCTGCCGAGATTCCTCCTGCGATTGAACTGGGGCTTGACCGGGCATTGGCTGAGCTCGACCCTGATCAGCAGAGGCCATGTCTTGAGTTTGTCGATTGTACAGAGTGTTGCGGCTGTAGTCATCTATTATGTCATATTGGTTGGGGGGCTCCTGGTTTGGTGGCATCTGGTCTTGTGGCAGCATTCCGCGGCCTTGTGGAGGAATATATCCAGGAGGCGGAGCTTGACCACGTCCCATCATCGGACCCCCTCTCATGCCGGGAGGCGGACCTCTTCCACGATACGGGCCTCCCCGAGGAGCACCTTTCGGACCAAAAGCTCCTCGAGGTACATATCCCTGCGGTGGACCACGAGGATCGAAGCCGGGAGGACCGGGCCGAAAAGGCGGAGCACCATATCCAGCTCTACCGCGCGGGTACCCACCTCTTCCTCGCGGTGGTGGTGGCACCAGTGGCCTCATGCCTTGATTCATGTACTGTTCTCGCATTCGTGGGTCTGAAGGGTCTCGTCGAAGCATTGGCTGATCAAATGAGCCAGGAGGTAAAGGATTTCCGAACTCATCTCTTGGGCTTCGCTGAGTTGTAGAACTTGGGGCGCCGTACCTTTCACTGCCGTCTCTTGATTCGGGCGGCACGCTACCTGGAGCCCGGTTGGAGAGACTCCTTTCATTTAAAGGCATTCTGTCCTCGCTTGTTTTTCGATTTGCGTCGTATATCGCAAATGAAGATTGGTTTTCAGCTCCTGGGGCGCCATTGACCGCGAATGGCTTTCCATCCGGACTTAGTGGCGGTGACGAATCTAATTTTGGCAGGGTGTTTTGCCGCGCATAGTAATTTTCGCCGCTCATCTCTGCATTTTCCGCGATTCGTCTCTTACGAGCTTTCCTGCTCACTAAGGTCCTCCTCATTGCACAGGTCACGATGCCCGACACCGCAATCATCACAGTCGATGCTAAAACAACCCATCCTCCCCATTGTAAATGCGGGACAAACAGCAGGATGTCAACCAAGAAGGCGAGCAAGCTGACGAGAAGAGTTGGTAGGAACAGGATGAGAAGCCCAAGTAGGAATCGAGCGGAGTGAGATGGAGAGTGAAGATGGGCTGCGCCTGCGAGAGCGAGACATATGAGGTTCAGCAGGGCAGCGACTGGGTGGACAATGAGAAGGGAGGAGAGGGAGTGGCGTGCGCCTGACGGTAGACTGAAATCGCCGTCATTGCTGGAAGAGCCAAACAGCCCATCTACTTGTGTTAGCGGGAGAATTGTAATACCCCGGAAAGAAACTGACCGGTCGTGTAACCGACTCTTATTCCTGAACATTGATTCCCTTTGCAGTATCCAAAAACTCCGAAGTCGACTCCCTTGAACGAGGCGAGAGGAATTCCTTTGATGATGGGGGTGGACAGCACGGACAGAAGTAATAAAATGAATGATACCGCGAGCAATACCGTGAGCGGTGTCGCCGGCCTGGTAAATCGATCAGCCAGAACTTTGTGCACAGCGGGTGTATTGATAGTGACTACCTTAACATATTGCGGTGATCGTTGCAGCGCTCATGAGTCGCAAACTACCTGGTTCTGGCAGCCCGACCGTTGATCGCCAATCCGTAGGAGGCGTCGAGTGAGAACGCAGGTGTTCAGCAACATGGGGCCAAGGATCGTCAAGACCGAAGTGGAGGCTCATGAACGAGGGAACATGTGTTCTTCTAGAACGAGTCAACGAGAGAGGTGAGTTCGACGTCGAAGGTTGGTGGAGGTGTCAAAAGTGAACCACGCCGGGGGAGGGATGGTGTCAGGTGTCGCAGAGGCAGTGTGGTTGGTTGGCAAAGGCACGAAGGTTGGGGATGGAACGGGGTTAGTGACGCGTTAGAGGGCAAGTAACCACTCAGACGGAGCAGCGAACCAGGGGTTGCTGGGGGGGCGCCGGCCGCTAAATGCCACGATAACAACGCTTATCGGCGAGATTGGCGTTGGAAGAGGAGGAGGCGGAAGAAAAGAGGACGGAGCAGTAAAAAAGAAATGCAGATGTCGACGGGAGGATGTGCAAAATGCTCCTGGTGCTGGATGAAGCTCGATTTCACTTTTCTGTCGTGTCGTTGGCATCAAACGCAATCTCGGTCGTCGACTCGACACACTCAGTGCTTCAGACCAGCACGTGCCAGCCCCGGCGAATCTATTCCGCCGACACCCGCTCCACGCCTCTTCCAAATACCCCCAACACCCTCCTGTAACTCCCATCAGACTGTGATGCAACTAGCACAGGTACCACATTATGAACACTGTCACAAGCTTTTCCGGACGCTCCCTCAAAGGTAGGACAGGGCCGTGGCGAGGGGAACCACAAGACGCCGGGACAAGGAGAGAAAAGGCTTCCACAAACCACAGTCTCCCGATCCATACAGCAAACCCATCCATATGCGGTGATACCTAGAGACTTCCTCGATCTTCAATTCCTCAAAGACAAGGGTTTGGTAAGTCGCTTTCGCAATCGGACTCTGGTTTGCCTCTTCTGCGCTGCCATTGAATGGGTGACTGTGGTGGAAACGAAACGCCCCCCACGTTGCCTCAGCCTTACTGGTCTTTGACCCCATTATCAACCAAACGCCACGATCCTTCCTCCGCTGGCTTCCATTGTAAATAGCCACGACAATTCTTGGTACTATGCAACCACCCGAGCTCATCTGAGGGGCCACCATTTCTTGTGGTTGCTTCTTTCACGACGATGGCGTGTGTGGTCGTAAAAGCCTCCTCCCGGCCCCATCCAGGATGGCAATCCGGCTGGTCTGCCACCTATTCTTCAAGGACTCTTTCCTGTATTCCTAGTGACTGTGCGCGCATAGTAGCTTCTCCATATCGTCATCCCCTCCTGTCCGCTCCTAATGTTTCATTGTTCAATGACGTTCACTCGGCCTAGGCTGGCCAGGTTTCGCCTAGGAAGACCTACGTTGTTGCGTCGGCCGTTTCGAGAACTCAATACGCTTCCAGCATTCTCATTGAAGGGCAAGACGTGCGTTGGTAAGGAGTCCAGGCCGAGCGTTATCTGCATTGGCTAATAGAAAGACAGTGACAGGGTATACCCGAGTTCTTAAACGCGCTGTGACCTCTTATACTTACCGATGATGTAGTGCAGGCCGTGGCCTCGGCAAGGAGTTCCTGACTGCTTTTGCCCTCTCTGGCGCTCGAGGCGTCTGTGTCGATCTCACTCTACCTATCGCAGAAGCTTCGATCAAGCACATCACCTCCCACGTTGAAGAGACCGCTGATACTACGCCGAAGCTGCACGCGTACGCTTGCGATGCGACGATCGAATCCGATGTCAAGCACACGTGGAGAAAGATTGAAGAGGAGGTTGGCAAGGTAGATTGTCTAGTCACCGCAGCAGGGATAGTGGACAACGTCGAGGCAGAAAACTACGAGTATGCAAGATGGAGGAAAATGATGGACATCAACGTCGATGGAAGTTGGCTATTCGCTCGTGAGGCAGGGTCGCACATGCTCCAGAATCAGATCAAGGGATCCATTATTTTCATTGCCTCAATGTCGGGAACTATTTGTGTTCGCCCTCAGAAGCAGGCCGCGTACAATACATCCAAGAGTGCTATCAAGATGCTGGCAAAGTCTTTGGCAACTGAATGGGGCCCACACGGCATCCGAGTGAACTCCCTCAGCCCGGGATATGTTCTTACGGATCTCATCAAAGAGCTTCTTGAAAAGGAAGGCAAGGCGTTGACCGAAAATTGGACAAAGGATATCCCTCTAGGCCGGCTAGCTCACCCAAGTGAGCTTCAGGGAGCCATCGTGTGGATGGCAAGTGACGCTAGCACCTACCTTAACGGTAGCGACGTGGTAAGATCTAAAGTGCCTGCCCCACGTGAACAATAACCTAATTGGCTCTAGATCCTGGACGGTGGTTACACGTGCTGGTAAATAGATGGACTGTTTCTGTTTTAGATTTATGACTCGATCTTCGAGGTGACTCGATCTTCAAGTAGACTACTATTTTTCGAGCTCGCAAAGATGTCGGCTGACAATGCTAAGAGAGAGAGTCCCAAGTACCAAATTTTCGACCGTTCAATTCCAGGCAACCAACAGAATGCTTACTTGAGCGACTTTGTCAAGATATCAGCCTGTGCCAAATTGAGATGCGATGCTACGCTCCTACGGGATATTGTATATGCATGTCTATCTGCAGTCTATAGTCAGTACGCGTCACCCCTCAAAAACGCCATGATTCAGCTCGAATCCCGCATCCTTTGCTATCTTTCTCACGTGATCTTCAACGTCATCTTCCATCCCCTTGCTCCTCCCAAGCCACTGCTGTACTTTAGTAGCGTAGAAGTAAACATCACTCGCGAAAAGCACCATCCGGTAAACCAAATGTCGGTAATAGTTCGTCCAGCGCTGGCTCCAGGGCAATTCCGGATCCTCTGTCAGCGCTCTACTTGCCCAATAGCCTGTGATCTTGATGCGGTTTACGGGAGTACCGAGATACTGATTGTTTCCTTGCACAATGCGCATGTTCCGCCCTATGAAGATGAGTTCCTTCGGCCACTTGTCCTCATCGGCCAGTATCTGTCGCACTCCCTTTCTCATCGCCTGCTGCATTTCGTACTGTCTTTTCCGCTTCTCTCCTTCAGACAAGCCCTTTATCCGCGAGCTAGTGCTCCTATCACCACCCTCATAAGGGCGCATCATAGTGGCGCTGGCGAAGAGGTCCGCGTTCGAGATACCCCACTGCTGGACGACATCATGGAGAGTCTGGTTGTCAAAGGTCATGAGGGCTTTCCAAAAAAGAGAGTACTCGTGTCGGAATTTGGGATTCATGCGGACGTAGAGACCGTGGTCGATAAGGACAAGTTCGGAGTGGCCACTAGGAAGCCTTCTAATAAATATATTCCCGGGATGAGGATCAGCGTGCAATTCTCCGAAAACGAACATCTGGGCAGCAAACAAGTCGACCATGGTTGACATTACTTCTTTCAAGGAGAGACCTAACCCGCTTTCATTGTTCGCGCCACGCCACCAAGATCGGTCAGGTTTGAGATGAGAAGCGTCTGGATCTTGCTTGAGGAGAGATTGCGGATTGGGCGAGTCCAAAGGAGTGCCTTGACAACCTGGACTGCCTTCTCTCCGGCCGCCTGGCCAGGGTTTTGTAATGCCATCTTTATCCCAGAGCCTAACCCCTTCGATCCATTCAGCAGTCATAATCCGCTTTGAAGAGAGGTCTCTGTAAACTTTTGGGATGTAAACGCGGCTGCGAAGGCGTGCCTCTCCAGCTATCAGGTCCGCCATTCGCTCCGAATTGTCCGCCTCGTTTATGAAGTCAGTCTCGAGCATCAAACGTTCGGTGATATAGGGAACGAGGGCGTACAAAGGCAGGTCGAACCACCAAGTATAGACTCGGGCGACAACCTTGAATGCCCAGAGGTCCCAACCAACCTGAGCGGCGATCTCCCTCTTTTGTATTTTGATCGCCACCTCTCTGCCGTCTCCGAGTCGCGCCCAATGTACTTGCGCTACACTTGCGCTGGCTCGAGCGGGTTTTTCCATCACACCAGAATTAGGGTCTCCATCAAAAGATATGCCAAATACTTCCTCCGGGCTCTTGCCATTGAAATCTTCTCTGATCACACACTCCACGTCCTTCCAATCATTTTGCGGTGCATCATCGAACATCTTACTGAACATGTTCTGAAACTCTGGCGGGAGGATAGCGGACTGCATCGCAATCGCCTGCCCAATTTTGAGGTAGAGGCCGCCATTCGCACGCAAGAGGTCATTAAGCCTCTCCGCTGATCTTCTGTGCACATCGATGGCAGAATCTGCAAACCAGGGGTTTTCTCGGAAGTTGATCTTGTAGTCAAGTGCCGTAATTAGACCGTCTCGGAAGGTTCTGACACTCCGGATTATGGCGGAGTGATTGAATCTTTTGTCGGTAGCATAAACAGTGGCGGACGCAAGAAAGAGGTAGGCAGCCCGGCGGGACCATTTTCTGAGACGTTTGTATTCTTTCGCTGGAGACGGTGGCCCAAGAGAATCAGGATTTGGCGGGAGGAAAGTCGGCTGGGGTTGTTTGGTGTTGACGGCACGGCGAAGGGGGGCCTGTAGAAAAGGAGAGCTCGGGAAATATTTTCTCAGCTTCCAAGAACATCTTGTGCAAAGTGGCATCGAGAATGCCATGCAAGCTTCAGCAGCTTGAAGGCTTGGAAGGACGATTCTGCGCCATGTCGAGCGTTGTCAGAGAACAGTGTGTGCGTCATGATCGGCTCCGAGAAACTGATGCCAAGGCCCGGGACCTGGCTAGCTAACAAGATCGACCGACGCCTTCAATGGTCCCCTTGGAGGTTCCACTGACTTTAAGTCAACGCGGAGGCCATGTCTACGGCTGTGATATTCTGCAAAAGCATCCCAAACCCCTCCGGAATGGTGATCGGCCCATGTTCGCCAATCTTGAGGGACCACGGCCCTCACGGCATGTCGCGGATGTCTGAACGCCTGAGTCAGGTAAGATTTTCCTGATCGCGGTGTCGCGTGCTCATGCAACCCCTGCGTCAGACTCCGCAAAAGTCACACCCAAACGGTTACTACACGGAGTCTGCTATCCCTATTGGCATCAATACTGGCAGCTTGGTCCGTTTGCTCAGCCCCAACGGCCCCTGGAAAATAGAATCTCAATTGTGAGCCGATATCCGATTGGAATTACAAGGCCGCTCATTGATTTGAGACCAGCTTGCCAGGCAGCACCCAATTAAGAACATACACATCTGCCCCTGACCCACAATGAAATCCTTTCCCCATCGTATTAGGGCCCGAAATTGTCTTTTCAGCCTCGGGCCGGAAAATCCTCACCTCTTCAAACCTGTTTCGTGTCTTGGGTGCTCGAATGAGCTCCTGCGGAACACACCGGCATGGCCATGATCAGCCTGACACGTTGCCAACTATTTCGCCAGGCAAAAAGCGCCGTTTTGAGTCACGTTAATATTTACTTCTCAAAGTTTTCTGTTCGTCATCTAGAGCGTGGGTCTCTTACGGAATCCAACATCCCAGTAGACCGGCGACCGCCTACAGACCAATACTACCGATAGGTGAAGTCTTGTGGATCTCCACGGTGGAGTGCGACGCTCACGTTCTCCAGGCACACAGGATTTACCAAGTTACAATCCATCAACTCTGATATGCTGTAATTCTGTCGAGACAGTTACTCCTGTGGATCTACAACCTCTTTTGTTTTTTGGCCTGTTATCACTATCCTGCGCCTTTCTTTTCTTGGCGTCCGGCGATTGGCAACATTTGGGGAGTTTGCATCTAAACGGCGCACATTTGGGACCAGATGGGTATCTTTAAGACAATCATTGAGCCTGGGTGTAAGTTTGAATCCCATGACAATGCGGCCCCAACCCTTTCAACACTCGAAATATTCGTCTCCACATATGAAAGGCCCTATCGAGCGTACGATTGAGCCATAGTGGTAGCTTTGGTCTATTGGTGCATGCATGGGCTGAAGAAGTCTGGTTTCTGATATGATGAGTCTCCGAATAGGCATTGCCTGCTTCTTTACGCTTGCTTCTATTATCAACAGAGAGACCCAGAGAACGTCAGGAAAATCTACCAGCGACGCGGAGAAGCAGCGTTACAGGGTCAGAGCTCAAGATTTATTCCCGCCAGAAAACCATGAGAAGAGTATAGTGAACAAGTTCCTCACATTCTTCCCATTCGTGCTAGAGATATGGTACTGGAACCTAACCTACTGGGTGTGTATAACCGCATTCTGTCAAGCCGATTACTAAAGTGAGCAGATATATCAATTGTCTCGGGCAGCAACCGCTGCAGCCATTCGTGGTAACGACGCGATCTTCGACAGGGCTAGACAACATGCTTTGACCATTCTCTCGTGCGAGAAATTTCTCGGAATCGGCGTTGAGCTGTCCTTTCAGCAATGGATTCTTCGGCGATGGCCCGGTGTGATGGACCTCTTATCCTTCATTTACCGAATGCATATTATCGTAGGTAGGTGGCATCACATATAGGTCTTAATTCGAGTCGCTTAACCTCGCTTACAGGGGTTATTTTCGTGACTTATGCTTATACCTATTTTCCCATTAGCGTGTTCCAGAAGGTGCGCCGCACAATCGCCTTGGACAACATCATTTCGTTTTGCGTCCTGAGTACGTGGCGAGTTATGCCACCGCGTCTGTTAGGGGCAGAATACGGCTATATCGACATTATGCATCGATCAGCCAACATATGGAGTCACAACAAGCACCAGCTCACAATCGCAGCCATGCCCAGCCTCCACTTTGGCACGGCTGGCCTTATCAGCCTATGCCTGTGGCGATTCGCTCCCCACAAGATCATTCGCACACTGGCTCCGCTTTATCCAATAGCAATGCTCGTAACAATCACAGCCACTGCTAATCACTTCTTATTCGATGCTCTAGTTGGTGCTATGGTACCGATGCTGGCGTGGAGATTGCAGCACTTGTTGACTCTCCTGAGGCCGCTTGAAATTGCATGTGGCAGGATTGTAGGCCTTGAAAGGCCACCGCAAACCGACCCAAGAACAATCACAAAAGATCACGAGCTGTTTCTATGAGGCAGAGGGTTGGCAGATGACAACGACACTGTGCAAGCGCCGTGGCAGGCAATGGCTGTCTTACCATTCAAGAGGCGAGAAACTGGGAGGGGAAACAAGTAGCTTAGTCGAGTATCCGATGCAGCTTGCAGGAAGATGATGCAAGCCTTTCAGACTGTAGAATCTCTATTTCCAGCACCAATCGCAGGAAAACTTGTTACTTTCAATCTCATGTTTTCCAAAACCTGTATGGTGTCTCGAGTGCCTTCTACAATACCTCCTCCAACGTCTGGATGCGAGGGAGCATTCTCATTCCTCTTCCCTCGTACTTTCCTGTTTTGCGTTGATGCATATTATTCGGTCAAGACATGGTCGGTGCATAACAAAAGCAATTGCGATTCGCGACGGATTATAGGCAGGGATCAGTGGAAGGAACCGTATGATTGTGGTAGGGTAATGTCGGTGATCGACACGGAAAGCTTGCTTTGCTAGCGAGATAGACGTCGCGGCATGAGAGGTACCGGGCATGTCTAAGGCTGAGAGATGGCGCGGTCTGAAATGCCTGCCTGGATATCGTGGTAACCGGATGGCTTGGCCGCAGCTGCCCTTGAACGAGCTTGCCCTCAACTACCCTCTCCGCTGCTTCGTCGCTTTCCGCCCTTCGCCAATGTTCCGCTGTCTCTATTGAAAGTGCTAAGGCCAAACGAGCTCGGCCATGGACGGACTAAGCTTCTCATAATTCAATGTGGCCTTGCGACACAGCTCTAAGACGTTCTTCAGCTGTCACCACCGTTTAACATATGGCGAGTTTACCTTTTCCGCGCAAGAGCTGGGCAGCATCAGATCTTAAGCACGGCATGATGGCCGAACACTCTGACACCAACTGCATTCAAGCTACTGTCCGCAGAAACTCACGTCTACTCCGCCTTTCGTGACCTCATTTGCCCTTCAGCTTTTGCCATTGGCCGGTAGCTGGTGTCAAGTATAGCGTGGTTCAACCGTGAAGCCGGATCCGGTATACAGTGCGAGGAAGGACCTGCAAGTTGACATTGATATGCAGTCTCTATTTTATCAATAGCCTCTCAAACAGGTGAATGGGCAACTGAATGCTCGGATTATTTCCAGGGGTGGCCAGGGCTGACTGGGAGGCTGAAAGGAGCATTCGGCAGTTCGGCAGCTCGCGCCACGATTCTGGCACCCTACCACCGTGGTTGGCTCTGCTCGTTTGGCTTCACGCGTTCGAGCTCTGATACGCCGTATTCGTATCTAGGGTTCAGTATCTGCCTTGTTCAGCCTCGCGACGATCAGAAGGCGGCCAATCTCAAATCCCTCAATGCGTTCTAACGCCTACACTGCCGTGAGCCGTCAACGTCTCGAAGCTTTGTATCCCACTTACCTACCCTGTATCTCCAACTGACCAAACTAACCAGCGCCACAGAAGAATGAGCCTCGCACCGCGTCGAAGGCATTGGTAGATCGTACTGTTCGCATCGTGGTTCATTTCGCACAAGGACATCTTCACTGCCAGCAGCGGACTATGAGACAGAGCCGATTTAAGAAGCCCTTTCATCAAGTTGACATGCGTCCTTTCTGTTCATCATGCTCGTCTCCTAGTTCGTCGCTTCTCCCACAGTCCTTCAAGTCAATTCCATGCATGTCGACAGATTGCCCTTCTCTCCTTCTCTGATTAATTACCTAGACTCAACTTGTACAGTTCGCTGAGAAATACAAGCGAAATTCTCCGCCAACCAACTAGCTTCTTGCTTTGAAATTGATGTGATCGAGCTGCTGTCAACATGTCCCAGCCTCAGGGAATAGGTAAAGTTTTAGGATCCTGCTTGGTATTATGATCTTTAACAAGGGACACTTTCAGACGATGGCTCCTATTTCGGTTACAAGCCCACGCCTGGCGTGCCGGTGACTTTTGCAGTACTTTTCCTTGTCTCCGGCGTCCTCCATCTCTACCAGAACAACCTTCGCCGGAAATCTCCCCGGATTGGGTTCCTCCTTCCATGGTCCGCTGCGATTTTCACAGCCGGTTTCATCTGCAGGGAGATAGCCTGTCATGACCGCAATTATCAGCACCTAGGCATCTTCATCGCATCCCAAGTGCTCGTCTTCGCCGCTCCGCCGGTCTATCAAGGAGCAGATTACTTCATCATGGGCCGTGTCCTCTATTACATTCCTTACAATTCACCCATCCATCCAGGTCGAGTAATTTCGACATTTATCGGACTTGACGTCATTATCGAAGCCTTAACCGGCAATGGAGCTGCCTATGCTTTCAATTCATCACTACCGCACTCGAAGCAGATGATGGGCTTAGATATAATCCGGGCCACGCTCGTCCTGCAGGTTGTTCTTTTTCTCACTTTCCTCAGCCTTATCATCTACTTTCACCTGCAGTGCCTGGGTACAGGAGTTTTTGTGCGGAACCTTCGCATTGTCATCTACTCCCTCTACGGTTCATGCTTCCTAATCCTCCTTCGCAATACATTCCGCTGCGCAGCTAGCTTCTACAGCTGGGATGCCACAGCAAACCGCTCCGAGGCGCTGTTCTATGTCATCGAAGTGGTTCCCATGCTTGCGAACAGTGTGCTGCTCAACGTTTTCCCACCGGCGAAATATCTCCCAAACAGTAACAAGATCTACCTTGCAAGGGATGGGATAACGGAACTTGAAGGGCCGGGGTGGGTGGACAAGCGACACTTTCTGTTGACCATATTTGATCCACTGGATATTGGCGGCCTGATCACAGGGAAGGATAAGAAGACGAGATTCTGGGAAGAAGACGGGATTGGAGGGCCGGAGAGCTCACAGGTGAAGGCAAAGACAGATGTGGAGCAGGTCTAATTGGGTTGGCCCACTGGAAGGAAAGTTGGTTGGGCAACAAGTCAACTTTTCATTTATTGCTATACTTCTAGCCTAACGCAATCAATAGAATGTATTAATGCTTGGAATTCCCTCATCATATGGGCTTATTTCACACGAGCTAAAGAAACTAGTTGCTTTAGTTAAGACACCGCACAAACAACCAGTCTACAATACCCGACCGCAAAGCTAGTCCGGGGAGAGTCTTGTATGGTTCTCGCATCGTATCAATCATCGCCCTAGAATCATCCGGTTGCACAAGCGAAAGACAATAAAGCCGCTTGAGCTGTCTGGATTCTTGAACTTGTTGTTCAACGACTTCTCGCGTCCCACTACTCAAATATTCGTGATCAGTACGGTCAAGAAGATAATCGCTTTGGAAGAGAAATAGACAAAGGTTTTCTCCCTGTGAAAGCGGTTCAGTAATCATTTCCGGGGGAACAATCACTTTACAATCTCAGTAAAGGACCAAATGCTGTACCTGTCGAAGGTCTGTAGCTTCTGCGGTGAAGACCAATGGCAGAAAGTAATACATTACGTGACCAGGTAAGTGCATCAAAGCTTATATAGGTCCCAGCTTCATCGGTTCGAACACACAGAGAATGTTCTTCTTTCCCCAGAGCTCAAGTTCCCTCAACGCCTTGCCACATAATGCAAAGTCGGTCCTGAACGGGAGAAATGTGTTCACAGTCCGCACTGATTTCACCAACCTCTACCAGTACCATTATTCATGACTGTTGCAAAATCCGATAACAGGACGCGGATCGGATAATTTAGATCACTTTCCGCACAACGAGGAATCAAATATGTCGGAGAGAGAACTGTCTGGGATGATGTTATTGGAGAAGGGCTGCCCGGGATGATGCTGTCGGAGTAGGGTCTGTGTGAGATGTTGTTGGAGTAAGGTCTGTCCGTGATGCTGTGAGAGCAGGATCTGTCTGTGATGCTGCCGGAGTAGGGCCTGCTTGAGACGATTTTTGTGGGGTTAGGGCTGTCGGGTGGGGCATGATCGACGGAGCAGCTGTCAAAGGGGCTTTTGCCAAGGAGGATAGCATGGACGGAGAAGCTATCAAGGATGACTTTGCCAGGATTGACGGAAAAGCTGTCCACGCGGAAGTTGTTGAATGTGACAAAGGATTCCTTGTGACATTAGGAACCTGAAGAGTGGTTTGCTTATGTGATTGATAGACTGGTAGAGTATGCTCTCTACCTGTCGAATAATTTGTGGGCGGGAATGTAGTTATCGTTGTCTGGTGGGCTGTCTGGATTGTCTCTACCAGCTGGACAACGGACTGAACGGTTTGCGGTTGGGTCGGCCAAGCGATGATTTTTTGTCGCTTGGGAATGCTTCGCTCTGAGTCGGTATTAGGGTCTCGATTCACGCTGGACGGTTCTGATACCGGAGGAGGAGGATTGTCGGTTGTTTGAATTATCTCTGCGGGTTGCACAACGGACTTGGCGGCTTGCGGTTCGGTAGGCCAGGCGACGCCTCTTCGCCGTGGGGGAATGATTCGCTCTGAACCGGTATCAGAGGCTCGACTCACGCTGGACGCTCGTGATACGGGGGAAGAAGCAGTAGTATTGTCGACGCTGTTCAGAGTCCCAACCTCTTTCTCGGGCGGAATATCTTCAGCTGGCAGAGCTTCTTGGTCATCGGTTGAAATCTTAGGGTCCTCTTCAAGTACATTTCTTTGCGCCTCTTCAAGCAATTTGTGATACTCTTCGTCATCGAGAACTCCCGGCTCGTCCTCTAATGGAATCTCATCGTCATCTTCGATTGGAGGGTAGACACAGCTCTCTCCATTTCTTTTACAGCGTCCACAAGCTGGCCTTTTTCTGTCGCACTGAAATCAAGTTAGCATAATCCTCGGAATTAGGCACCATAGATCATACTGGTCCCTTCACTCTTGCACATGGGTCACACAACCGAGACCGTTGCGTTGGATACCCGGGGCATTCCACTTGCTGCTCTTGACAGTTTCCGCACGACGGTCTTGCCCCATCGCACCACTACATATGTAAGTAACAAGTAGTAGGAGAGGGCATTCGACGCATAGGTCGTTTCTTCGCATAGCAGCGGAAACATCTTTTCGAGAGGAAGCCTGACACCATACTTAGGTCATTGAGGAGCAAGTGATTCACCTTCCATAGTTGGATGAGTTCAAGTTGAGGGGGGCGTAAAGTTCGTAGGATAGCTGGCATAGATGAGCAGTGCTAGGAGGTATGAAGCAGGCCGCCCGGGGTAACGCCAAGACCGAGAAGCCTAGCGACTGTGGCTGCTGTTTTTGTCGGAAGGAACTACTATGAACTTTCGAAGTTAAGTAAATACAGATCGAAATTGAACATACATATCTGCCCCTGACCCACTTTGAAATCCTTCTCCCATCGGGTTAGAGCCCGAAATTGTATCCCGGTATGACATCCAGGAGCGAGACTCAACATATCAACGCTGGAGATGAGAGGCGACGGCCATCGAACGAATCAAGGCGCAAGATAAGCCTCCGTTGGTGGGCGACAAATGGCCTTGCGAGACATCGCGAAAATTTAATGGTACCAAGGAGCACCGGTCCTCGCCGCAGAGGACATGTGGAGCTCCTTACAACGGCTAGTATCGATTCCGAAGTAGTGTCATAGAGTAGAGTCAAGGGATTTTGCAAGCTGCTTCATGTGGTTTACCATGTCGATCTTCTTCAACATTGATTGTGCATATCCTCAAAATCCGACGCAAGATTCTATTTGTATTCGACGCAGCCTTCCTACCTCACATTGTCACTCTGTGCATTCGCAATAGCGATAGAGCTACGTTTCCAGTTTTCAACTCGGAGGCCGGATGAGACGTGTTGCTATGCACCCCAGACAATGTGGCATTGGCCGCGTCATCGACGTGTACCAAGATAAGACGTTGCGAGAGCGGAAGGATGCAGCAGTAAAGAGGCCTGTCGTTCGCAAAGATGTTTGACGTCGTAGGCAAAGCTTTCGGTCTAGCTTTGCGCTGCAGACATAGGCGGTTCGCTTACGAACCTTTTAATTGACTGCGCCACAGCTAGGATCAATGTGCTTGGGTTGACTTGCACAGGGATTCCACCTAGACTCAACAAGGGATCCAGGACTTCTTGTGATCAAGTGTGATGTAAGTAGGTCCTAGCCTTTTTCGGACAGCCGCGCGTTTTGCCACAATTGATGGAACATGTCTGGATCGAGGAGTGGATTTCGTCTCAATCTCGGCCATTCTGAGATGGCATGACACCACCAAGAAGTGGGTTCGACTGGATAGCGGCGTGATAAGAGACACATTACGTAGTCTTAGTTTCCGCCCTCCTCAACCAACAACCAGGCTGTTGACAGCGCACCATCACCTACCAAATGGGGTACAACAGTCTCTTAGCTACATCCATTGGTCAATGCAGGGTCTCGCCTATTCAGGCCACCCAGCATAGAAAGTCTGTGGCATTCGGTTAGACTTCGGTTACCACAACCAGGGCTGCATCTGTGTTGAGGGGCCAGCGGTTTCCATCTACAGTTCCGGAGTCCGGCTAAAGACTACAATAATGCGCGATCCACAGCTTTGTTGTTCTTAGCTCTCTAGTCAGCATAGTTGGAGTTTCGAGTTGTGTCAGAGATGAAGTTTCTCAAAACCGTGGGTTTCGTTCTTTGGCTAAGTCAAGCTCGACAGGCTTCAGACATGAAAAAGCGGCAACTTGTTTTTCCGATGAGGTGTGATGGTCTCTGCGACACAATCATGGCGACTCCAAGTTAAAGGAATACCGGTTTGGGACATCCTTCATGTATATTACGTGGCTCTTAACGACGCGCCAACTGAACGCACAGCAAGCTCACGCTCCTTCTCCGTCCTCCTTTGACAACGGTTCCGGCTCCCGTACCAGGTACCAATTGAAACCATCTTCCTTAGTCCCACCCCAAGGTGTCAGGTCAAAGGCTTGCTCCATCTTGACTTTGAAGCCGCATGACTCGAACATCCGCTTTGACGTTGGCCTGGCAGTGACAAAGGTTGCAGCGCCCTCCCGATCAGCAATCTCATTGCAGTGCCGAGTCAACCAGGTCATAAGGCCACGTCTCTGGTAGTGAGGGTGGGTAAAGGAGCCTTTGCGGTCTTCAGAGTTGCTCGTTAGCGAAGTGAACAGCGTGCAATGAATGAAGTTAGACCAATAGAGATGCTGATAAGCTCGCGAAAGAATGTCAAACGTACGGAAATGCTTTGTGGGGTCATATCCGATCTTTTTGGTTCCACCAAGGACTTGACCAAAAATCTTTTCTACGTCTTTATTGATATTATTACATTCAGGGCTGGTGTTTTCAATCTGTTGTTGCTCCGGCGTGCGTATAGCGGGATATTGTAGCGATGTCCACGCCACCACCTTACTATAAGGAATTAGCAATGTCTAAGTCTAAGTAGATCGATCGTGTATCAAAGATTCCGCGGCGGTTCTTGCGAACTTGACAGCGTCGTGATATCTGAAAGGAGCCACTAACCCGCTGTTCCTGTCCCTGATTATCAAGAATGGAAACTTCGGCAGATCAAAACGTTTAGCAAAATGACTTATGCACCAGGCTCGTTGTTCTTCAGGCCCAACACTTTTCATCATAGGCTTCCAAAGTCCATCATTTTCCCAACCCAGCACAAGGGACTCAATCATGTCCTCGAGATCAGCTCGCGTACCTTCCCCGAGTTCGAATTCCATCGTCGCCAGGTGTGCGTGAGACGAAGGAGATTAGAGATGAGAAGAAACACGATTGAGGATGTCTAAACCAACGGGAGAAATTGATTCCCTAGCAGCGCTGTTGTTGGCCACCCACGGGATCCTATCAGCCCGACTTTCTACTTGACGATTGTGACGCACGAGTCATAACGCGGTATGTTCGAATGAGGGCTTTTGGCAGATTTTGGGGACAATCCAAAGAGCCAATCGCGGAACTCATGTAAGCGCGAACGTCTTATCTCGAACTTGTTCTCTCCCCACGAGCTTCAAGACTTAATTTCTGACTGCAGTAGAATTACCCGAATCCGAGCCTACAGGAGAATAACACGCCCCCGGAGGAAGTCGGAGCGAGCGGGACCGAGGCTTCCAACGGTGCCGCGCCCGGAGTCAGTCTTTTCGGATTGGAGGATCACAGCACGGCACTTATTGCAAGTGCCGGCAGGGAGACCCCGTCCAGGATTATAATGCGAGAAATATAACGATCATGGAGGCTTTGATGAATTGAGTCAATCTCAACCTCACGCTGAAGCTCTATAGTGCGTTAAACGTACCTGGCTGGTGTCATAAGGATGATAATTCCAATGCTCATTTACATGAGATTAAGACTAGACGAGGTATAATTGTACAGTGCCACAGTAAGCGATGTACGGAATAACGAACTCCTTAATGGAGAGCAGAAAATTTCATAACACGGCGCCGGCGGTTCTTCGTCTCCCGCCACAGTCATGAGGAGCATGAATCTCCACAAACCTTGCTTCTCAACGACATCGATCATTCAAATCATGTCACCGTCCTTGGATGATGGTCCATATACCTTGATAGTAGACCCTGAGGTAGAAATTGGGTATGCATCTGATACAGGCGACACAACAGCTTCCCTTTTCCAATAACGTTCGAGAGGAGGGCTGGCTGGAGAGCGTGGATGATAGCTCGGTGCCGGACTAGCAGGTAGACTTGGTAGACTCTTCTCTTTTCCACGTGGATTGGCGTCACGTGTCGGCCAGCGGATTTCCCTTGCTGTAATTTTTTTGAACGGTATTCTGATCTTTTGGAAACTAGCCGAGCCACCACTACCGATTGATGAGAGCTCACGATGACCGAAAAATGTCTGGAACAAAGGACGGAAGGTCGACATTGATAGCGCCGAGATTCCCAGTCCTGCTTCAACCGTGCTCCATATGGCAAGATTAGTAGCGTTGAAGAGGAAGTCAATGTTAGTAAAGATCTCATGTATATCTTTGATGCGGACAAGTGTTGCAACGCTCCCAATATTGGCCAACCCAAGGACAAGACAAGTGGAAATCTTAGTCCTCCGATCCACGTTCAGCTTGCGTAAGAGGAAGAATGGGAAAATACTGTAGGTCCAATCTGATGTTGCCACTATAGCTGCATGGGCGTAGCTGAAGCCGGTAGTGATCTTGTCAGAGATGCATCGACCATGCAGCGGATTTCGGGTAGGGTCCCAAAAAAAGTTTATCGGTTGACATTGGAACATGACCATGAAGAAGAACACGACCCCGAAGAAGGTCGAAATGACAACGACCGACCATATCAACAGTCGATGACAATGCCGAGTTGTCAATCTCAGGAACATTGCGCCCGCAGACATCTTCATCAAAGTGGTGGTTACAATGTATAGGAGCTCAGAAATGTACCAGCTCTGATAGACAGTTAGACAAACACGAGTGTAGCTGGAGCTGAGACAGACCTCAAGTGCTTCTGCGGCTTTCGGTAGGGTGAGCCGAACATCTCCTATGTGCTTGCCGGTGCCGTTATAGGCCCCCCAAAGAGCCACCCCAGAATATGAAATAAATGTACACTGTCAGATTTGGGTCAACGACAGGAAAAGTTCAAATTTGCCGGGCGCACTTACGGCAGCGCCAGTGAGCAGCCAGTCATCAAAACCAAAAGATTTCGTTAAGCATGTTCGCACGTACAGCCTTAGAATAAAGGTGATCGTAGCTAAGCATAGAAAACCCAGGAGTACACCTATAAGTTGCGGTGCACGATCTTCAAATTCGAAGGCATTCATTGAAGCCATTTTGGGCAACGTTTATTTCCGTTGATGGTAATGAAGAAACTTTTCTTGAACGGCTCAAGAGGCCATTGCAGCCATATAATAGCAGAGGCTGATAACACAGCCCAGGACTAGGATATCGGAGGTGAATGAGGAAATGCTCTCGGCATGGCAGACTTCGCTCTTGTCGTCAGGGCCATCAAAATCCGAGATATGCCGCTACTGCAAAGTGACACACTTGAGAAGTCCGCTAGGAGATTTTCTGCGGTGAATTCGCAGACCGATGAGGGGAAGCGCAGCAATATCCCAGACGGGACGTTTTCGATTCCATCAGAGACTCGAGTTTCGAAACATGAAGCTTGGACCAGGCACACATCGGAAACAGGTGCCAGGAACAGAAAGCCCAAGCTGCAAGCAGAGACGTTGCCTGTCAGGTCGCGAGCCGGCTGTCTGTGCACCTATGGGTCCACTAGGCCATGCAGTAGTGATCCGGGGCTGGCACAGTACAGGGAGCATGCTGTCTCGATGCGACAACTCAGCCACACAGAGCGATTTCAGTACGCTAATATCGTTTAACCAGCAGAACAAGGTAATGAGACCGCAAATGTTGCGCAGCTGAGGCACTCGGAGAAGGAACTTATGATGGTAAAGTCTGTGCATAAAGATAGTTCCTGGGGTATCTTGACCCCGAAGAAGCCCGACCCATAATTTTGCAGTGGGGGAGAGAAAGACTGGAATTGCATAATCCCATGAGACAGGAATGAACATCAGCACTATAGAATATACTTTTCACGTACCGGTTCATGAAATCATGCCGCACCTGTAGTAGGTGAGTCCACATAGGCGGTCCAGGAGATGTTTCCGCATTGAGAAGTAGATATCGTTCTGGCACCATGGGAGATCCAGCGATTTCGTGTTTCCGTAACGCTTGACATCCTCGGGAGTTGAAAGGATACACGTTGGATCAATCGCACATGTGGGCGACCCAGTGTGCTCAGAGATTCTTGCAGTGTGACTGAGGATTGAAGCCATCGCGCCAAGAAGCGGAATCGGCGTCAACGGCCCGAAGAGATCTTCTCGTCCTGATTCGCCTGCCCCTCTCTCGCCCTTGTCGAAATCCCCATATCCCTCGAATAATTTCCCACGGCTAAGATCGCCCTCGAATCCGCTGATCGCCTGCTTATCCCCCAGATCATGATAAGCACGATATCTCTGGAGCCTAAATGAAACTTTTCACGTCTCTAGTTCATCTGCGGGAGGCCATCACTTCGAGGCTCCATCCTCAAGCAGGTCTGTGTCACGGCTCTAACCTGACCAGGACTCGCTGCTCCACACAAACGGTGAGCCACAAGGCACGGTGCAGGGCCCTGCATTGACAGGCGCATATACAATCAAGTCGAACTTTCTTAAGCCCGGCACATCTTTCACCGAGAAGCAGCTTACCGATTGTAGCCAGACCTCTGTCGACGTACTGGAGGGGCCATAACTAGGCCTGTGGCTGCGGCGCAATCTACACAAGGGAAACAATTGGTCAATCGAGGCTCTAGTATTCCGCCTTCTCAAGACCTCCCCGTAAGCATCGTGCTAGGTTTGGATTCTTGAATTGCGATAGCTTACGACTGACCACACACCAAAGTGTATCTGCAGCTTTGTCATCTATTCCCCTCAAACTCTTCACGTTCCCCCGCTCTCCCGCCGCTCTTGTCAGGAACGCACAAAACACCGATGCCGCATTTTGCGGAACCCGCGAAGACAAAGAATACGGAATTGTTGGTCGATTTTTTGGTGCCGCGAATTTCACAATCGTCTGGAGAGCTGTCGTGAAAATATGGAGGTTGCTACCCCTAGACCTAAGATAATAAAGCTTCTTCATAAGGCACTTTATGGACACCTTTTGCAGATTCCGATATCATTGTCCCAGTTCTTTATCGAAACTATGTTGACTTTTGGCCTCTACGTCTTGGGCACTTTCACAGTGGAGCCTGTGGAGAGCTTGAAGCTATTCTTTGGTCGAGGCTCTTCTCGTGCATAGCCTTCGGCATTTGTGGATCTTCAGGTCATGGCATCTAGCCGCGCTAACGGAGGGACGGTGTCTCATACTAACACTATTTGTGCAGCAGACCTCTACTTGGCCAGAGATACCTTTTGACTGCTAGCACGCGGAGGAGTAGCTAATATCGACCGAACACGTCCTTTCAAGCATGATGCAAGCCACGTTGGTACACCGACTCAGACAGCGGCATATGAGCGGATCTACAAAGGTAGCTTCATTGACTCCAGACGCCGTGCCGTGAAGCTTGGACAACCTGGTTCAAGGAAGCGGCTTAGATATCACCATTTTGTCATCACCGTCCCATCAAGTGGCTTTGAGCTGACCATCGACCTAGATCTTGACGCTAAGTGGATTTTGGATGGACCATTCGAAGCACCCGCTAAAGATCTCTTACTCGGAATGCGAGTAATTTATCCAGATCAATCTAGCTAGGGCTTCTGAAAGCTCGGTCAACGAGTGATGCAAGTTTCGAGTTCTCATTTCCCAGGATCTATGCTTAGTTGAAAGGTCGGAAGCTTTTCGACAGCTCCTTAGTCTCTTTTGTGCCACCATTTAATAACATCTCGTCATCCTGCTTCGGACATATGACTCAATTCGGTGCTTGGATGCCACGCTACACACGAATATGAACGGTAAGTCGTTAGGGGCATGTAAAAACCTACAATTCATCCCTCAGAGGCCGCAGAGGCCAGCTCCTAAGAAGACATGCCGTAAAGGCCTAGGGGACATCTCGGCCGACCGACCCGCGGAACTTCCTGGACAAAATTAGCCACCCCGTCCCCGTTCTTGGAGCACCTGATAGGAGGCGATCAAAATCGCTTGATTTGTGGTGGTAGTCGATGGTCAAATTACCGTGCAAAGGTTGTTCACTGCTCGGAAGACTCGGACAACTCAACCATCATGGCACACACCAGTCTTAAGTTCATGCGCTTTGATTTGCTCTTTGTTCCGATCGAGGGGTTATCTTACCCCGGAATTTGCTTCCCATGTGCTTGGGTGCCAGGTCTACCTAGCCAACGTCGCACTAAAGGATCCTGAGGCCATACATGATGGGATGAATTTTGTCTGCAAAATGGGCGCCCTCATTTACCGACATATGGAGTCAGTCCTCAAACCACTGCAACGAATGCCGAAAAGTTTCAAGACTCGCGCATGTAATCTCATGCAGCGAGCCCCCGTGAGCATATGGTATAGAGACTGTTGCTAGTCTCTCAACTTGAGGCTGGCCTAAGCAGCCCTAAAGTTTCTTGCATTTGTGGTCGAGGTCCGGTCAACAACGGTATCAGATGGTGAGACAGGACTGTTGCGCTACCGCCGCCCCCTTTGCCATGTGGAAAATAAGCATAGCTCAATCTCCCCGTCCTACCGAACTCACGGCACCAGTGTACGAGCTATGGTAACGAATCAACTGGAAGCAGGATATATTCATCTCTAAAAGACTATTTTAGCCCGCTTGATGCCTATATTTTGCCTAAATGTGTTTCCTCTAGTCATCCTCGACTTGAACGAACGGAAGAGTGTCTCCTCACAAACATGACCCAAGAAGACATTGCGGCAGGAGCTCCTCAAAGTACGAGACAACTTATGGTACTGGAACGCCTAGCGAAAACCCTATTTCCTATAGAAAATAATCAGAGCTAATCACCTTCAGAAACGTGTCAAAACCACGAAGTAGATGTGGAATTATTACCATCTTCAGTGAAATGGTCTGCTTCTTGAACGTCATAGGTTTGGGCGGCTTCAAAATCCCATCGAACAACGAATTAAAGCACTTACAATTCCCTCTCGCCTTAATGATGGATCTTACTTCCTCCGCGCAGGTAGGAATGACGGTGGAACCATAGTCCTGCGAGCCTCCAGATTCTGTAACCCTTCCCAAAACTCCCCCACCACTCCCCCACAGATTAATAAGATGCTAAAGATCCAAACACTCATACTTGTCAGATAGAATTGCATTGGATCATATCCCTAATATCGAGAAAGAAACACGATTTGAAGCCAAGCAAAGGCTGGCAACTCTCTGCCGCTTTGCTCTGTGACGGTTCGTGGTAAAGCATTTACAATCTCCTTACACGATTTTTGGGACGAGCATCGTTCGTTTGTTGCCAACACTCGATTTTGATGCCGCTGGTGTCGTTGCTATACTTCTCTTCCCATTGTATCACAATCGTCGCCGATAACAATATCACACGAGGTTTCTTAATGATCGTCGAGAGTCAACCCGAGGCGATAATCAGAGCAGAAGTCGGAGTGAGTGAATGGTTGAAGTTGAAGTCTCCGTGGACAATCGTGTGATGAGAAGATTCCTGGAGTTTAGACTGCGAAGACCCAGCATGTACATCTGGCTCGTTAAGCCTAGAAATCTGGAGGAAGAAACTAAGTAAGCTTGAGCCCGGACCAGTCGATATATTAGATATCTAAGTTGAGGTGAGCTTGAACCTGCGTCGGAATCGCTCTTTGCATGTGTCCCCATGACGCGGCCACTCTTCCCCGACGGAAACAACAACACAAGCAGCCTCCTGGGAAGCGGCAACAAGATCGTGGATTGGAAGAACTTTTAGCAGTTCGATGACCAATGATATCCGCTTAGGTTGATTTCTGCTACCGAAGTTCCGACTGTGCTTGGTAGTTCGACAGGGAGCTTGGAGGATCAAGTGCATTGTGGGAAGCCACAGAAAGTGGCTAAGGATAGGATTTAGGCAAAGAATGAATGGTCAATCAAGTAGAATTAGATGACCGTGTTGATGAAAATGCCCTCTTTCACCCGAGTATGCTGAGCTCGTGACCTGAATGAGCAGTGCTGACGTGAACGACGAGTGATACCAATAAGATGTGCTTGTTGCAATGTCTCCCAGCTGCACTGGAAAGACGTCAAGTAGTAGGTTGTGTATTGTGCAAAGCGAATATGATACATGTCGAATGTAGCATGAAAAACCAGAATTTAACTCGAGAGCCTGACAGCAACTCCTAGTGGTCATGTCAATGAATGTCCATCATGTTCACGTCTCCTTATAACATCACTGAGATATGGAAGCCATCCGCTCAATTTCCTGAGTAGACAACCGCTTCGTCTCTTCTATTGATCGACTGCCAGATTGCACCCATCCACAGCCGGCGGACCCCAAACTAACTGCACCAAAGCTAGTAAAATGCCGAATAGTAACGGTCAAGCCGTTACCGGCAGAGCACGAGCGATCACGCTCTCCGCTGCACTTTAGAGAGTTGGAGGGACTCCCGTTGTAGTAGAATTCCTGGTTCCTAAGTTAGTACGCTCTTTATAATCATTCGAATCGAGCTTTGAGACTCATCGTGCCGTAGTGCTGATAGTTTTCAGGTGACCCGGTGTACATGTTTGGCACACCGTTGCGGGCATTATCGCCACGGCGAAGCAACCCTCTCTGTGACTGGCCAAAATTGGCGAACGGAGCATTCCAATCGGAAAAGCGGCCAGAGCATTGCCGGTAACGGATTTAGACGGGAAGTCCTGCGTCAGCACAATGTATCAGAGATAGGTGAGGGAGCCACCCAGAGAGTGCCCCGTGCTCTCAAGCGTATAGGATAGATACAAGCCGATGAGCCTACGGAATTCGGCGATAACCTGATTGTGGACAAAAGACCATCGATTGAACACCCGTCATAACTTGGGTGCCACTAGGGAAATTGACACCGGCGAGGCGCGGCATGACGAGATCTGTGTCAACGTCGTTCAAGATGTCTTGGACCGAGGTAGAGCCGCGCAAAACCACGCTGATACGTTGTCTGGAGGTGGAGTAGCCAACAAAGCCTTGGGTGTCGGTTGCTCCATTGTTGATTTGGAGCGTGATCTTTACGTCGAAGGCTGAGCCGCTGCAGCCACTGTTCGCGGCGGATGAGAGATGGGCGACTCGTGAAAGTTCGCTGTACTCCGAAGAAGAGACTTGATGTGGACTTAGGATGAACATGTGACTTTGGACTAGGTTGTTTACTTGGAGATGCTTGCTTCTCAATGGTTTCTGATGCAATTGGAGAGGCCCAGCCGGGCAAGAAGGCCGCAAAACCGACTAGAAGCCTTGTAAAATGCATTCTTGGATAGAATAAAGGGGTATTGTTTGGCGAGTTCGCGAATGTTAAAGAGATATTTGAGCGAGTGGAGGACGCGAATAAGAAGGTGTCCGAAGAGAAGAGCAGAGCTTTAGAAACATCAACTGCTCCATGATGCCCTTCTTTTCCGGTCAAGTCACAATTTCTCGTCGATGCCTCGGCATGTGGGAGAATTTGGAAACCAGTGTTGGTATTTCCTCCCAAAAAGGACAGCGACACTCGGATATCACGGAGGTCCAAAGATGGAATGAGAGCTCTTGCGCATAGTCAAGGCGCGTGATCACCGAGCTGCTAGTGAAGTGTCAGCACATTTGCAACGGCAATTCTGAAGGGTGTGGACACGGCTAGAACCTGCGAAAGAATTGCCCATAAATCCAGCACCTGGGAGCTCGCGCAATGTGGCAGGCGGGGTGCGGCGTGATGATGGAACCAGTAACATTGCCCAGGGAACGCTGTGAAACGGTTGGTTGTAGAAAAAAAGACTTGCGGAAAAAAGATGTCGAAGATGGGCATAAAGCGAAAACCGTTGGCTCATGAGGCTGCAAGGCTACTGCAAGCGTGGTCTGTGCGTGGCGCTGGGACTCGTGTAAGGCTGTGGCAGATCTTGGGGAAACAAGCTTTGTGGCGAGATGAATACAGCCGAGGACAGACGAAACACATAAGAGACCAAGTCAAGCAAGCTAAAAAGAAAATAAGTTTTTACGCATCGTATCGTGAAGGCATTTATCCTAAAATTTTGAGATATAAGGCACGACCTTTCTCTTGGACGATACTGTTTCTCAAAGTATTGTCGCCCTGCACTGGGTAGACTCCTAGACTCGAGAAGAGCTAAGCATTGCTCATGATCTCTTCTACGTGTGCGAAACCCAAGCGCTGCGTAGTCCAGATATTTTGCTATTCCGAATATCTCGAACCGACTTTTCCGGTGGTAGAGGTTGAGGCTGGGCCAGACTAAGGGCGCCGACGCTTCGTGGAAGAGACTGCGGGGAAGTAAGATCGAGTTTGCAAGCTGAGAAAAGGAGATGGAAGACTGAGGTCGTGTCAGTATGACAAAGATTGGTGGAAATTCGCGGCTTAAATACCTCCTCAGTCACGAGTGATTTTAAGCGATTGCTATTGTAGACGGAAACTCCGAGGATTTCACCAACGGGTGGGTGGAAAGCGATCACAGTTTGACGGAACATTCCGGAGAAGATGTAACATTTCCGACACTTATGTGTGGAGGGTGTAAATACACATGATCCTTCTTCGACATTGCCCGTCCAATCTGACTCGATGCGCGGACAACCGAGAAATGTTCGACAGTAACGAAAGATCTCTTCGGACAGCACGGAATTGAGATGATCCGATATCCAGCTGCAGGAGCGATGGTAGTGGATTATATTTGGTGGGGACGACGTCCAAAATCACGAGTCGTAGGACCCTTTTGGAAGTCGGCAAAGAAGGATTCTGCGAGCGCGGGTGTTATTTGAAATACGTCGCGCTATGTACAGATAGTACTGTCCTTATTGGTCATAGAGAAAAGGTCCAAGGTAGCAGAGCTTTGGTATAACGAAGGCTTCGAGGAAGATCTTAATCGTCTTATCGATTCGTTACCTGCGAAATAGCCAAATTGCCGCCATAGCAATATTTCAACAAGCATCTTGACCGCTGGGATTTGTGAACTCTGTTCACAGTCTCTCAGCACTTCATGGTCGTCAGGGTGAAATTTTGCTCATCGAGAACTTGGTGTGTATGGCTCAAACCACGAATATGGATGTTATGTCTGCGGCGGGCCTTCAGCCAGATATTAAGACCCAAAGGAGGAAGAATATCTAATTCAAATTAGTCTCATGCAGTTCAATGGTCAAATTTGTACTCACCATGAGCACACCAAACATTTTTGCCACAAGCCATCGGTTTCCGGATACTCTGCTCCAGTATTTCAGCTTCAGAATTGATTAGTCACCAGCTCCTTTGTGTTCCAAGGTATTCGTGGAGGTAATTACCAACTCCCGTTGTGCGCCTTCCACATTATCCACAACATCCTCAGTGTTTGCGTCTATCCGCTGCAAAAATTAGCCTTATTCGGATGAGCTGCAGTAGTAACTGCAGCATTAATATTATTGTCTTTACCTGGATCATGTCTCCTTGCTCTTGTACCATGCTAGCCAACTGCCCGAAAATACCGCCAAGTTCGCTGATTGTCCTAAAGGTGCCTTTGTCAGCGATGCAATGCACGCGAGCAGCAATTATTCGCCCACCTCTCTATGGATTCTATTGCTTGACCTCTTTGGTTGATATATGCATTTTGGGGCTGCGCCTCCTCCATCATCAGTAGCTGCTGATCAGAGTTGCCGGCTCCGCGCATAAGTGAAGAGGAGGATGAAGGCTCGAGGCTAAGAATGTCGTTCTGGTAGCCTGACTGTGGAGTTCTTTGCCTGCTATTGGGGCTCTGATACAGGGGTGATTCCGATCTTTTGGTATCGAGCGCGGTTTGCGACCGGGCCGAGACCGAGGAGATGAAGTTCTCTGTTCTTGATCGGGAGGCCTGTATGTTTTTTGTTCTCACTTCGAGCACATCCTTGAAGTTTTCTGCAACCTTTGCCCTGTTCACATCTTAACAAGTGCGTCATTTGCTTGCCTAAAGCAAGAAAGCCTGAGACGTACACGTTTCCTTGTAGCATGATCACCACATTTTTATTGTGCTGACCTTCTTGGTCTGCGGACTTCGGCTTGGTCGCTCCAGGATGCTGATTCTGCGTGAGCGTTTGCAGAGATGAGATCTGCTGATTGATGGAAGCGAGCCTCTGCTTGACAATGTAGGTCAAAGAGGAGATTTCAGCGGCCGGGTCATCGAATAAAGTCTTACGGCCGGCCACTGGGACATGTCAGCGCGATTCTTCGGGTAAATGTATTCATGCGCACGTTGTGCTAGCCTTTCCAGTGTTGATATGGTCTGTGTTATCTCTCCCGCAATCTTGGCTGCGTTCCTGGCAAACTCTGATCTTGTTCCTGGCTTGGGATCTCTCAATTCTCCATTTGCCTCCTGCTTTTGAGCCGGAGTCAGAAGTGACGCTCTTTGTCCCGAAGGTTTCGAAGAGGCATTACGTTTCTGAGCTTGACTGAGAATGGCACGGAATTCGGCCGTTCGATCTTGAATGGAGGCTGCGGTCATTGTCGGGCGAGGAGAGGTAGGTGGAAGTTTGTGAACAAGGCCGCATAGGCCCAGCGACACCAACGTTTGGCCGGGCCTTTTCGTGTTGTGGGCCTCGACGCTCGCGACTATTCGATAGAGGGAAGAAAAGAGATGTGACGGCGCTTAGGAGGATTAGTAGAGGAAGGCGGCTGCAATTTGGCTTGTGTTTGTTGTTGAGGTGGGTTTAGATTAAAGTAGACAAAGGGAAGAGGACTGAGGACAGCCTGGAGATGCGCCTTCTGAGCTTCAGATGCAACCGGGCTATAATTTAACCGAGGGCCGTCAAGGTGAACATGGGACGATTTGAATTTGCAACAGGAGCGAAATTTGGTTGTCTTGGTGTTTCTGCACAAGCTGCAGAGCTGTAGTACCCGGTGCTAGACTTTGTGCTTGATGGCAGAGTGATCCGAAGTGGACGTAGCGTGTGGGGCGGTGCTCTCATCGTGAACTTGGCCAGGATTTTGCGACCTTCAAACCAAGGTTTTTCCACTGCACACCTGTATCCACTTGCAAGACTTCATTTCTTTGAGAAGGCAAACCCTCGCCTCAGCTAACCGTCGGCGATAGAGTCGTCAATCTTCTCCACTCAGATGGCTCTTCTCTCTTGGGGACGAAAAACGTCTTGACCCTCCGGTTTGCTAGTCTCTGGACCATTGGACTTCCGCTTCCATTATGCTCTTATCAAATTCACTCACAATACTTTTTTGACTTTCCCACGACCGCCGAGCGATACCTAATATTCCTTCTTCGGTATCCACACCATGACAACGCCCAGCTACTCGACCAACCCGACGCGGGCCCGCACCAAGAAATGGGTGGAGGCAAAGGGCGTTTCGTAGGTGCTCCATAGAGAAATCGTTTGTAAATAACGTGCTGACCTATAAATTTACAGTTACGATGGCGACGACTGGGGTGATGACGATGGCGACGACGAGCCTGAACCTCAACCGCCAAACCCGCCTTCAGCAAATATGGGCCGGCCTGGAAATCGTCCATATCCTCCACAGTCTGGACCTCTACGACCAGGTTATGGTCCACCGCCTGGCAGACCTCCACCGATGCAATCACGGGGACGGCCATCCTTTGACCGCGCTGACGACCGTCAACCATTTCCATCTCATACCGGTGGTTTTGAGGGTCCCTATCCAACGGCACAACGACCACCATTTGCTGCCCCACCTGACCATGTAAGACGCAGTCCTGCGCCAGACCCTCGCCTAGGACGGCCTCGTCAAGGCTCATTGCCCAGACAAATGGGTTACGACGCTTATCCTCATGCGCCTTTTATGCCTGATCCAAGAGCTGGACCATACCCTCCGCAGGTGAGAAGTGGCCGACGCTCAGAATCAGGCCATCGGCCTTCTCCCGGCGAGATCTATGGAAGGAGGGAGAGTCCTGGACGATCAATGCCTCACTCGATGCACAGCAATCGTACATCCCGAGATACCAGCCCGTCATCGAGATTCCCGCCGCGAAAGAGCAGCCTGGGTCAGCAGCAAGCGCCGGTCGACCCCATACCTCCGGCCACAGACGGACAAACGGAACAATCAAAAGAAGGGCCAGCGCCGAAGCCGCTACCCTTTATACGCCCTGCAGATATCTATAAACGCATGGAAGAAGAGAAGGAGAAGCAGCGGCGGCAGTCGCAGGACTCTGCACGACCGAGTATGGACTCCCCACGGCTCGGAGCCATACCAACTCCGCCGCCAGCGTTACTATCAGGGAGCCGGGATGCCAGCGCGAGTCCACGACGCAGCCTCGAACAGGCAGACAGCAATGAACGCATCCCAAAGTCTAAGCCGACGCTAGACCCTGTCTCCGAAGATCACCCATCTTCGAAAAGAGCCTTTGATACCGAATCAACGTCAGTCGCTGAGCCGGCATCTGCGACATCAGAGCACGGCATGACTTACGCCTCCTCACAGTATTCCGACCAAAATCCAATATCTGCCTCTTCTACAAGATCGAAACAGTCCTTTACACGGGGATTCCCCGAAAATGTGGTTATTCCCGACCAACAGGATTACACGGAAGCAGACGAGCGCACACCTCGCCCGCTAGAAGGTTTCCAGAGTTCACAAACTACTACCCAACCTCTTCACCACACCACATCGACGGGTTACCGTTCTCTCGTCAACCAGGCATTCGAAGATTCCGAAAATCGAGTTCCTCCTACTCCCTCATCCAACAATGACAGTGTTCTTCGATCGGGTAGTACGAGCACGTCTGATATCAGCCCGATACTAAGCAGGAACTCCAGCTCTGCCGCACAGCAGTCCGCAGCCGGAGGTCAACGGGACGCACCTCCAACAATTCCTGAAGAACCCGTCACTTCGAGTTCACGGCCAACCTCGCCCGGAACTCCTAGGCATGCTGATTCGGAGGACGAGGAGAGGCCACTCACTCCACCACCAGCTGTGAGACCGGGCTACCGGAGGAGTACAAGCACCCCCAGTCCGAATAATAGTCCTGCAAGGCGTCCGGTGAGTGTTGAGACAAGCGACATCCCCCAATCCGAGCTTGCTACGTTGGCGACGGTGAGTCCAGAGCGCACTAAGACGGAAAGGAACGAATCTTCGGATGTTGCAGCTTCCCCAGACGGATATAGGTCGGCTACGCCTTCAACTACTCATGCCGAGAGTACGTCGAAGTATCGCCCAAAAGACCTAATTCCTCGGTCGGAGTCGCCCACAAAGGGCAAGGTACACGACATCGCTGGCATGCTTAATGAATCAGGAAATTCGTCGCCCTTGGGCAGTCCCGAAAAGCCATCCCCGCGACCAGCGAATCCGCGGATAGAAAGCTTCAGACCTGCACTGCCCGGGAGTTGGGCGTCCTATACCACAAATACGGGTTTCTCAACACCTTCTCGACTTAATCCCGAGACTCCCAATGGCGACTCTACGAACCCAGTTGCCAGCGATGTTGCGAAAATCGATACAGTCGAAATTGCTCGTGCACAGCAAGAGAACTACTCCTTATCGCAATCACCAAGCAAGACGGAGAGCGGCAATGCAAGCACAAAGGCCTTTTCAGCAGCAGCTGCCGCAGGATCAGCACTTGCTGGCGCATTCATATCCATGTCTAGATCAAATGACCATAGACCAACAGAGCAGGAATTGGCGCCAGCTCAGCATCAGGCGCCTTCACCCTTTGTCCCAGAGTCTACACCCACCCTGCATGCCTCGCCAACCCAAAAAGAGACTACCTCCAAAGCCCCTAGTCTACCTCCTTCGCCGCTCCCAAAAGACACACCTCGAGAGGCGGCGACTGATGTTTCGAGAGAGGACTACTTCCCTTCATCCTCCTTCGCAAGCAGGCCCGCCGGGGGAAAGACCCCACAACGTCCTCAGATCCTCCCAGCCTTAACTACGGATACTTCTCCCGAGGATTCTGAAAATGACCGCTTGCGCAAGGAAATTTTAAAAGATCTTACGCCACATTCTGCGAGAACAGATAGAGATCCAAGAGGGCGAGACGCGCAAGAACCCTCAAATTTAAGCACTCCGGCGCGCCGCGAAGAAATTGAAAGCACTCTGATTCCGAAAGAGTACGACAATTACTGGGATGATATATCTCAATCTCCCGACCTTGCTTTGAACGATCCGACCGCAACGCTCAACGATCAAGAGGCTGTAAGGCCCACATCGGAGAAAGACAAAAATCTGCCACCAATACCCCAACCTGATCGCAAGCCTGAGCTTCCTCGTCACATAAAGAAGCGGTTTTCATGGGAGTCTTCTTCATCCGAAGAGACCTTCGAAGTACCAGTTGTAGCACCCCTAACTCCCCACTCCACAAATCAGCCACGGCAAGAATCAATGTCTCCTGAAACGATGCGAGGCCCGAATGGACCGGATGATACCTCATTACCAACAGAAGAAATCCGACCTTCATTTTCCGAATACCAAACAGGGAGCCCCATGCGTACTGGTGACTTTCAAACAGGTGATCGGAGGCAATCTGAAACAAACACATTTGGCTCATCAGCCAAGTCCGAGCAACGACGCAGTATGTCAGACTCAGTTCCACCTCCGGCGCCACTAAAAGACACTTCTGATGCGGCGCTTGTGGAGCGAGATACTGTACCGCCGCAAACTCCTCAGAAAGACCATTTTGACACTGTTATGTCTACTAGTAAACCGAGCCCCGAATACCGCAGGCAGTCGTATGATGGAGCTGGCCCAAAAGTGTTGTCTTTTAGTGAAATATCGTCAATGAGGACGCCTCAAGAACGAATATTCGCTTATAATTCTACAAGGGATCAAATTGCACAAATTGACTCCGGCCTTAGCAATTGGTTGCAATCTACCGGTCAAATGCTCCCCGACCATGCCGATGTGGTGAGCAGGAACGGACGCCTCCCCCAACAGCAAGCTGCCCATTTAGGTCATAAATTATCTCCATCGAGATCCAAATTCCCCCGTATTGTGTCGTTGACAGGAGCTGTTCAGCCATCTCAGAGCGCCTCTGCAAATACACCATCTGGCACAGAGCCTGTAGGTGGCGGCATTCACCAGATGCAGGAAGACGGGAAGAAGTTATTGCAAAGCGCGGGCAAACTAGGAGGTAAAGCTGGAGGTGCAGCAAAGGGGCTACTTATGAAAGGTAAAAGCAAATTTCGGCAAAGTGGAGGAGGCGAAAAGGTAGACTCCTGATTTCATTTTCAGGTAATCTGATTATTGGGGCCGCACATGGATTTTTGTATTTGAGGTGATGATACCCACGATGTACACAGTAAAAGAATGGGACCGCTTCTAGTGCATAATGAATTTTCTTTCTTACCTATCCCACACGTCGAGGATTAATGTTTTCGCTCTAGGCACGTTCCAGATCGCAATCGCGGACAGCCGATCGTTCACATTCCTCGCTCATCCCCACAAAAATCTCGGGTTTTGTCGCCGCGCACGATTCCTTAAGCACGACAACTTTTTCTTCAAACATTGACCGGCAGGCACCATCTCCATCATCCGATCCGCAACCGCCAGTCCCAACTCTACCACAGCTGAATTTAAACGCCAAGCCCCTTCAAGAACCACAAGTCGTTGTCAATACTGCTTCCTCGAATGGGAAGCCTCATTTACCTCAAGCGCGAAAAGGCTTTGACGAAGTGTCTGCATTGGGAAGCCAGGACGGAGATGCTGTGCCTAGTCGAACCATAAGCGAAGTTACGCAACCAAGAGTATCAGAAGAGCTCCCAGGCCATACATTTCAACCAGAGAGTGGGAACTCCACAGAGTCGGCGAAAGCTACGGACCGCCAATTTGAAGAAGAGACTCTGAAGGCGGAGGCAACCGCAAATAATGATGGTGCATCTTTTGGCACAAACTCTGAGGCTGGTGATAGGATATTTTTGGGAAAAGAGACGCAACATAAGTCCAACCATGCCAATATCTCTGACGTATCAGTCAATGTCGAGCAAAGGGGAAAAGCAGTAATTGCATCAAAAGCGAGCCCACCAGCGATAGTGCACATTGCTCCTCGTAGTGGTAGCGGCCAGTTTGCAGCTGATGATGTTCACTCGCGAGCGCTCCAGGACGAGGAAACTCCGCACCATCACGCTAAAGACTTTGAGTTGACTTCCGCGGAGAATAAACCTGCGGTTGCAGCTCAAACACCCAATCGTGTGCAGGACACCAGTTTACATTCCGAGTCCAGATCCATCCATGAACCCACATCAAGCCTTAGAAATCCTAACGAGAATGTTAATACGCTTGAAGGGCGAACAGTGAACACCACAGCATCCGCCTCCCAGCTTGCACCTCCGGAGGAATCTGAAATCGAACCTCGAAATATAGCGCTGGCACCAAGTGAACCGAACATCCCTGTGATGGCCCAGCATGGGACTGACATGCGGGAATCAAACAAATCGTCGGAACAAGCCCAAAAACATCCTCCTCGCCGAGACTCGCTGCCTGTGAAAGTTAGTAAGGAAGATGTTGATGATAACGCCAAGACTCTGCCGCAACAAGTGGTCGTGAACACGACCGCCATTCAAAATGAGGCGCCACCAGACAGGCGCCAGAGACAATCTTATTCACGCCCCTTCAAAGAACCAGATATCAACAGGCATCCCGCCTATCGAGATCATACAGAGAATATTGAGCGAAGGAGTCAAGTTTATGCCTCGGAAGACCCGCCTCAAGAATCATATTATGAACCTTCCCACAGACCAGCACAGGAGCGGAACGAGACGACACAGGATGACACCGTGTATCGCATTCCAGGACCATACGGGCAGCAATATCGTTCTCCTCGCCAGCAAGTATTCCCACTGAGTGAATTTTCGCCTGGCCCCTCTGAGACGCAGAACCCTCGATCTGTGGCCGCAGACATTCAAAGGTCACAACGCTTCGATGAGAACGGAAACCCGATAACATATACCCAGTATAGTGGACCACGGCCCCGAAGTCACGATCGTGCCTATATACCTCGTCCTATTTCTACGGAATACGAGATCCCTGGAGTCGGGCCTCCGCCTCCAGAGCCTAGCCAGCCTAAACAGCGACCAAGATCTGGAATCTTTTCCCGTGCTCGATCTCGATCTCAATCTCGGCCGCCTGTTCTGGAAGACGATGCGTCTGATACTGTGGAAAACCTGTTTCGTGAGGATCAACGGAAGGAGAGGCGGTCCAGCATCTTCTCAAGACGAACAAGCAAGCAACAGAACTTGCCGCCCAGCCTGCCTCAAACGTCTGGCCCTACAGTTCCCCCCAAATCATCGACTATGCCAGTTGAGCAGGTCCAAACGAGCAAAAAATCTAAGAAACTGCAGCGAGCTTCGACATCTGGCGTTCCTGAAAGCGAGACTAAAAGAAAAAGTGGGTTCTCACGGTGGAGTGGTATTTTCTCTAGATCGAAATCTACTACTAAAGCGTCGCCGCCCCCACAGACAACAATGCCTCAGTCACCAAGTCGCCTCGATGACCGAGGATACTATGCTACCTACAGATCACCTCGTCAGATGTCGCCGACGTTGCCTGATATATCCGGGATGCAGGCGCAGACGCTTCCACCGCCGAAACAAGGGCGAGGGTATTACGCAGTATACTCTTCTCAAAGCCATCCTCCTCCGCAATATGACTCTTTTCGACGTCCATCATCACCCGCGGGCGGCTATTACACACAGCAAGACCGTCATCATCGTCAAGATACGGATGGATTTGTTGGTGGGCGTCAACTTGTGGAGCAGCGAGTTGCAGAGAGCAAGCATAATCTTGAAAGTGATACAGGTTTCCGCGGGCCTTATCACATGCAACCCAACCCGAAACGTTCCCCACCAAATCTCCGTATCAACACCGAGTCGAGTAAACATAGGCCAGTTCCATCCCAATCCTCATCATACAAGCAGGAAGCCCAGGCCGTTACCGCGCCTCCTAGCGGTCCTAGTCGTCACTCTCCGTACGCTGCTACGTCGCCGACCCATACTTCCCCATATGGCTACGGTAGCGCAAGGGGCCTCAAAAGTACCTCGTTGTCGCACGCCATCGATCTGCAGAAACGTAGTCGAAGTCCAAGAGAAGGTCGACGAAACTCGGAAGATAAAGAGGACCGGAGCGATGACCCTGCCCATAACTTGGGGACGTTTTCAAAGAGGAACAGTTTGAAACCAATGGCAAATGGTGAGCAAGAGGGACCTTGGCGGATTGATCTGCCGCAAGCGGGGGACAATAGAGACGAACGACCACAAGCACATAGAGATTATCAACGGCGTGAGTGGACCGATGCGAGGTCTCCAAGCGACGAGAATGTGCCATATCAAAGAATCGATGATGCCAGTGATCATGGACATATTGCGGGTCAGCAGAAGCCAGAGGTAAGGGCAGAATTGCAAGGCTCCCGTGTACCAGGAGATGAAAGCGACGACGAAGTTGTTATGACTAGTACGGCGTATCCAGGACAGGAATGGATGCCAGCTGGGTACGGATGGGATGACTGATTCTAGCATATGGCTTCCATGGCGCTAGAGTATGCAGGAGGTTGGATTGCAATGTTTTAGATACCCAATAAAAATGCTATTTCCACCGTAGATAGACAATCGTTTCAAGTGTGGTGTGCTCACGGCACCTGATATCCGTAAAGATTAGTTTTAATTGGAGCCATGCAAGCGTTTTCTTGGAGTCTGTGGGCAGTGCTCGACAATTCGGTAAGATTGTTGGACCTTACCAAATGTCCGAATCATGATTAGCACGTGGATACCTTTCTCCGAGAACCTCTCTTTGCCGACAGCTGTCGCCTCGTGACATATCTTGAATCCGAATTCCACGTAGGACCTAGTCTCGACGATCTAAAACCCCAGCTATGCTCAAGCAAGCCTCTGCTGCAAATGCAAAGAGCCTCTTCGTTAACATTATTACCGTGCCTCTGCGTCGCCCGTTGGCGTTAGTTGCAAGCACTCGAGCGATCACCACCAGCTGATGCAGCTCGTCGGTGGAACAGGTCTGCGCTCTTTCCTTATTCTAGAACTAATCCCAGTATTCCTATTCATTGTTATCTCTTAGTTCTGATAGTTCAGACCATAAAGGGGGTTTCGCAAGTGGACCATAGACAGTGCCCGGTTTGCCGTGGTAGGTGCGGCAAGCGATGTACTTAGCGCTCGAGTTGCGGACGCACTTAATGAACGTCTAATGGATTTACGGTCAGAGGTCTTGTCAATACCCGTACACCTCGAAGTTGGTCTTTTCTACCACTGCATCTACTGATTATAAGTCGCTTGTAGCTAGATATCCTACATAGGCTCGGTAATGTCCTAGGAGAAGGCCTCTCGTTGATGAAAGATGGAATCGATCAATACACCCAAGACTATGTTGCTCACCAGCTGGAGTGTGATAAGTAACTCTCATGATGGGATCAATGTTGTGAGAATCAGAGATTGTCTTGAGATAGCATGGGTATCATTGTATCAAGCAGTCGATAATGCTGTATGATTCACCATGTCAAGTTCCACGATTTGGACGGAAGCCGTTGAAGTAGCCGCTTATCAGGAATGTCCACGCCTCCGAGGGGAGTTCTTCCGTCAGCGTCAGCGCTCAGGATAGGCTTAGCCAGTTGCTCGCGCACTATTGGCCCATCTGGATCATTGTTTGGGGAGGCGTTGGCGATTCCAGGGTGAGACGGAAGAACTCGAAGGCATCTGTGTAAGTAGCTCTACCGCAAACGCCCTTGGCTTAGGAGCTAGGGCCTGTGGTTCCCTCTTGTCGTACACGTCAGATCCCTTATTCTCAGTCTCCTGCACCACCTCAGTACTCGCATAAAACCCCCGGGTGAGGATGGAAGGGCTGACCTTCAACAGCGTGTCGAAATGATTCTACGACAGCGTGATAGTTTAGCTATCGTTTCAGTTCTTCTCGCACTTCCGCGAGTGCCAAGCTATGAGACAAGAGCTTGAAAGAGCAAAAAGTTCTTACCAGTGTCACGTATCTAACATCAATAGTAAACAAGCAATTTCACTACACCTGTATGACATTTCCACGCAGCTCACGTCCACTGCGTTAGTCCAGCGTCATTCCGTAGTCCTCTGTTTAACCTCTCATTAGTAAGTAGTCATTCTGCCGCAATCTTGTAGCCTTTGCCAGCAGTCCGAGAAAGGGAGGTGCGACCTATCACACTTTGACTTGAGAAGTAGTAAGAGACCCTTCTCTTTACTAACGCAGCTATCAATTTGGGGTTTTGTACAGAAGCATCTTCACATAAAGATCACACTAACCAATCTCACTGGTTATGGCATTGGGATCATGGGCCAGGGCCAATGTCCCAAGAGATGGTCTGAAAGCTGCAGTCAAAGTTGGAGACACGGGTACAGGGCTGACGTGTCCAAGATACCGTACATGGCAGCCTTTATTGCATCATGTAGAGTGGCTTGAACGTGGATACAAACTGAAGTCTCCTGCCTTGAGTTCTAATAAAGGATTCCAAGATGTCGAGTGACGTATCCCTAGAAAGTTAGGAAATAGGCCACTGGGTTGCTTGCGGGAGTCGTCCCCATCTCTAGTTCACCGAGCCTCACTGGATCAGAAATTCCCGGATATCTCTTGTACCATCAACAAGCGATGTGCCCTTCATGGAATGAAAGTATTCTGACGTCCCAGAAATGAGCGAATAGTGTCCTGGCTCATCAGATGGCCGTAGCATAACGTAATTTGAGTCTTCATTCCCCTTTTTGCTTATAAGACAACACAAAATGTCACCTTTTTTTGGCGATCTCAATAAGTGCAGGGGCTGCGTAATGTATGCGTCGCCGGCCGCCTCTGGTGTTGGATTAGAAGTATATGCACGACAAATTCGACTAACAAATTTCAAAAGGTTACCATGCATGATTCTGACATCAAATCCTTCTTCTCTCAAGCTAGATTTCACCCTGCGCCGACGCATTGTGCGCCAATCAGGCACCCATGAAGGTATAATGAGTCCCGGTTCTCTTGTACTCCGATACGAATTTGCGGCAGCGATCAGGACGTTTGTGCCCTTGCTAATATTGACCATATGAACAGCCAGTCGGTAGTAGTTTTCTTCGATAGAACCACAGTAGGACACGACAAAGTCTGATCCCGGGGCGGTATGCGGCCATCGCAGCTTCAAGAGGCTAGCAATACGGTCACGATCATCGCAGCCTTCGAAATCGGAGAAAGGCTCCATATCCTCTAGGACAGAATCAACTCTCACCCCATTCTTCCATATCAACAGGCGATTAATAGGGTAATGCTGTAGAAATCGGCTGTCATTAGGCGCAGATGACAATGTATTTAATGAAGCAGAGAAATTTTGCCAGTCCAGCTGGTAGCGACCAAATTGAACGGTGATTCCCCGTGCATTGCATATCTCTTGAACTATCTAACGCTGCGAAAACTAAGGCTGTGTATGGAATTGCTTAATGTCATCGAGGGTTACATGTAAAGTGGTAGGAGGCGAGTGAAATGGGTTACTAATTTTCAGGTCGTTAAAGTATTGTAACACGGTTGACAGTGAGGGCAGTTGCCAGGGTTCTCCTACTTCTCGCCAAGGGTGCAGCGTTATTATTGGTGACGCCCATCGAAACAGCTGGTAAGCTTTGAAATCGTTTTCGCAGGATGATCCTTCGCCCAGCCATACAATCACGCGTTTAGCATACGCATAAATTTGACCCATTAATGATACCTGCTCGGTCTTCTCGGCTTTGTCTTCTTGATTGATGCAAATAGCATCAATCCAGAGAAGCCGCGGTCGGTCAGGAAAGCGCAACATTCGTAGTGCTTCGAACAAATTTTGTCGTAAATTGAACTTTTTCCCTTCTAGCATGATGCCCTGAGATGCGGACATGCTGCCCCAGGTATAAGACAGCGCCTCGAATGGGCCTATATCTTCGCTATGGAGTTGATAATCCAGGAGCTGGCCGTATAAAGGTGATGCAATACTCCGTGCAGCGTCCAGGCGCAGCTGTCGCACGAATTTATCTCTTTGGCATCGGTGGAGTGGCGCGTAAGAAAAGTTCTCTTCATGGGTCATCCATTGTGGCGAAACTTCGTTCTCTTTGCTCATTTTGAATACCTTAAGAAACATGAAGAAATTTCCGAGGCAGACACAATAGAACATTGTTTGTAAAGCAACTCTTGACCATATTGAGTAGATTTAGGCAGCATCGAATCATAGTCGCAGCCCGAACCACTGATTGGCTGCCATGACCATGACCCCTCGGAAGGCCGCGCCACGGCAGGGTGCGCAAGGGCACGACCAACTCGAGAAGGAGAAAGTCGAGGCAACACAATTCTATAGCGTTCTCGCAGCCACGATTGGAAGCGAAAACGCAGCCTTCATTTCTCCGCTTAGCGTAGGTGTGACAAGAAGTGCTGCCATTCCGGCCACGAGTTTTCTCAGTGTGCGTGACCTAGATAGTAACTCGGCTTGGTTGTACTGCTGCTGTTGTGCAAGTTCTCTGACTGCCTTGATAATAAAATGTAGTAGTGTAGTATGAGATTTGTCAATTGCAGAACCCTGGAAGCTATTCCTCTTTGCGTTAATACTCACATGATCATTCTTAGCAGTGTCGGGTCGAGGTCGAATGGGCTATACTAGGGTGCTGTTGCTGCCCTATGTACACGCTAGAGACTTGGCAGGGAAAGAGTGCCCAGCAGCAGTAGTCACTTTGATACATGAAAGTCTCGCCCGTTCATTGCACTTGCCGCCGAAATGTGATAACGGTGGGCGCGCAATCTGAACAAGTTAGGCTTTCTCGTCCGCCAGCTGCCGACATCTCCCTTTCATAATCTTCGCTCGCAACGCCCGGACCTTTCAAGCCTTCTCCGTCTCCACTCTCGCCCTATCTGCCCTCTCGTTCTCCTCGATGTACCTCTCCCAGAATCTCCTCCCCTCTTTGATGGAACCATTGGTCACCCCGTAACTCATCTGCAACCTTCTCTCCTCAGGCCCCATGAACGCCATCGGCACCGCAAAACTCAGTCCTAAGAATTCCTCTTTCCCCGTCAACACCTCCCCCGCGCCCAACACCCCACCGCCACTCTCACTTGGCCGCCTTACAAACGTCTCATAGCACATGCCTTCTATAAGCACCGGGTCAAACCTGCTCCGAACGGTCTTTAGAACGATGCGATTCCGTTCTAGGAAGTCTGGCACATCGCTACAGAGGTAGCAAGTCTGATGGTCGGCGGCGGTTTGGGCGTCAAGCACCGCGAATGTGTGTGCGGTCCAGGGACCTGAGACTTCGTTACGAGAGCGCGAGATGTGGAGGTGGAAAAACTGATAGCATTCATCGACCGTCCAATTGAGGAACGGGTTTGGGGATTGAGAGGGAGGAGCGGAAGTCGAGGCGCTGGTAATACTGGCAATGTCGGTGGTGTTTAGAAGAGCAGGGCGATAGTCCGGGGCATCTTCTGTCCGACCGTTGGTAGCGGAGTTCAGGAAGTCGTTGAGAACCTAGCCTGATTAGCGCCAAGAGAGAAAATATCTAAATGACGAAGCTGGCTTGCCGCGTCGTATCATTGGGCTGTATACATCTTCTGGGATTTCTGCCGTACAGAAGACGGGCAGTAGCTGGAGGTCCTTATCCTCGTCTCGGCGTTTAGAAGTACCTATTGACATACTCATGAATAGCTCGCTACAGTCAATATGCTTCGCACGGTTGAATGCAAAATTTTATAGATTTTTCGGATACTTCTCACGTATCAAGCACCCAGTCCGTGCTTGCAGACCGCTCCAGGGTGCCTTAGGATTTGATCCTTTCGGAAGGCTGACGCCCTCCAAGTGCGTGCGGAGTAACGATGATCAAACTTAGGCATGAAAGGCGCTTCTTTTCAGGCCGCTGCACACCTTGGCTGGTTATGACACTCAGCCTGGCCCAAATGTCTGCTCCCCTACGCAATAAGCCCAACCGGACATTTTGGAAATGGGGAATGACATGTCAATCATGACGATGTGTCTCTCGAGGAAAACGCTGCTTTTGGCCTTTGAGACGTAGCATCACCGTTAAAACCAAGTGCCATTTCCTCATATGTACGGCGTGCATCGTTGAATTATCGAGAAAACATGTATTGATTGACAGTCCTACTCCTTAAATTCCAAATTCTTTAGTTCAATAAAGTTTTGATTCATATTGGCTGTGAAAATGAAAAATGGTCGTTTTGAGATGGTGGCAAGGCTTGGGCGGCACGGGCGGCTCGGTGGCCACTACACATAAATTAAGAAACAGGGTCCGAGGCTGGCAAAAGAAGCGTCATCCACGGCTTTTTGAGCATTGTTTCCCCAAGCATAAGTCGTAGATGTGCGTGTTGTGCGGTGCGCCGTGCTGCCAGTGCTCTGTACCAGCGGTTACAGGTCTTTTACGCGATCCTGTCTCCCACCTTCCTTTTGGCGAGTGCACATGGAACCAATTAGTGCCTTGTCCTCGCCTGCAACGTTATACAGCTATTCGAGTTCTCCATCGAATCAGCCAAAGTCTGCAAAGAGCTCTACGACAACGGCTCCATAGATGAGAACAACAGAATAGAGAAGCATACGGCAGAGATTTCTGCTGCGAACAAAGACCTACAAGCAGCCTTACGAAGTGGCAAGCCAGCCCTCAAGCCATCGAGAATAGAGCGAGCCGCTCAAGATGCCTCAGTCACTGCCAACGAGCTCAAGATTGCCTTGAATCGGCTATCGTCGGTTGCAATATTGGTGCAACTGTGGCGTTTTTTCCTGCCGGCGCGCGCGCATCATCCCCCACCAAAATTTGTATGTAAACGCATGTCAACTACCCAACTTTGAATATATCAACAACTTTACATTGATCCTCGCCGAATTAATAGATTTTTGAAGCTTTCAAGATAGGGTTAATTAATACGGTAATCCTAATTCCAAATGGGGCATCTGGCGACGTACAATTGACTGTTTTTATAGCAATGCCCGGCCGTCAGTTAGATAACTCTACTAAGAATAAAGTTATTTAACTGCTTCTATTAGGCTAGCAACCAGTTGCAGTTGCTGATGATATTGGCTGTCATTCTGTCACCGTCTACAAGCTTCAGAATAATCTATAATTATACAGTTCTCGTGATAAACCTTGCTATTAATACGTTGGTAAACCTTCTACTCTTACAAAGGCCAATAAAGATGCTTTTTTAATGTTTTTAATAGATAATCTAACGGCTTTTTTTAATAAAATGGTGTTATTTTTAAATATTAAAAGAGAGAGGATCTGTTATAAAAGCACAATTAGTAGGCTGTTAAAAAAAAGAGGATAGAATATTAAAAAAGCGCGACGACTTGCTTAGGTACGGAATTGCAACCTATGCGTTAGCTATTTCAACTTGATACTAAGTATTCCTACTGAATATATAGTATTTTTAGACAAATTAATGTTCAATGAAACGACAAGCTGATGTTATTAAGGATGAGCACTAATTGGTTAAACGCTGTGATATATTGGAACTATCAATTGAGGTCGTTCCTAGAGTTTTTTCGTTAAATACTCTGTTAACAGTTACCTATCTAAATACGTTGTTTATTAAAGCTAGTTCAATAAAGAAGAGTTTTTGAACTAGATTATTAACGCTCTTTTATCTCAATATTAATCATATTCAGGCTCTAATAGCGTTATTATTTTTAATAATATTAGTATCTATATTGATCCAGCAATAAAAGAAGTAGTTGAAGTGAAGGGCTGCATTATCAGATATTTGCTGCCTTATTCGCCTAATTTTAGTCTAATTGAGTTAAACTTCTCTGTTCTTAAGGCCTAGGTTCGTTATTATTTTAATAATAGTTAGAAAGGCTATTTTAGGTCCTTTAATAACTGGTTAAGAATGGCTATCAAATAGAGTAACTGCAATTACTTCACTGTTGCACATTTTCAATATAGTGGCAACGGTGGATACGTTTTTATAAAGAAGTTTAAATAACTAGAGTAACAGTTACTGGATTTTAAGAGAAGAATAGATGAAGTGGAATGATATTTAATAGTTAGCTAATTTTACAGTTAACAAAATTCTGTATAACCAATTTTTTAATCAATTTTTTATAATTGTATATTAGCCTGTAGACTATTTAGCCTATCCCCTGTGCACAGCACCGGGGGGGGGTTTTGTCCCCCTAGCCGGATCCGGTTACCGCCCGCTGGTAGCTGCGC